>CM076578.1:1290059502-1290073860 GCA_034641835.2 Pinus albicaulis
AAAGCACCAAAAGTAGACATTTAACGAATTGAGTGGTGTGCTTCAAGGTTAAGGTTAATTATAGTAGTGGGAACACATTATAAGAAAGAGAGAAGATGGTCTTATCCATCGACCAAAAGAAAGGTTGTCAAGTAACAAGGGGCAAAGAGAAAATATAGGAGTTGTCTACAGAAGTGGAAAAATTGTCTGGACTAAAAATTAATTGGCATTTGGGTAAAATGTTGGAATTTCTGAAAAAAAACTTCTATTTCTTCAAAAACTGTTACAAGTTCTTCCTCTAACAGAGGGAATAAAAAATGGACTGCTACGCAAACACAGTTCCAAAACACTTCACAGTCACTCATACAAACAAACACTCTGTCTCTGTAAAACAACACTGCTGTGTTTTTTTTTTTTTTTTTTAATCCCGCACTGCTGTGCTAATTACAAAACAAAACAAAACAATACACAGGCTCTCGGGCCTTTTGGATTTTATATGCCGCGTATAAAAAAAAACATTACAAAACTATATTAAAAGACTTTTAAAACAAAGCTAATTGAAAGACTATCGGGGCCCACTTTATAATAACGCTTTGAACGCGCGATCAAACAATTTAAATACATTGTATAACATTCATCGGGTCCGCGACTAACCAAAAAAATGAACCACATAAAATATTTGATTGTGATTGAGGCGCGGATGTGATGGCTCCTTTTTAATTCCTCTGCATAAACTCCATCAGGTCCGGGCTCAACAATAAACAAGTGACCAACTAAAAATTTCGATTGCGATTGCAAAACAGACGTGATTTAATTAATAAATTGTGCCATAATAAGACCATCGGGTCCGCCCTTTGGTTAATGCGATCGAGGCATACAATAAAAGAGTTTTGATTCTGATTGAGGATCGAACGCGATCCCACATAGAAATTCACCATAATAAATGGATCGGGTCCGCCAATTTCAAAGTGCAATCAGGCCGAAAACAAAAGAGCTTCCGATTGCGATCTCTGATTCAAACTTTCGATTGAGTATTGAACTGCTGCGTGGTCTGTGGACCCATGGGCCTCGGCTGTGGTGGAGGGTGATTATAATACAAGGTTTGGTTGTATATTATATCAAAACGTTCCGCTTGCGGAACTCTGCCATATCAACAAGACACTTGGACTTTGAAATATATATATGTTGCGATTTGTGATTGCGACTGTGATTGCATCGCAAATATTCACATCAACAAGACACTGCAAGTTAAACTTGCAATCTTGATTGGCACTTAAGTGGTGGGGACCACTTGTCCTACCTTTTCAAAAAAGTTAAAGAACTTCGCCGTTTTAAACAAATTTCTTCATTCTGGTTGTTGAGGGCTTAAAAGCCCGAAAGGACTATTTTTAATAAACTATGTTCTTCCGTAGTTCAGGACCATGCAACTCTTCGTCCTTCTGCAAAAAATTCTACGTCCATCACAAATTTAATTCTCCTCTACAATAGTGGCTGCAGCCCATCAACATTGATTTCATCCTTACAGTTCTTCCCATTCTTCTTTAATACATAGTGGTGTGCACTCAATCTCTGTTGCTGCTGCCTCTGTACTCTTTTCTTCCTACTCAAAGGCTAGCAAGTGACTTTAATATTTTCAACACTCCCCCTTAAAGTCAGCTACTGGGTTATCAATCATACCCAAGAATTTTCCTAAAAATTCAAATGTCTTTTGCCCCAATGGTTTTGTTAAGATATCTGCATATTTCTCCTCTGTTCTACAATGTTGTAAAACAATTTCTCCATTGTTCACCAATTCTCTGATATAACAAAACTTTGTATCTATGTGTTTTGTTCTCTTATGAAACACTGAATTCTTTGACAATGCAATAACTGAGCTATTGTCACAATAAATCACTGTCCCTTTTACTTATTCTTGGCATAAACTTCTCAACATCCTTCTCATCCAAATTGCTTGACACACTGCTGCTGTAGCTGCCACATACTCTGCCTCTGCTGTAGATAATCCTACAATCGGATGTTTCTTAGAAGCCCATGAAATGGCTCCTGAACCCATATGAAAAACATAACCGGAAGTGCTCCTCCGATCATCTACACTTCCAGCCCAATCACTGTCAGTGTAATGAACTAACTCTGAATTTTCTAAAGCAGTATATAAAATACCAAATCTTTTAGTTCCTTTAACATACCTCAGAATTCTCTTTGCTGCCTGCCAATGTGCATCCTTTGGATTCTCCATGAATCTAGAAATCAAACTAACAGCATGCATAATATCTGGCCTATTTGCAGTCAAATACATGAGGCTGCCAACTATGCTCTTGTACAAGCTAGGATCCAAATCCTTGCTGCTGTCATTTTTACTCAACTTCAATCCCATTACTGTGGGAGTAATTGCAGCTTTGCACTCCTGCATATTAAATCTTTCTAAAAATTCATTCACATAATTTTATTGTGAAATAAAAATCCCATTTTCATCTTGTTCTACTTCTATTCCTAAGAAGTATCTCAACAAACCCATGTCATTCATTTCAAATTCTTCTTTCATGACTGTTTTAAAATTTTCAATAAGATAGTCATCATTACTTGTGAAAATAACATCATCAACATATAAAACTACAATCAACATTTTACCATCCTTTTCTTTGATGTAGAGGGTGGGTTCTCCCTCACACTTTTCAAATCCATTTTCCAGTAGATAGGAGTCTATCCTACTGTACCATGCTCTCGGTGTTTGTTTCATCCCATAAAGAGCTTTCTTCAATCTGCAGAATTTGTGCTCTTGGCCTTTCTTTTCATATCCGAGAGGTTGTTCAATGTAAACCTCTTCCATTAACACTCCATTTAGGAATGTTGACTTCACATCCATTTGGTAAACTTTCCACTTGTTTTGTGCTGCTATGGACAACACTGCTCTCATGGTTTCCATTCTTGCAACTGGTGCGAAAGTTTCCTGATAATCTATCCCATGCTTTTGCTTATATCCCTTGACAACAAGTCTCGAATTCTGTCTTTCTATTTTTCCTTTAGCATTACTTTTGGTCTTGTAGACCCATTTAACTCCAATGACTTCTTTACCTTCTAGGAGATCAACCAACTCCCATGTTTTGTTCTTTTCTATGGCATTAATTTCATCATCCATAGCTTTTATCCATTTTATATCTTTAATGGCATCTTCAAAATGAATAGGATCATCAACTTGACAATACAAAGAAAATAAGGAATTCATACCTTCATTTTCCACTTGCTGCGCATAAATTTCATTAAGACTTCCGAACTTTGTTCCTCTTTCATTTGGTGTAGTTGTGCTTGAAGAAGCACTTGAATATGCTCCATGTGGTGTTCTTGGTGATGCAATCCCACTTCTTCTCAAGGGTGTTCTCGCTGCTTCTTAAGGTGTTCCTTGCTGTACTTTTGTTGGTGGAGGTTGTGCTCCCGATGAGTTGTTAATTTCAATCACTTCTTCCTCATCTTCATCATGAGATAAAAAACTTTTAACATTGACTATCTTCTCAATGCTTCCATCCCATGCTTCCTCTTCAATAAACTGCACATATCTTCTTATTACAAACTTCTTTGTGGATGGGTTATACAATCTGTATCCTTTGGAATCTTCACAATATCCAAGGAAGATGCACTTCTCCCCCTTACTATCCAAATTCTTCCTCAACTTGTCAGGAATGTGTGCATATGCCACACATCCAAAAACTCTCATGTGGGTGACTCCGTGTTTTCTGCCACTCCACGCTTCTTCTGGAACTTTGTTCATCACAGCTTTTGTAGCGCATATATTCAAAATATATACAACACAGTTTGCTGCTTCTGCCCAATACTCATTCGGCAAGTGTTTTTCCTTTAGCATTCTTCTCACCATTTCCATTATGGTTTGATTCTTCCTTTCAGCAACTCCATTCTATTGCAGTGTGTACCTTGTGGTAAACTGCGTGTGTATGTCGTTCTCTCTGCAAAAACGCAGAAATTCCTTTGAGATATATTCTCCTCCTATATCAGTTCTGAGAACTTTGATATGTTGCCCACTCTGTTTCTCTACAAGAGCTTTAGAATGGAAAAATTTCTGAAAGACTTCACTCTTATATTTTAGGAAATAAACACACACTTTTCTTGTGAAATCATCTATGAAGGTCAGCATGTAATTGCTGCCCGAAACTGATGCTGTTTGCATCGGCCCACATAAATCTGAGTGAATGATCTCTAAGGGTGCTTTCGCCCTTATGCTTTTCCCTGATGGAAAATTTTCTCTGTGTTTCTTTCCCAATATGCAGCCTTCACATAGGCTGTCAAGCTTCTCAATCAATGGCAAACCTCTTACCATTCTTTTTCTGTGCAACAAATTTAATCCTCCGAAATTGAGATTTCCAAATCTCAAGTGCCATAACCAATTTTCATCTTTTGCTTCCTTCTGAAAGGCTTCTTGTGTTAGAGCTGCTATGCTCTTTCCTTTTCCTTTGAAATCAGTGTTGAGCTTGAGCAGAAACATTCTATTGTTGATCATTTGTATTTCAGCAATGATTTTCTTGCTTGGAGGTATATCTTTTATTGTGCACACATCGTCCTTGAAAATTACATTGTAACCTTTGTTTATGAGCTGCCCAATGCTCAAAATATTACACTTCAAGCTTGGAACATAATACACATCTGGAACAAATTTTTGCTCACCATTTCTTGCTCGAATACTAACTCTGCTTTTTCCTTTTACATATATCTTAGTATCAGTCCCTGTGGTTACTTCTGATTTAACCTCTTCATCTAAATTGGAAAACATTTCTCTGTTTCTAGTCATGTGATTACTACATCCTGAATGTAAGAACCAAACATCATCTTCTCTATCTTGTGCTACATTACATGTTAACAGCGCATTACTTGGTTCTTTTCTTCTTTTTCTACATTATCATTCTGCCTATTTTTCATGTCATTTTTCTTATTTCTACATTCATTTCCATAATAACCATATTTCTTTCAATAATGACATTGGACATTAGATTTTTCATACCTTTTTCTATGTGCATGTTGGTGTTGGTGTCCACCTTGTTGGCTGTTGCATTGACCGTGGCTCTGATTTTGACTGTTGCTCCTTCCATGTGAATGTGAAGGGCTGTTCCTTCCACCTTTTTTTTGGCTTCTGCCTCTTCCTCTTCCTTTGCCTTGACCTCTTCCTCTTCCTGAAGGCATCTGGGTCTTGAAGGCGTGCTCTAGAGATGATTTTTCATCTCTTCTCAATCTATGTTCATGAGTTATCAGTGAGGCATGAAGTTCATCTACCATGAATTTTGAGAGATCTTTGGTCTCTTCTATGGTGGTAACTATAACATCAAACTTTGAGGGTAAGCTCCTCAAAAGTTTCTCCAAAATCCTTCCTTCTTCAAGGGTTTCTCCATGGGACCTTATCTGATTTACAATCCCAATCACATAAGTGAAGAATCAGTCGATAGTATCTGACTCTTTCATGCAGAGAGTTTCAAAATCTCTCCTCAGCAACTAAAGTTTTGCTTTCTTCACTTTCTCCATACCTTGATAGGCTACTTTCAGAGTTTCCCATGCATCCTTGGATTTCTTAGCTGCTGCTATCCCTGAAAACACACTCTCATTTAATTCTTGATACAATAGGAATAGAGCTTTAGAGTCTTTCTTCCTATTGCTCTTCAATATATCCTTCTCTGCTTGAGTTAAGGCATTAAAGCCTGCTCCTCAGCCGGTTCAACAAAACCATCTTCTACAAGTTCCCATAAGTCTTGTGAGACAAACAGTGCTCTCATGGTAATGGCCCAATAATCATAATTATTTCCATTAAATTGTGGAAGCTGAACATTTCCAATACTCATGCCTGTATTTGGTCCAGCCATTGCTTTTTAAACTAAAATTAGACAAATTGACTTTCCTCTTCTAAATAAAAAACTCTTTTAAACAAAATAACAACTCTGTTTTCTTTTGAGAAACACCTGAACTTTGTCTTCTTTTGAGCTTTCACTTTGCTGGAGAAATGCTACAACAAGTTGTCTTCTTCTTTCAACTTATTTGAAACCTTCAAAGGACCTGAACTAGCTCCGATACCATGTTGGAATTTCTGAAAACAAACTTCTATTTCTTCAAAAACTGTTACAAGTTCTTCCTCTAACAGAGGGAATACAAAATGGACTGCTACACAAACACAGTTCCAAAACACCTCACAGTCACTCATACAAACAAAAACTCTGTCTCTGTAAAACAACACTGTTGTGTTTTTTTTTTAATCCCACACTGCTATGCTAATTACAAAACAAAGCAATACAATACACAGGCTCTCAGGCCTTTTGGCTTTTATATGCCGCGTATAAAAAAAAACATTACAAAACTATATTAAAATACTTTTAAAACAAATCTAATTGAAAGACTATCGAGGTCCACTTTACAATAGCAATTTGAACGCGCGATAAAACAATTTAAATCCGTTGTATAACTTTCATCGGGTCCACAACTATCCAAACAAATGAACCACATAAAATCTTCGATTGCGATTGAGGCACGGATGCGATGGCTCCTTTTTAATTCCTCTGCATAAATTCCATCAGGTCCGAGCTCATCAATAAACAAGCGACCAACTAAAAGTTCCGATTGCAATTGCAAAATGGACGCGATTTAATTAATAAACTGTGCCATAATAAGACCATCGGGTCCACCCTTTGGTTAATGCGATCAGGGCATACAATAAAAGAGTTCCAATTCCGATTGAGGATCGAACGCGATCCCACATAAAACTTCACCATAATAAATGGATCGGGTCTGCCAATTTCAAAGTGCAATCGGGCCGAAAACAAAAGAGCTTCCGATTGCGATCTCTGATTCAAACTTGCGATTGAGTATTGAACTGCCACGTGGTTTGTGGACCCACAGGCCTCGGCTGTGGTGGAGGGCGATTATAATACAAGGTTTGGTTGTATATTATATCAAAACGTTCTTCTTGCGGAACTCTGCCATATCAACAAGACACTTGGACTTTGAAATATATATTTGTTGTGATTTGTGATTGCGATTGTGATCGCATCGCAAATCATCACATCAACAAGACACTGCAAGTTAAACTTGTGATCGTGATTGGCACTTAAGTGGTGGGGGCCACTTGTCCTGCATTTTCAAAAAAGTTAAAGAACTTCGCCGTTTTAAACAAATTTCTTCATTCTGGTTGTTGAGGGCTTAAAAGCCCAGAAGGACTATTTTCAATAAACTATGTTCTTCCGTAGTTCAGGACCACAAAAGTCTTCGTCCTTATGCAAAAATGGCTACGTCCATCACATATTTAATTCTCCTCTGCAATAGTGGTCGCGGCCCATCAACATTGATTTCATCCTTACATTTCTTCCCATTCTTCTTTAATACATAGTGTTGTGCACTCAATCTCTACTGTTGTTGCCTCTGTACTATTTTTTTCCTGCTCAAAAGCTAGTAGGTGACTTTAATATTTTGAACATAAAAATATTAAGAAATTCTATATTAATAATGTTTGAGTTATGTTTTTAATGGTGAAAATGAATTTAGTATTATAAAAACAGTTAAAAACATTTAAAATTCTGAAATTTGATAGATATAACAAATCTCTGTCAAATTTTATTAAAATCTTTCTAAAATTTCCATAATATTCAAGGCAAAAAATCAAACTATGAAAATATATATATATATATTTTTTCATCCATAACTTAGTCCTGCGTTTTACTAATGGTCGTGATCCTATATCATTTCCTTGTTGGATTGTGTGAGTACGACTAGGAAAAATATGAACAAAATAATGGTTTATAGTCCAGAAATTTTTTATCTTAAATTTGATTTGAATATGATAGTTTTCTTTGTGATATTAAAACGGTTTTTCCACCGGTTTTCTTATGTTTTTCATTCCATACAATAACGGTTTTTCCACCGGTTTTCTTATGTTTTTCATTCCATACAATTTTGAATAAAATGGTTGAACTATCTCTTTCTGCCTTAATCGTTTCCATAATTTAACCTTTGGAAATCTCCACAAATATTGATTACGACAAATATGTTTGTTCATTTTATTATAGTATTTGCGCATACCTCTGGAAACACGCCCGAATCTCAAGTGAAAGAAAGTTTCATTCAACATAATCAAAGGTTAAAGTTTCATTCGACATAATCAAAGGTTGAGTTTGTTTTGTTCGATCAAGCTAGCCTCTTTCATTTTTGCTTTGCACGTCACCCTTACCTTGGTTATCTTGGCATGGACTTTTACAACACTCTTCCTAATTATATACCGAAATAAAATAAGTAGATGAGCTCATGGTCACTAATAAATTTTCCAAATTTCTTTTGACCAATAAACTGTGTTAAATTGTGAAATGTTCAACGTTTCTAATGGAAATTATACTCATTGGCATGGACTTTTAGAACACTCTAGTCCTAATTATATACCGAAATAAAATCAAGTGGATGACCTCATGGTCACTACCAAAATTTTCCAACTTTCTGTTGGGAAATAAACTGTGTTCAATTGTGCAATGTTCAACGTTTCTAATGGAAATTTTACTCATTATCAAAGATGAGAAAATCATGGGAATAAGCGGAGTGTATATTATTATTAAATAACATGTAATAAGCAATTTATTGATTTATTGTTTTAATTATGATTAATAAGATGGAAAGTGTGTAAATTCATGGCAGAGTGTTTAATATTTCTCTCTAAAAGCTTTCCAACTTCATTATTATTTTAAATTTAAAGTAAGTGCATGTGATTTTGCAAAACTTGAATGATAAAAAAAATGTACTATTTCAATATATGGGTAGTTATTGGTATCAGAAAATGTAACCATCATGGAAAAGGACATGAATATATTGGGGTGAATTTTTTTTAATCAACTTGACATATATGAATGTTATGAATCACTTCTAATTTGCATTAACATGGTTAGTTTGTAATAAAGATGATATTCTAAGAATCACAAGTTAGGAAAGTATTTTTGAGGAAGAATATAGTAATGGAATGTCAAGCTGTTAACTATAGTGCTTTTGGTGGGGGAAGGAAGTTGAGCATTTCTCTTTCAACATATTACACAATACAGATTGTCATCATCAATACATTAGATTGTGCATCATCTATATCTCGAATCTAGGGTTATTCCATTGAAAAGAGATATGTTGTATCGGTAGAGTATATACAATTTCTTTTTAAAGAAATTCATAGTTCTCCACTGCAATGTATAAATTAGCAATAAACGTTTTCTAACTTTTTGTAACAACTATAGTGACCATACCATAATTTTTTTTAACTATCTGCTTTCACTACTTACCATACACATTTGAATTTCTATTCATGTATTATAACCTTACCAATGTTACATTATATAATTTTGATATATCTCTGAGTGGGCACATGGGAAAATTTTCATATTGATTATTCATTCGTCTTATGGAATCATAAAATTTGTACTTAAGGATTCTAGTTGAATACAATTATATGGATTATATTTGTTCTATTTCTGTAATACATAATTGTTGTGAATGTATTATTACTTGCACCTGAAATCCAGTGCTTTGGGCATACAATTTTGATTAATGTTATTAATGTATGACCGTCTCAACATTCGAGTCTTCCATCTATCTGTCACAATGGTTGGATGGAAGTTGTCCTTCACTATCAGGTCCATCAGGTTCTGCCCACTATTGATCTTTTGGAAACCTAGATCTGAAGGACACGAGGAAGGTAGGGGAGGTTAGGTTAACCACCCACCCCATGCTACGCCATCCAGCTCATTCGTTGCTACTTTTGAACAATTCATCTCTACATGTCCCGCTCCGTACCTGATATAGCTCTGTATTTCCCATCTTGGCGCTTGTCATAATACTCCACTCTCCTTGCATCAGGTTTGGCTCTTCACAATTTGGTTCTTGCTTAACCATTTCCTAATTAAACATAAATATATTGTTTTCGTGTTATGCCAAGAAGCTCGACCTCCTCATTACTGAATTTAGTTTACTGTCAATGTTTTTTCCACCGCATTAGTATGCTGCGCTTCACCATGTTACCGATATGCCACTGTTCTGTGCCTTCCTGTTTTTATCTTGTGTTTTTAGAGCTTTTAGTTTGGTGGCTAACCCCGAGAAGGATTCTTCAGTTGGAATTCCTCTGATTCCCAGTTTATCCTACTCAAGAAAAGTGCCACCAAACATTTCCATGTTGGTTTCTTCTTCATTCTGAGTCAGGGGTGCGAGTTTTCCCATTACATGCCCGACCTGTGCAAGTAAATTATTGAGACCCTTAATGGGTTTTATTTTAAATCTGTTTAGTATTTTAGTGTTATGTTCTCATGTTTTATTCTAGGGTTATTCTAAAACCCTCTTACTATGGCTAGTCCCCTTATGTTCTTTATTTGATGCAGGTCTGGCTTAAGTCGAAACCACATGCATCCCTTCGATCTCAACATCATGCTTCCAAGGTGGCCACCACAGTTATGCCCCTTCCTATCCAATTGAGCATCCTTCTTTTGCTCATTTTTCTTAGCTGCTGAGGGTTATACCCTCTATGTGAATAGTTGCGGTGTAACACCCCTAGTTTTATGTTCTTTCAAAGTTAGAAATTTGAACTTTAATCCAAAGGGGAGTGGACCCCAATGGAAAAGTATTTTGTGGATGTAATTAAAAATTTAATTATGGAAATTAAATAAAATAATTCTTTGCAAATTGAGCAAAATGAGAATTATGAGATCACTTGCTAAATCCATGAGGATGGATAGAGGAAAATACTTTCCCCAAAAATCTTTCAAAAATCCTTGAAATAATTTATTTCCAAATTGGATTTTGAGGAAAATTTAGTTTCCCCAATGATGTGGAGAGTAGTTGGGAAGAGGTAAAAAGCTGGGAAAAGAAGAAAGCGACTTTAAAAATCCCTAAATAAGGGAAGCCTAGGCAAACAGGTAGAAAATCATCCTGATATTCTAGACGTAGAATTAGAAACAGGCTTTGGGGAGCAAAAGCTTAAATAAGCTATTCCTGAACAGATTAGAGGTTGGTCTGTTCCAGGAGATGATCTCAGCTCGAGGGTGAGTTCTGTGGATAAAAGAACTCTAAGGTTGGGAGGATTGGTCAATAGCAGAAGTGGTATGTCTAACAAGCTTATGGATGATTGAGTTTGGTTGTTACTGTATAGTGTGATTAAATTCATTAGATGTTGTTTGATTAAATGTTGAAACTGGTAGCCATAAATTTATAGAATTGTTCATAGGAAATTAATCCTCTCCATTCAGTGTAGTTGTATGGATAGGAGCTAAGGGACAAATCAACTAGAAACTCTAAACCTGTTAAAGGTTTAAATCTGGAGATTTATTTTCCTCCCGTAACTTTATTATTGTATAGCTGTACAAAAATTTGGTAGAAAAAGAATCAAATTCTGTATTAAAATAGGAAATCCTAATATGGAAGAGCAAAAGGAAGTGAACACCTTACTGATATTGCAGAACTACTTTATTGAGTTGCATATAGATATATGAAAGGAAAACAAAAGAGACAAAAAAAAAATCTATTATTATTATTAGTGCACTAGGAAATAAATAATTTTGGTCACATGAGTAAAAATATGATATAGAATTGTACAACAGTGAAGAAAGAGGAAAGCAGAAATCATAGGTTAAACTCATTGCAAGACTGATATGAATAGGTAAAATGGACAAATACTATGCAAAGAGTGAAATTCTGGTTTAATACATCCTCATATTATGAAACTATCTAGGAGATATATATGTATATCTATATATAGAACTAAATTATTGTGTTAGAAAGGAAAGTTTCACCACAGAAAGATAGATACCATTGATATCTTCTCAATAAGAAAGTTCTATTATATTCCACTTATTTGACCGGAAAGGTAAAATAAATCATGACTCATGGATTATTGTCATATGAAAATTTGGTAATAGAGTTCAGTTAAATAAATATCATTTTGTTACAGGAAATGCAATTTAGGTACTCAGATAAGGTAATCATTTAAAAATTTTACTTCTCTATCTCCACTGGACTAACAGTATTCATAATGGAAATAAAAACGAAGGACACTATACTATTGAAATAGAAGAGAAAAACGAATAAGCACTTAGATAGATATCATTATCTTTCCTACTTTTATATGGAAAGGAACACTGTACTAACCAGAAGGTGGTATCCAACTAGAAGCTAATATATGGATCACAAATATACAATGGTATAGATCTTACACAGAGAAAAATTTTAAGCCGTAAGGGAACATATAGAGACCATGTGAGAAACCAAAACGATGAGTAGAAAGAGGACTCAAACCCTCTGCTTACGTATAATCATGAAGAAAAATTAAATATACCATCTTCCAATCTCCGGATAGCTATTAAATGAAAACACAGAGTCGATCTGGAACTTCATAACCAGTGCGTGGAGATCATGGTGAATATGAGAAAACCCTACCTAATAATACATAATAAATACGATTGACCCCGATAGGTTTCGCTAAAATCCATGTGAGTTAGCTCAGAAGAGAAAATAAGATGATACAACCAGACTATGGCATAGAATGCCCATATAATAAAACAAGTTAGACAGTCCCAATTACAAGTATATGCATGACAAGGGTTATCAATTCCGCGCCATAACTTCACAGTTAGAAGAAGATAGAAAAACAAAACTGGAGAAAAAAGCTGACCCCTGCATAGGGGAGGGGTGTATTAGAGAAACTGAAACTCTCAGTGACAAGAAGAAGAACCAACCTGAATACACACACGAACACAACCACCTTAGAGTGCAATGGAACCAGTTAATGAGAACAAGGGATAGAGAGACAATAGTGATGGCGGGAAGTCGTCACGTTACCTGTGGATACAAGAAACATAAGGCGAGGTTAATATGGCAAAGAAAAGGTCAGCGCAAACTAGCAATAGAAATGGCTATATGCCGTATTTGTATTGAAAATCACCTTGGAACAAAGAATGTGGGATGCACGGGCTCCAACCCTGAAACAAGAAAGGAATCCTGAGTGGTTAAATATAAATGAAGATTCAGGCGGCTTAATGATAAACATTACGATGGAAACAAAACAAAATTTTAATGGAAGCCTGAATAAGAAATAAGGCATTACCTCATTGGAAAAATTAAATACAATCACTGTGGAGGATTCAATATAGTATGAAAATGCTCAGTTCATGAAGCAAATCACCAATGTGACAGAGAAATGACAGTCCAATCTTCTTCTGTAAAAGAAAAAAATTATAAACTGTGAAGAGAGGTATACCACGAAGCGAACGAATAAATTCAAGAGAGAGATGGCAATAAGAAAAAAAAAATGAGTTACCAGTGAACTTTGCTTCGAGCTAACAAACGAGTATAGCGTAATCCCAGAGGTTCGATAGTGAGTCGATCGATACCCTGTGCAGAGGAAGCGGGTCGCGAAACTGACAAGAACCAAATGGAGATAGGAACAGGGGAAAATTTCCCATCAAATAGACGATAACCCTAACTCATCCAAGCCATATAGCTGGCAAGATCTGGGAGAGGCATACCAGAACTAGGGTTGGGTCAAAATAAATAAATTTGGAGGCATAATGTCACACTGATCGTCCTTACGCATCCGAACCTAGGAAATAAATGTCCAAATAAATTCTATGTACAAGTTTTGGTTTACGAAGGAGCAGCAGATGCGAGGCAAGGAAACAACGAGCTGGTGTTTCACCTCCGTAACCAAAATGTACACAAAATGAAAATTAAATATAATTTAGAGTGAAACAAAATCTCCATGGGAGTCGACTCATTAAAGGAAATCATACTCTGAGTAAATGTCTTGGGATCGTTATAATTCCATCCCAGATTTCACACACAAGCTCACGCAAGCCAGACTTGACAATTCAACACATGTATAGTTCTAATGAGGATGCAGATCATATATGTAGGCATACCCAATATCTTCATACATTCCACACGATAATTCCATAAAATATCTCTAACGAACTTTAATGAAGATCGATTTCGACATAGTTGTTCGAATAGTAAAAGAGGATGCATGACAAGTCAACAGAAGTGATAAGTTGTATTAACATAAGTAACGATGGTAAATCATCATTTTAATATTGGCAACCAACTGACAACGCAACGAATGATATAGGTGCACCCTCATGTGGAGGTGACATATACTTAACAAAAGAACAAAAAAAAGGGGCAATTACAATCATGGTGGGAGTGTAGGTATAAGAATGAAATATATAATTGTATAACAATCATGTATAAATCAATGACATCAATTTCATCATGGGGATAAATTGCAAAAGAGGTTGTGGTAAGAAAGTGATTGCTCGAGCAAATAGGAATATAAATTTCTATTATTAGTAAAGAGATATTTTTTTTTTTGTATGGTCAATTTGGGAGACATGA
>CM076578.1:1290073960-1290143992 GCA_034641835.2 Pinus albicaulis
CTCACCCACCCTGGTTCTTCCTCGATTGGGCAAGTTGGGATGGTTTCCCATGTCACACCCTTCATGGCACCCATTCACCAAGCCATCCTTGTGCATAACAAATGTGCCTAAGTCGAAACTCCAAATCTTTGGTTTTTTTCCAACATCTTGGTGTTGTTGAAGCCTTGGCACACTTATCAAACCTCTACCAAATCCTCCATAAAATTGGATTATTTGTGATATAAACATCACAAATGGTGCAATGAGGATGTCACCTTCCCTCAGACATGTACTTGATTTTGTCCACAATGAAATAATCCTACTATATTTTTGGTATATTCGATAAGACTACATCTTTAAAGTAATGAAGATTTAATTCTTAATGTTTGGCAATACTTTAAGAGTGAGAGCCAATCAAACTCACTTAGGAGAAGGTATTCCCTTTGTTTAGAAAATGGAGATAAAACAATAAATGAAAAATTAAACTCTTGTTTGTGTGATAATTAGGGAATGTATATCCATTCTCTCAAAGATTAGTCCTAGATAATGGAAAATAATCTCCTATTTATTCTAAATAACCCTTAACTCTATTAATAGAGTACCTTCTTACCATCACAATCACAGTAGTCAATTTTGAAAGGAAGAATCTATATCAAAACTCTTTAAATATGCAAATAGATAACCTCCACATAAAAGTGAAAACATATTTTGAACATGTTTAAAGCATATTAAAACATAACAATAAAAGAGAGAACAAAAATATGGATACATCAATAATTAGCTTTCACAAATATATATTAAAAATTATAAATTCACATTAATATTATTAATTAATATAAAATCTCAATTTAATAATAAATAATTATATAATTTATAAATGATTTAGGTTTGATATTAATTTATATCAATTTAAAGTGAACGAGAGAATTGAGGTAAACCATTATTATCCCACGCACATTGAGGTTCAATTCTTTGGCCTCTTATTTTATATGCCTATTTATTTTTCCATCTAAAAATATTAATCAAGTTAAATAATAAAAATATGTAAAATATTCAAAATTCTTTGAAAATCCGTTTGAAAATATTTTTGAATCAAACACAAATAGGGCGGTAAACATTCTATCTCGCTTTTAGATTCGAAACCTCTTGGTAGTTTGCTTCCATTCTAAAAATCCTATCCAGCCTTTAGATTCAAATACAAATCGGGCGGTAAACATTCTATCCTGCTTTTAGATTCGAAACTTTTTGGTAGTTTGCTGCCATTCTAAAAATCCTATCCAGCCTTTAGATTCTTAACCCCTTGGTACCTCGCGAGCCCGCATCTAATGCCCTAGAATCGATCCTTGAGCTAACAGATCTCTTTGTCTACAACTTCATTTATGTTTCTTCATAGGAAAAATGAGTTCACAGAAGGTATTTTTCTGCAAAAGGGTATTGAAAACTGTCGTTATTTTCTTGTAGTCAACATGAATCATATATGCTTTATCCTAATGCAGTTATTTTGAGCTCTTGTTTGGAAAAATTGGCCATATTTCGACTTTCTAGACTAGATCTGCAGAAAGAGGTTCTTTCTAGACTTGGTCTTCTTTATTTTCGGCCTGACCCTTCAATGCTTCGCTCCGTACCTATATTCATTCCCACCCACCCATGTTTGGATTAGAGCTAGTGGTGATGGGAGCTCTGATTCCTGTGATGGGTGTGATCCACAAGATAATTCATTCTCATGCCGTAACTTGCCTTATCTGAGACATGCCACTTCTTTTGGGCAAACAGATAGTTAGGGTATTTGAATCTAGATCGTAGGACGTTGGTTAGGGCCAGTAACGAATCGACCAAGAAAGGTGGCCCTAAAGACCATTAGAAATGCTATTAACCATACTGGAATAGTGTTATGATATCTGCTGAAAACTTGTGATCCATTCCATCTGGGGTATTTCCGGATCGAAGCATCTACCTGGCTGCAGAAGTTGTTTTTCCTTCCACCAAAGAGGAGCTTGTCGCTTTGGTGGGATGAAAATTTGTTATAATTTTATCTTCCTCTCAGTATCACTTGTTGTTAACTAAATAACCAAATAAGGAATCAATTCCTTTGATATGGGGTTAGTTGAGAAAGCCAGGTTCTTCTGGTTTCACTTCTTCATCTACTGCCAAGGATGTCACTCAAGGAAATGATGCAAATGGCCTCACGAGCATTATTACAGGTTTTTCTTCTTCTCATGTCGTTTTAAAGGATACATTTTCCCAAACTATAAATTTTTTTATTTTTTTTTCCAATGCATTCATGCATTTAGTTTATGGGCTGCAGAAAAATATTACATGACATATACATTCAGTTTTATTAGACTCTAGTAGGGACAAGTGGACAAGGGACAAATACTGTGAGGGTGCTAGCCCTGCCAGGTGCACCAATGATAATGCCCATCAAAAACATGGAGAGTGGCCACATGGTGAAAGAATTCATTCTCAAAGACAATCCCAATACCAAAGTGAATTTCATGAAGCTCGACCTCAGTTCACTCAATTCTGTGTGACGATTTTCAGCCTCCTTCAAGTCATTGGATCAGCCTTTGAATATTCTCATGTAAGAACACATTTTTACTTATCTAATGTGTCACATCTATATGTTTGTGCCATTTTCAATGAAATTTTCTGTATGTTCGAATTATATATATATAACAGGCAGTAAGGCTCAGAGTCAGTCTAAAATTTTAGAATAAATTCGATTTAACAAGTGCTTAAATTTATTCCTGCACAGAATTGTCTTGAGATATATAATATTCCTGCGAATCTATTTCTTGGTGCATATATATTTTAACCCACAATTCCTGGAAGCGCACATCAAAGAAAACACCTTCGAATAGAAATCCCTGTTTTTTCTATGGAAAAAACTACAAAAACATGGGTGCCAATTTCTAGGCTTATGTGGAGTGGTTATGTATATACGCATTCCTCTGCGCTAGGATGAAATTTGAATCATTTCATTTTTGGGGTTTGTGTTGCATTGAGATAGTGAAAAATCAAAAGATGACAGTAGTCACCAAATAGTCTCACAATATTCCCAAACAGGTGTGCCCATGCGAGAATGTGGATATCATAATCAACACCACATGATTTGGGTGAACGAATCGAGCATGAGGATGCATGTGAACAATGGTTTGGCTCCCAAGGAACTCATCGACGCCGCTACCAAAGTGGGGCTCGTGTTGCCTCATTCACTCTACTGGTTGGGTCTCACCATTGGTGGCATCCTTGGCACTGGAGCTCACAATAGTTCTCTTTTCGGGAAGGGTAGCATAGTGCACGAGTACATGGTTGGTATGAGATTAGTCATTATGGCTTTCCCTTTTACTTGGGGATTTCTTGAAAATCACTCCTCTTTCTTTGTCTTCATCATTTCCATCGATCATGAGCTCCACTACAAGTTACGTTTTCATAATTCCACGAGTGGAATTCTTTGTAGACACCGGCGGACCCTTGTTGGACTTGGAGGAAAGTGCCCACTTTTGGCAATGGTCAGTAATGTGAGTGGAATTTTCGTATTAGAGAAGCCTTACTGACTGAAAACCTAAAACGATGGTGGCCCCAAATATGCTAAAAAGGCATTGCACTCTCCATTTCTCTTCACATCATAGACTTATATAGAGCCGATTTAGTGTTAGACCTCAACCCATCTAACCAACCAATAGAACATAATTGGTTTTCTTACCTCTGATTTATGGATTTTCCATGGCCGGATTCTCTAGTGAGGTGACATGGATTTTTTTTATTATATTCTTCTTCTTCTATGCTGCATTAAGGAAATCAAAATCTATGTTAGTTGGAGTCCTCTGGGTCCTGTGGTAATCTGTGGCAACGGATCCACCAACTGCACAATATCTAACACATATGGGGCATTTCCGGATCGAAGAATCTGCCAGGCTGCAGAGGTTGTTTTTCCTTCCATCGAAGTGGATCTTATCGCTTTGGTGGGCAATGTCACCAGAAAAAATCAGAAGATGAGAGTCGTCACAAGATACTCTCATAGTGTTCCCCAACTGGTGTGCTCGGGCGGGGATTAGGGTTTCATAATTAGCACTCGGTATCTAAACCACGTGATTTGGGTGAATGAATCGAGCATGACGATGCAGGTGGAGAGCGGTTTGCATATAAAGGAACTCATCGAAGATGCTGCCAAAGTCGGGCTTGCATTTCCTCATTCTCCTTATTGGTTGGGTCTCACCATTGGTGGCATGCTCAGCACCAGAGCTCACAGGTTAGAACCCTGTTTTTAAGCACTGCAATACAAAGTTATAAATTGTGGCAATACGGACGTGTGGGTTTTTCCATGTAGAAAAATCCTCAAACCCCGAAGTGGCAGAGCAACGAGGAGGACCAACAACATAAGTGACAAGAACCAAAACCTTAAGTTTTCACATGAAAGCAGAAGATTGTGAACGCATTGAAAATGAGAGTTACAAAATAAACTTTGCTTTGAGGAGAATCTGTGAATTTCAACCATAAAAGACTATAGAACATCAATTGTTGACTGTTGTCGCCTCTTGTTCTCAGTCATTTCAATTCTGGGTTCTAGATTTACATTTGTGAAAGATTATCAAGAGGTGATCAAACACAATTCAAATCTTATGATAAGTCATTCCACTTGCGTATGTGGAAATATAAATATATAATAGTAATATATATATATATATATATATATATATATATATATATATATATATATATATATATATATATATATATATATATATATATATATATTTATATGGAATTTTGAAACATGAACAATGTATTATATTGTACATATTTCATATACGTTCATGGAAAAATTGTTGATGCATCTTCAAACTCATTTCTCTATCATAAATATCTCTCTATTCTTATATGGTTACATATAAAATATTAAAAATATTACTAAACTACACTAGGAAACATTCTGTTGGTCAAAAGATCTGAATTTCAGAATGGATTCGGCTCATGGGGGTTCCCATGGTTTCAGTTTGGTGAACGGTCGATAATGTAAGGATAATATCCTTAACATCATAATAATGTACAAGAAAATTCAAGGTACATTTTCACAATTTTAGCCAGAATAGGTTGTCCAATCACGTCGTTAGAGGTTTCAGACAGAAGCTCTTTATTTTCTTTACCACCTACTAAAGTCGAGAAATTTTTCCACATTTTGGGGTCACCTCTGTCTCTATCTGTTATAGGAGGCCTTGTAACCTACTTTGAACTGCCACTTTCTCTTTTGAAAGTTTGTATGGAAAACCAGTGCTGGATGGAAGGTTTACTCATATAAGGATGCAAAAAACTAGAATATTTTAGTGAGTTTATGAAAACGTTCTGGCGAGGAATTGGTGCAGAATGATACCTACAGCAGAGCCAACAAAGTTCCAAAATTAGAGCCAACTTTTCCCATTAAAAACTGCAAAGAACCGGGAATCCTATCTTCATGACTAGATTTTTTGAAGCACCCCAAAAATTCAAGTATGTTGTTACTTGCTACCTTTTTATAGAGTGAAATTATTTCTTTAATTGTTGTAATATCAGTGATGTAGTCCTAGTTCAAACATTTGAAAGATAGACATGATTTTCATCCAATTGATTGAGACTTTGTACTCAAGGTGATGCGAAAAAAAATCCAATACTTTTCAGCTAGTCAAGCATAAGTTCTTGAAAGTTAAATAGTAAGTTTCTCTATCTAGTTTCTCACTGTGAAATGGTCATATCGATGATTTTAGCAAGCCTTAGAATTTTCCTCTCTAACTTCATAAGGAAGGAAATTTCTAAACTCTTCCTTGACACACATGAAAGTCAAATGTAGTTTCGGCAATGGTCTTCACAAATTGTAAGAATTTATTGTACAAGATCTTTATTACGGTCCTTGCTTCTCAATGCCAAGCAGATGCTACAATGAGAATTTGTCCAACCATCCAAAATACATAGATCCTCCTTCTTCCTTAGTCTTTCATCTATTGCAGTATGATTGACAGAGAAAAGATTTAATTGTGTCCTTATTGTTTATTTTCTCTTTCCAACTTTGATTGTTTATTTGCTCTTACCATCTTATTTCCTTGAAAACATCAGGTTTCTTTTTAGGTGCCCCTTTTCCCTTGTTTATTACACAAATATCCAAAGCAACTTTGATACCTTGCTTCTATTCTTAGACTCCTTCCTTCTTCCATTGATCCTCTAGATGATAATATGGAGGTTAATAATAAAAACAAGATGAGATACACTTCTCATATTCCAGACAATATTTCTCGATTTCTACATGTGCCAGAACCCAATTGAATTTTCCTTCTTCTGACAATTATAAAATGATACACCACTGATATTCCAGCCAATATTTCTCCATTTCTACATGTGCTAGAACCCAATTGAATTTTACTTCCTCTTATCATCTTGATTCTTGCTTAGCTTAGTCCAACTTCTTACTTTGGTAGTTTACAAAAAAATTATAGAACCCATAAAATTTTGTGTACATAAGTGGTGCATTTCCAAAATCAATAAGTGAAGCCTCAATTTCCTAGCATCCAAATTTCTTCAATTCACTATTGCTACAAAACAATAAATTATAGCTACTTGCTAACATTCTCACTTAAAGTTTTAACAAGATTCCTAGGCAATACAAATATCCTTTAGTGTTTCTAGTCATCAAAATTTAAGGAGCAAGTTTAGAAAATAACACACATAGAGGGAAATCAACAAGAACATTCTTCAAGAGATTAAAGAGACACTCTCCTTAAAAATGACATCTCTATCATTCCTACTAATAAAAAATGATTCGATTAGGCTTGTTATAGTGCAATATAACAATATACACCATGCGAGGGAGGAATTTTTTATTACTATTTGGCACAAAAGTTTCCAGGTTTATCACCGTTGGCTAGCTTCCAACATCAGTCGCTCCCTCGGATGATTTCTCACCATCAACATTTAGCCTACATAGGGCTTGGTCTAGTGGTAAGTTGGACCAATTTTCATGTTGGAGACCAAGCTTCTATTCCCTATAGGCATAGAAGTTGATTAGGACTATCTTGATTGGCTAGCCTGCAACGTTAGTGGCACCCTTAAGAGGGATTTTTTACATCAACATGAGCTACAAGAAAAAATGGTCTACCAATAAGAGGGAGTGCATATGATGACTTGGGTTCAAACCTTGATAAGCACTCATGAGGGATGAATTCACATTTTGTACCCATTTATTTCCATAATTCCCTCATTAAGAACTGGTTTAAGACTTAAGACTATGTTCTCTACTGATAAACCTCAACTCAGAAAGTTGTATATGGTATCTCCTTGTCCTTGACACAAATATTTTAACTTCGAATCTTGTACTTGTTCCCTGACTCAAAATTTGTTTAATATGATATAAAATGTTAAGTCATGTTGAAGATGGATTTTATTAATATAATTTTTAAAATTTAGAACAATATCTTCATATTTGCAATTCGATTTTCTGCAAGATTTTTGTAATAAATCTTCATAGTTGCAATTTGATTTTTTGAAAGATTTTTATAATAATATCTTCATAATTGCAATCTGATTTTCTGCAAGATTTTTGTAATAATATCTTCATAGTTGCAATTTGATTTTCTGCAAGATTTATGTTGAAATATGACCTTGGTAATTTTAGTGTCTTTTCATATGTTTTAGAGAATAAGTAAAATGCTTTAAATTCTGAAACAACCAATCAACAATTCTGCCATATCTGTAAATATAATAGTTGGTTAACAAGAGCCTTATCATTTTCTTTCTTGGATTCATGTTTTTCGTCTTTTCAAGGATTAAATTAGTAAGGCATTAATCATTTAATTATGATTTTCATTGTTGGCCCATGTTATTTGGGACATGCAGGTCACATTGTACCATTGTACTGACAATAAATCTTGAATGATGAAGTGGCTGAGCAAGCCTTTTAAAGGTTCAAGTCACAAAGTGTCAGATGGACACTACGTAGCGGTGCATTTGGAGATGATAATGTAATTTGGCATGTGCGCTCTAATGCCATGGTAATCCATATTTATTTAGAGTGTATTGTCTTTTAAACTTCAATCTTCTATCTGTTAGCATTAACAAAGTTGATTAAATTGAAACTGTATTTTAGTGGAAAAATTCAATGTTTTTTGGTGGAATAGTTCATAAATTATTTTGATCTTTTTTGCAAGTGTACTAGTCATGATGATAAATGTGTGGTTCACTTCAGAGGGTTCTTAGTTCTTTCTAGATACACTTTTCATGATTTTCTTTGAATACTTCTCTAGTGCTTTACCTTCATATTTTATCCCCTACACAATTGCTCCTGAGGTCCATGTTGTTATGTTTATTGGTTGTTTCTGTGGAAAATTTTTCCTGAGGTTCTGCAAGGTAAATCCAAATGCAAAAAAAACTATTTTACATATTGAGATTTGTTCAAGACATTGTTGTGTGATACTTGAATTTCATAAAATCTAGATTTCTATTTTGTTATCTATATCAATATATAAGAACAGGTTCATGGATTGTTCATATTTCTCAAATTGTGGAGTTGTTCCTTTCTTGTTGCATGTTTTTTATATTGTTATGTTGTGATTCAAATTTCTAGTTGTGCTTTCTAGTTATTCTCCTACATAGTACATGCTTTGATAGATTATAGCAAAAGTATTACCAATACAATAACATTGATTGTTGTATGTGGACAATTTTGTTCAGGATGGTCCATTACATAATCAAGATGAGGAGCTGGATCATGCAATTGCACTTTCTCTTTCTGAAGAACTAACCAAACCAGATGGTATATGATGGAAATTTCATTTTTTTATTGTTACTTTTAGTTTAATTATATCATTTAGCTCAATGTTTTTCATATATTCAATTAAACTTTTGTTACTTAAAAAGACTTTGTCATTTCCATGTTTTAGTGAAACTTTTTATGGTTTGATACTCTCATACAACCTTTATCAAGTTACATGCACCCTCATTAGAAAAAACAAGAGAATTTTGCTTGCCATGACTATATTTCTTTGTCATTGTTGACTTAAGAAAGTATTTTAGCTAAGAAACTAGTTTCAAGTTTATGGCATAACTTGTCATATAAATTGAACATAAGTTATATAAAAAATGTTAACTTGTAAACTACCTAGCTGGTTTTAGGCTTTCCATTTAAAATCTACTTCAGTTTGAAATTTGAGGGAGTTGTTCCATAGACTCGAATATTAAGAGATTTTGGTGTAAGGATTAAAAATTAGCTCGTAAGGCCTCTTAGTTATTCATTTATTTTATTTGAATATAACATTTAATATTAAATTAGAACCTCTCAGCACAAATACATGATAGATCAAGATCATAATTTGTAGAGTGTCGTAGAATAAAAATAGGAGAAAGGACACTAAATTCTTTTAGTTTTCCTGGTTCTTATTCCTTTGGTGTATCTTTGCACCTTTAGGGGAAATTGCTAGTTTAAAGTCTAATTATTTAAAGGGTGCTAGCTCAATGGAAGAGCACCTGCTTTACAAGCAGGAGGTTGGTGGTTCGATTCCATCGTGCCCTGATATTCATATATAAGGAATGACGAAGATCAGGTTTTGGTGATGGATTCTCTTTTGAATATCACCAATGAGCTTATGGTGACATTTTTTTACCCTCACCAAAATATGAAATGGTGACGGTCAACGAACGCCACCATATATACGCATCAATAGTGACAACCATTAAAGGTCTGTCACCATAAATCATTGTTGTTGATATGAAATGGTGAGGGTCATTGTTTGTCATTATAGTCATTATTCATGACGGACGTTGATGTTGCCAATGAGTTTATGGTGATGGTCAATGAACATTGCCATATATATGCACCAATAGTGACAGCCATGAAAGGTCCATCACAAAAAATCGTTGAATTTCATATGAAATGGTGACGGTCACTATCCGTCATTATAATCAATATTTTTGATGGACCTTGAATGTCACCACAACACATACTTTCAGCGACGCCACCTTTGGTGACATTTAGTTTAGTGGTGATGGAGGCTATTGTCCGTCACCATTTCTCATATGAAATGGTGAGAGTCACTATCCTTCACTATAAATCATTATTGGTGGCAGACCTTGAATGTCACCGCAACACCTATACTTTCGATGATGCCACCTTTGGTGACATTTATTTTTTTGGTGACGGAGGCTATTGTCCGTCACCATTGCTCATATGAAATGGTGATGGTCACTATTCGTCACTATAAATCATTATTGGTGACGGACCTCGAATGTCACCACAACACCTATACTTTCAGTGACGCCACCTTTGGCGACGTTAAATTTTTGGTGACGAAGGCTCTTTTGACCCTCACCAATGAGCTTATGGTGACCACTTTTGCCCCTCACCAATGTGTTTTTTTCTTGTAGTGCCATATCATTACCAAATATTATGCTACACATATAAGTACAACAATCACGGAACAACTTCTCAGATTAAAACCATAAAATAAACAATATGATATAATTTTATCCAATTTGTAATCATGTTTATCAGTGATTTTTAAGGCAATAAATATATACCTTACAGTTGTGCTGAGACCCAAGATTACCATAAAGTTCCAGTTGTAATAATTCATACTACAAATAATCCAAAAGTGCTTACATTAATCATCTATTGAAAATCTAAACTTATAAATGACATAGCTGACTAGCAAGGTTTGTAGATCAATTATTTCTATACTAGAATGGCTTTCACCACATACCAAATAGAAATTGAATCCAGAGAAACCTTTGAATCTAGAAACAGACCAGATATAAGCACAAGTCCTTGAGTGTACCATATTTCCAAACTGTAATTGAAGAATAAAGAAATTAAAAACGAAACTCCTCAAAAAAATCTAAGCTACTATGTCAAATTCCAAACATAATTCATATAATATATTGTACAATTGACATAGTTTAGATAATCTATCTGCAAAAGATATAAAATTCATATGTTAGCATAAAAGAAAAAGCTACAGTTAGCTTGAAATAGGCCCAAGGTCCTGTGAAGGAGTTTGTGCTGAAACCAATCCATGTCTCTTTGCAGGATGGGTTGTAGAATACATATAAGGTAGTAGCAATCACCAGAATCCACCAAGACAAACTTAGTACCAAGGTTGCTGCTAGCATGTTGTATCACAGCTTTTCTACTACAGCCCAAGTCAAAAAAATGTGGAGTAGAAATTTACCAACAGAAATATAGGCCATGGGAGCCACTATGTTCTGGGCCTGCAAAAACCTCTGCATTGGACAATTGATGGTAGATGCAAATAGCTGAGGAATAAGGAATCTTGAAAAAACAGCTCTAGCAACAGAAATTTCTTTGCTTTGCCCTATGGCAACCAACACAGGATCTACAAATAAGTAGAGGACTGCCAGAAGTATTGCAGTTGTTGTCATTATTATCATTGATCAATGGCAGATGAATCCAATAATACTGTATTGTTTAGCACCATAAGCTTGCCTAGACACAGTTTGCATGACGCTTTCCATTCCCATTTGCATCACAAGAGACCAGGGAAAATACACTACTAAGACAAAACTATACTGAACATATATAGGTGTAAATTTTGTTGTAATTTATTAAAAAAAAAAATCTCATTATATTTTTTTGGGTGATCCTTTAAAACAAGAGAAAAGTGATTTTGTTTTTCCATTTTGGAATTACTCACATTTATTCCCATCTAAATTCTTGGTCAAAATTTAGAACCATAAGTATATTTTGGGATTACTCACCTCTAAATTTTTGGTCAACCTTTAAAATCATCAAGTGCAGCTGATTTTTAGGATAGAGATTACTCGAATTTTCTAGCTAGCCATCCAGGGTGGTTCATTTTAGGAATAGAGATATATATTGATGGATTTTTCTTACCATCAAATGTGACACATTCTCAAATTTTGGTCAATTTTTAAAACCATGAAGACTGGCTTATTCTAGGGACAGAGATTAGTCGACCTTTCTAAATATCCAAAGTGATTCATTCCAGGAATAGAGATATATATTGATTCGATCTTTCTAATCATCAAATGTGGTTCATTCTCAAGACAAAGATATATATAAAAGTTTATAAAACTTTTTAAATTTTCATGAAAAATAAAAATACTGACCATAATTCCATAGGATATCCCTTGAATTCCCACGCTCACTATGGATGCTCCTGCGAGTTCCAACTCCCCCAAGTGACCAAAAAAAAATTGAGATACTGCACTAAGAATAAAATTGAGTTCATTAGTTTAATACCCTTCCACAATGAAAAATAATATACCTCTATGTTATTAGTTAGAAAGTAGGGAACGATTTCTCTAGTGTAACATTTAATTTGTGAATTTCTTGAAGCTGTCAAGTATGGCATCTAAAATTCAAGATTTTAGAATCAATGAGCACAACAGATGCAAGTCCCTTTGGAATAAGAGAGTGGGTATGGCCTTCTAACACCTCAATTTTGAGCAGATCATATAGGGAGGATCTCCACTTTGTTGTCTCTTGTAAGGTGGGTGATCAGTGTTATCATTCACCCTACCCACATAGGAAGTCTAAGGGAAGGTCAGGCTAATACTAATTGAAGAAGACCCTCAGTAGGGATACAGCCCACAACAGAGCATGCAAACCTACCATTGGCTAAAGATTTCACATAGAAGTAGGCCAACAGGTGTTTGGTCACAGCAAATCTGACCACTCCTGAATTGGACATGGATACTGGGAAATCCAATAATTATTAAGGAATGAATTTCAAATGAAAAAAAAATTGTTTAAACTTGTGTAATATATTTCTGAACGTTATTAGAATCAAATTTCTCTTTTCCTAACTATCATCAATGTACACAATGAAGCACTTTTTTGTTATATTGAATTCTGTAGAAACACCTGGCCTCTCAAAAGCTCTGGATCCTCTCAAACAAGATCATATTTATTTGGTCCCTTTTTCTCATCAAGTTTGTTCAAGAAAATTTTCAAACTAAGAAATTTCATATCACATAAACATAACAAATATTGGCCACATAATTGATTCAATATGTATATATTTTTTAGTATTCTTAGCTTTAAAATGTAATAGGGTTTATTACAAGATGTATGATGACCTAATTTCATTTACCTATAGTTCTGCATTAAAAGAGTTCATCAGTTTAATACCCTTCCATAATGAAAAATAATATACTCTATGTTTCTTTTGGAACAATAAGGATAACCAAATTTGGCTTGAACTCCAACGCTTTGTTAATATTTTTTTTTCCAAGAGTAGCTTTAACACCAAATGGAGGATTCAACACCATAATCTGAAATAAATTCAAGAAAAAACAACAGAGATTACAAGACATTTTATTGAAGGGCACAATTTGCAAATATTGGATTCCTCCCTATAACCACCCACAGATTCAATCTACACAACTAAAAAAAGCAAGGCCAACAAAAATTATTTCTAGTTAATAGTGACTTTGCCATATTTGTTAAACATAAGCATGTGGGAAATCATACTTAACAATATAGTAACAGTTGGTAATTCATCTTTACTAACAGTTAGCCAATATTGTTTTTCAAACTCAAAATCATTCTGTAAATGTCACAAAAAATACATCCACGTCAGACTAACTATGATAATGACTTCAAAAACGAATTTCGTATTTTTGTCGACTGCCGAAATCTACATGCTCTCAAAAAATACTCAAAAGACAACACTTGAACAACAAATGCAGTTCATTCCCAAAATTGCCTTGGCAAGGAAAGCACCTGACATAATTATTGAGATAAGAGACACCTCCAAATTATGTCCTCTTAAAGGGTCATTGGCATTCACAGGGTGATATTTTCCTATGGGTTTGCATCTCATGCCCATCATGGGGGCCTAGGTGGGCTTGGAAAATTCCAAAAGAGTGCCCGAAACATTACTGGAAATGACCAAGGCCCAAAACTCCTTGGAAAGGCCACTAGCCATACCACACAACATTTTCAATAGCAAGGTGATATTCCTCAAATAGAAATCCCCTATCTCTGTTTTTCCTTAAATTATAATTTGCATGCATACGCCAATAATTTCATATGGTTCCCACGAATAATTTCATATGTTGCCCTAAGTTGCACAATATGGACTCCCAAGGTCCATAACCTTCCTAGGTTCCTTAATTTTACATGTTCATTCTGGGGGTAGACTTTCCCTATGGCAAAGGCATGAAATCTGCGAGGAAAAAGTGCATGAAGAAGTAGGGGTTCGCAGGTGGTGGCACCAAAGGTCTCCATCACATACCCAACTTTTCATCCTGAGAGCCCTTAGAGATAATTCAATATTGCATCTACAAAATTTCCTTAATGCATGGTTGGATTATTCCACTATTATAGTCTATTGTAAATAAATAAAATTTGCAATTGTCAAAGTAGGGAAATTAAGTTTTGAACTCAAGATTTTTCTTACACAGTCAGATACTTGGGCCCCCCTTGCACCTTGGGAAGCTTCTAGGAGCCATAGTATTATTCCTACCTCCTTCGATGGTGCCCAAAAACCTACTCCTTCTCCTCTCCAACTTTAAATTCATTTACGCTCAGCCTTACCTGGTGTTTACACCATTGAAGCTCCTTCCTGTTGGACATGGTTATATCCATTTGAAGTCTTCACCTTTGTGCATACCCATACTTGATTACTCTGATGCTTGACAACTCTAATGCCACAACAAAGAGAAAAATCCTGTTGATGGTGCTCTTCTTAAGTAGAAGGGAGCGCTCAAGGCACACTTCAAGCTCAGAAGGAAGCATGAAGATATCATTCCCAAACCCCTGCTCCTATACAATAAGAAATCAACTATGTTGATATTGAATTTCATGTTTAACATGATGAGCAAGTTGATGAGGAGGTCTTGGCCTCTATGGTTGAGTGGGTGATGTGTTCAGGCCATACTTTAGGGTGCCGAAACTAATATCTATGTATAATTGAGCTATACTAGAACATGAAATCGCTCCCCAACAATTTCTTAGTAGAGCATAATGAAGCTCGCAGGGAGATATTATTACAGATTGATGAACTACAAATGGAACACAAGGATCCCAGTTTGAAACACTATGGCATCTCTACCAAGTTGGCCCTTCAAATTTAATAAATGGGGCAGAGAAAAATGCAAAGAACTAAATATCAATCTTCCCGCGGGTTGCATGGTAATAGAATGGGCTGCCACTATTCATGTCGTGGACAATGAAAATAATAATTTGTTGTGAAAATTTGTGCCCAGATTGAGCATACAATGTTTAAGTATTGGCATGAAGGATTAACTCGTTAATGAGATCACAACTTTGTCATTATGAATAAAACTTCAAGCCAATTTCTTCACTGAAATATTCTCATTGCGATTCATTATGTAAGTGTACCTTAAAATACATTGGGCAATTGTGACCATGCCTCTTGGAGGATAGTCACTACACTTCATTTTCACGACCATCACCAATTGAGCTGCCCCCTGGGTACTAACAGTAGTGGTATTAAATAAAAACTAAAGTTAAAAATTCCAGTGATTAACCATGACCAGCATGGTGACATTATTTGGGGAAGATCCTCATTGACTCGATAGGAAAACTGGAATGGTCTTATGCTTGGATCTTGGGAACACTCTCTACTAACCTGGCAGAAGCCTGTTCATTACTACAGGGGCTAATATTAGCAACATAAAAACACATTCATCATCATCTTAGGAGATTCAAGCATAATTGTTAAGTTTATGATCAAGAAAAGCCTAGCTCATCACATACTTGATTCAATCCTGAGTAGAGAATAGTATGAGGCTTCAAAATTCCAAGAAATCACCTACTTCCATGCCCTCCAGAACCACAAGAGAAAAAATGATCCAATGGCTAATATGGAAATAAAATTAAAAATGAGTGCTCTAGGTAAAAGGGATCCTACCTTCCCAAGGGTTTTCATCATTCACCCAATATGATTTAATGACAAGTCGCTCAATCATAACATACCATGTGTCCCTCACATGTAGGCATATCCACCTAGACACAGCAATCCTATTTTTTTCGAGACATAGCAATCCTATTTTCAAAATTGAATTTATGATAACTAAATGACCAAGGTTTAAGCGGTGGCTCTTGCATCCTAGTTCCATTTTTATATTCTCTTGGTCTTCTCTCAACCTCAGTCTTGGCTCAAAGATAGAATTCTAGTTTCGTTTTCACTCTTCGTATGACATTCAGTCACTTTGCAACTCTGCTGTTAAGTTTCATTTTCCGGAAAAGATTATTTTCACCGTGACTCTGAGAACTGGTGCTGAAAATTTCCTTACCTCTCCCGTAGGTCTCATTCCAAAGGCCTGACTGCCTATTGATAGAAATAACATAATCTTCCTATTTTTTTTTATTTAAATTTGGAAGCCAGTAAATTCTCAACCTTTTTTTTATCAGTTCATTTGCACACTATGGAATATTGTGACATAATTGAGCCAAGCAGAATTATAAGGTCTAATGAAGATATGGTACAAGGAAACGAAGCATCTATTATTCTCTCATTACCAAATTAAATGAATGTGAAAAACAGTGGCACAAATAGCAGAAATTATAAACACTCTTTACAATTCAAGCAACAATTGGACATCCTCAAGACAGAGTGTAATCTTCTCAAAATTTTGGTAGAAAAATTGAACAAAAGATGCAAATTTGATTGCTTACAACCAAAGTATGTCAGAGAAAGGGGAAAATAAGGATTAGAACACAGTGCTATAGCTGATAGAAGCCATAGGCATTGTGGACGAGTAACTAGCACATGAAAACACATGATTAGACAACGTAGTAAGTCATTATACGTTTATTTTAGCATACATTTTTTTAATCGGCATATTAGGTGTTTTCTATAGGATTTAATTTAGTCAATACATTTGGAAAATTGTGCTAAAGGATATATTAGTCAGTATGTCGATACAATGGATCTTTCTTTTATTTTTTCTAAATTAGTAAGTTTGTATTTGGGCTGACAAATATAGGATTCTGCTTGATTCTGACATACGAAGGAGGCATCCAATAGCATATCAGTTTGTTGTTCTGATAAATATTTCTAACGAATGATGTGTTGGCTAAGTTCTTTCCTTACAATCCAATTTTACTAGGTCCAAGTGGATAGAATCGAATATCCATTGATTCCCATAATGGGTTTCATAACATAAATCCTAACTCCATTTACTAGTTTAGACACCTCATCCACCAATCCAATCTTTCAAATACTTTAACTACAACAAAATGGAACACCATTACCTAGCTGATGAATATAAAATAGGGGAGACATGATTCCAAGATTGGCATAATAGAATAGATGGTAGGAACTCCAATCTAGGATTAAGGATAATGTCACTAAGGCCACTTAGATAGAAGCTTTCACTGAGGGTTGAAGAATATATTATGCTTTAAGTGATGAGAGCTAAGCCACAAACCTTAGATCACACCATTTTCCTGCCTGTCTAATAGCAAAAATCCATGCCTTGGCTTTGAATTTTTACATTTTCATACTACATCCAAACCTTAGCTAGATAGAACCATAATCCTAATAATTATAAAACTGTAAACCCACCATGAACACCCAAAGAGAACCTAAAAAACGAAATGCCCAAGGTCCTAGACCTAATCATTCAAATGTGCAGAATCCTCCAAATAATTACTAGGATAGCAAAAGGGTACAAAACAATGTGAATGTGAATTGAATTCAAGCCTTTTATGAATGTTGACTGTATTTTGTTCTTCATGTGGAAAAATTTATAGTTGTCACAAAGTTCAGATAGGAAAATTTTACACTATTCCCATTGATTTCCATCCTCCCTCCTTTTAAATCCCTCTCTAGTCATTTTTCATCCAAGAAGATATATTCCAAACCAAGGATTTCCATTCATACAATTTTTTCCTCATTCCATCAGTCTTGAATTGCAATTCCTAGACCTTTATTATAAGTAACTTATTTTGACTAATAAGTGAGGTATATAGAGGTAAATAGGGCAATCACCTTACCTTTTTATGCTTTGTAGGAATGGAAACAATCACTTCTTATAAAATGGTCTCTATAGGAGTGGTTGTAGGTACACCCATGGGAGAAGTAGCGCTTTCTTCTTCATGGTCAAAGATAAAAGTGTCAATTAGTGTGCCTACAGGAGTGGCAAAAATTGTGTCCTTGAGAGTAGCATCAATGGTGTTTGCGGGAATAGAAAACGTCATGTAATTGACATTAGAAGAAACTATATCGATGCACTCATAACGTAATTATCATCCATAAAAGTGTAAAAATCTTCCCTAAGAGCAGTATTTTTTGGTTATTATGGAGTAGCAAGGCCACCAGACCAAATTACTCCAAACCTAGGTCACTAACTCTACTAGTTCTTTTGTTTAAGTAGGGGTAGTGTCTTCTTGGTGTTCTAGGATTTCATCTGCCCTTACTTGTTTTTCTGGAGTAGCAGGGGTTTGGGTGGTGGTAGGAATGTATCATGTCCTCTTCTTTCCTAGAACACAAGGGGGCTTATTTGATGCACTCTCATTCTCTCGATGATTGGTTTGCTACTAATTATCTCAATGCCAATATCACTTTCCTTCTATGGTGTAATAGAATTTGTCTCTTCTTCCTTAATATGAATTAGTAGGTACTTTGTAGCCAATGGATTCATGACAATATATCCTTCCTCCTTTGCAATTGCATTGGGTGGAGTCACACAACATTGGGCTCATTTAGTGAAGTTGCAACCATTAGAGTTGCAATGAATTCTTCCCAGGATTTGCTCAAATTTTTTAGATCTTGTACCATGAGTAACCTGATAAGGCCATGGTGAGAGATGAAATATCTTGGTATGATTGCTTTTTGTGCATGGGCCTCCTTATTTTGCAGGGACTTGAGCAGGAGGTACGCCATATTGACATTGTGACAGTGTCTGAGATGGTCAAGGAAAAAAAAGGTGCATATTCCTCTAAGGAAAATGAAGCACCTATACTATCAGTAACCTACTGAAGTGAGTATGGCTCAAATTTTTTACTGAAAAATTAAATATTAGTTTTAGCATTCACTAGATACATAAAGGAACCTCTCAACTGTCTATAATTTCACTATATAGCCTGTTTATAATGTGCCAATGATACCAACGAAGAAATGGTAAGAGGTTACCATGGTGTAATGTAGACTCTCTGACCCAAAACCTACAGGATCTCCATGAGGCTGATTTTTCATCATCTCAATATTATCTGTAGGCTGAAAAGTAGAAACCAAAGTTAATAGAAAAGTTTGTGAAAATAAATATAATAAACATAATAAATATGCTTAACGAAAAGTATTGATACCTATGTCACGACTGGAACTTGAGAAGGAATAATATCTTCAGGCATCCCTTGATGTGTAGTGCTAACCTGAAAATTCCATAATGTTAAGACTCATACCATATAAAAATATGTGACATAAATTCATTTTCAATTTGACATACAAAAATATAGATAGATATTAATGAATGTGGCACCTGTACATGATCATGTCCATGATCTATAGAATGAGGATCAGGGGCAAGGCAATGTTGTTCTAAGAATGTGGTAAATTGCATAAGTTAAATAAATATATTGGCATAAGTTTTTGGAGACTAAATTTATATAAACCAAAAAAATATGTTACATGCACTCTAGCTCATCTTATAAATGTGTATTTTAAAATAGATCAAAACATTCTTGTACATACCTCACCCATGGTGTACATTTGTTGTGTAATGGATCGCTCATAGTGGTATCTACATGAAGATGCATACTCCAGAAGCTCATCTCGCTCCGTCTCCCTCAACACATCATCTGGAATACACACAAATGAATGAAATCCTACACTAGATGAAGGTTAACTTGTCCCTAAGCATACTTCTACCCCTCCTAAAGCAGCTGCAATATGTTCTTGTATCTTCTCCCTCATCTGTGATGCAGCACTAGAGATAAGGGCTAACTCCTCTGGAAGTGTAACTACCCTAGGTAGTCGAGGTGCTGGAGGCCTAAACCCAACATCTCGCATAGCATTAGGTCGTTCATATGTACGACCTTTACTAGCTCCATAGAATTTGGACCCAGTATTTGTATAGTTAGGGTCCATGTGCTCTCATAAATGAGAAAACAACATCTTAAAAAAATATTGCGGTACCTTATAATTGTTTTGGAACTTCCTGTATACATACAGGAACTTCTCATAAATATAAGGTGAAATATTGGGATCATTGAATCTTGCAATCTTCAGACGTTTTTTGTCTTCAGGCCGCAAGTCAAATAGTGACAAGGCCATTTCTTTAGTGACCCTAATTTTAAATTCATTGTAGGAGCGGATACCAATCACTGATGCTCTCCTCCTATGCATCATGTAAAAAAAAACTTGGGTTGATGGTACAACCCCACAATAAGTCTCTATCAAACTCTACAAATTGTGCAAAACAATTTGGAGACAATTTCGACTAGGGGCAGAGATATTGCAACTTTGCAATTCATTTCCCGATCTCATGGAATTCTCCCTCATCCCATCAACAATAAGTAAGGAGATGGTATCTTCCTAAGGCATCTGCTCAGGAATATCACTGGGATGGGTGTAAAGGAGATCATAGCTTGAATTTTGAGCAAACTCATGAACCCTATGACCTATCCCCCTAGGAGGGCGACAACCACCACTTGTAACATGTTAAATTATTGCACATATTAAAAATTAAATAATTTATAAGGAAAATTTGTATTTAAAAAACTTGTCTGGTCATTTGAAAATACCTCGTGGAAAAACTATGTCATCCTTTTTGCTCATACTAGGATTGTTCCCTTCCGAGGAATGAACGTCTCTACTAGCCACTGTACAAAATATTAAATTTTTTTATAACACAAGTACATGAGACACACAATAAGTTTCACATTAAACATACATCAAACAATAAATTTTCCTTTATATTTTACTTGAATGAGAATTATTCAAGTGTGGGATGGATGCCATAGGCTGAGACATTTTTCTCGTTTTCCCCTCACCAACAATAGGGCGAACACCAACTCCTACATTTTCACCTATGGAGAATAATTTTTTCACATTAAACACATCTCATTTGAAAAAAAAATCCACCTGTTCAACATTGAATATAACGCAAACTTGAACATTTTAACTAGCAATTGATCTAATGTGTACCTATACCTTGTATAATATACCCCTTAGAATGGGCTCTATGAAATTGGGGATGAATGTGAACAATTCTATGGGGCTCCTCTTGTTCAATTTTGTGTCTGGGTGCATGAGTCATATGAGTGCGTCCACCTATGCAGGACACACAAATTTCACATTAATCAATTTTTCACAACGAACAATAAATATAACCTACTTGAAAACATGACATAACTAAACAAACAATGTACCTGATAGTCCTCTGCTCATGGATGGGTCTTTGGAGGGCTCGCCTGATACCATTGTTGCTATAGTATCAAATCAAATTTCTGCCCCTCATAAAAAAATTAGAAAACAAATTATCAATCGACACTCATGTCATCAACCAATAAATAAAAGGTACTATAGCTCCAACATTTTGAAGCCAAAAACAATATTAGTTATATGGTATAAAAGGTATGGTAAGCATCTTTCAATGTCTGGAATTTTTTTAGAAATCTCATATAAAATGTTAATGTTAATACTTTTTTTATGTCTATTTCCTGTATCCTTAAATTTTAGTTATTGACCAAAATTTCCAAATTTGATTTACAATTCCAATTAAAACCTCTCCTATTTTCCTTTGCAATAAGTTAAAGTTATTGTTTTATTACCTATGTTATTATCAAAACCTAACTTACTACTATTGCAAATAAACCTATCTTATCCTATCTATTGTATTTATCAATACCCACTAGTTTACTATCCTATCATTACATATACCTTGACTACTTCACTAAACACCACTTCCATACAACCTATCATTACTCTATTCAAAACTTTGGATATTTCATAACACTTCCTCAATTGCACTCATCAAATGACTTTATTGAAAGCCCATATGAACTCTACAAAGTCACATCTTACTCTCAAAGTTATAATCTATTTTCAAAGTTAAAAAAACGTTTTTTTGACTTATACTCTACCACCATCATATTTCGACTTATGTTTCCATTATTGTGTATACGTAATTTCCATCCAAACCCATTGAATTCCTTTGTGTTTTTCTTGAAACTAGAGCTAGAGCTAGTTACCAAGTTGGTTGTTTCCTATGTGGAAAGGGAAAACATGGATAGCATTTACTAGCAAAAAAAACAGAGCATTGTGAATGAGACAACGCACAGTTTAGGTATGCCACCACTCAGAATTTCCAAGAAGAAAACGTCTTTTTGAAGAATGTCCACAATTTTTTTTTTATGAAATTGGTTCTTAGTAAACATTTTTAGCTTCTAAGAATTTCTGATCTATAACTCAAACCAAATAAAATTGCAATTTCAAAGTTATTTAAGTCTGTAAAACATTTTCATACCAATTTCTCTTTTTTCCTCTCCGGTTTTTGAAACACAGTGAGGTAACTCTTTCAGAACTCAAAATTTAACAGTTGAAAATTATTCATAAGGTTTATACAAAGTTTATAAAAAGAAGTGAGAATAAAGCTTTCAAAATTTGAAACTACAAAGCTACACTCTAAAATTTTATATGTCCTTCAAGGTGCAGGGTAGTTGAGGTTTCTCACTAAATTTCATGAATACAATGTTGAGGTGAATAGGGCATTTTCCCATATCTTTGATGGGGAGAGTGCCAATGTTGGTAATTTGACCATACATCTTTCTAAATATACAATTTTACAAGTTATATGACTAGATCAATAGAGAGAAAAATGGTTTAAGAATAATAAAATATAATAAAAAACATGGGCACCATTCTTAAACAAGTCTAGGCCAAAACCAAATTGGACCACTGGGATACCTGGAACTTGGCTAAAAATCAATGGAAGGGACTAGTCTCCCTGATTCAGAAATATATCACATGTAAAGGTAGGCACAATGTCATATACCTATAACACATTGGACTATTACAACATCTTAAGAAAGAGATATGTGTGAACATGACTTACTGCTGGTTGAATAGCCTTACAAAAATGGCTAAGAACATTACAAAACAACCCAAGAATGAAGAGAATATGATGGGCCAAATAGTATTCCATAAAATTCAATCGGATAGTGCCTTATTCATATTTTCTTGCACAATCAACTAAACCAAAGGATGAACAATGTGTTCTTGAAAAGGCTTCAATGCCTCATAAACGTTTCAAACAAAATCAATAGGTTCAAACTAGGAAATTCTTAATGAAAATTTGTTTTACCAGAATCTAGTTAGAGTGACAAGGTGAATTTTTATAATATGCATGTTGAAAATGTTCCAAAACAACATCTAATATCAAATTTTTATAATGGGTTGTACATATGTTATTGGCATGGAATTTATGAATATTGGGTTAGCATCTCATTCCAGAAAGCAGTATGGTTGTGCACATGATACTACGAATTTGTTGAGTCAAGATGCATTTGGCTCTATACATTATTCTAGCATCATTTGTAAACCTTTAACCCAAATTCCATGGGAAACTCTACAAGGTTAACACCATCGTTCCATTAAGTAAGGTGAAAGACCTTCATAATATAAACCAAATTTACAATAATGCAGGAAATGTGCAGAATCAGGATGGTCCTATGCTCCACACCCTTTTAAACATGATTGTTTGTCCTATGTTCAACCGAGAAACGAAATGGGGACTTTGATGAAAAGTTGGTTGAATTCCATTATATATCATTATTACATCACTGAAAGGGAAATACAGAGGCATGTAAATGCATTATACCCAACACAATATGATGCATTTCACAGTTCATATACTCCAGGGACCATTTCAAACACTAGCAATTGTGATTCCATAATTACGCTTTAACAATTTACTCTTGAACTCAATGTAATTGAAGTTAGATCATTCAATTCTGAAATCCAAATTATGCACTATTGGAATATTAACAAGTGAAGAATTACTATAATTCCATGCATTTCATTAAACACTGAAATTACTTATTCCTAATCTTGTACCTACACTTTCAATACCGAGTTTAAAATTTTCAATCATGTAAATAAGCTCAAAATTCAATGTCAAATTAAGATGGTCAGAAGAGAATGACATAAGATAAAAAACATCCAGAATACTAAAATTATTTATATCAACAAGTAGCAAATTTTGCAAAGATATAAGTGAATGTGAAACACAATCATAGATTCATAAAAATCCCTAAACCCCCAATAATCATAAAATTGATAACTAAATATAAATTCAATAGACATACTCCATAGATAATGCACTCCATGTTTAGAAGGCAGGTGATAGACAAGTAAGAGCCATCAAATAGGCCAATTGAAAGATATAAAGAGATTGTTTTGGAAAGGATGCTGGTAGAGGACCTCCAGCTAAGAAAACCTGCTATGTGTGGCATTTTTTTGACACTTTGTGCCATAAAAATCACCTAGGCCTGGCCCTTGGCATCATCCAAACCACTTGAGGGGAGGGGAGACGCTTGACCAAGGTCACAACATTAATGAAAGTGTGATTACCATCCAACTTGTTGCTGAACCAGATTCCCATGGGCTAAAAGGAACTTATTTAAGAAAGGTATTTCCCTTTAATCTAGATTATGAATGGATTCTAGGTTCATTTTCTTCATATTTATCTCAGTTGATGGTTTTCCCTAACCAAAGAGGTAGGTAGTTTTTCTAGGTCAAAATTTGTGCTCAAAAGCTACATTACAGATAACATGATGTCAAAAAGTGGCTACTAGGTGAAACACATCATAAACGAAAACCCCATCAAAAGCATCATATTTGGAAAGTGTTTCCTTCTTTTGTATAGGTAATGCATTATTGGAGAAATTGATCCGATTTTGGGAAAAACCTCCATATTTCTCAAATAAATGCCATCATTACTACCCGTGTTTCTCAAAAAATATTTTTAAAAAATCAAGCTATCCTAAAATATTCTTTAAATCCACAATAAAATAAAAAAAACGAACAAATAATGATACCCTAAACATAAATCCATTATTTTGTAAACTCATTATATTAAATACAACATTTTTATGTTTGCAGATGTGAAGGTTTGATAGCTGCTTCAAAAGGTTTCAGATTAAGTTGTAGAGTTGGAGTTCTATGAGTGCAGATCCATTGCCATGAGATTAAATTTTTACATGGCATCGGAGTTGTTTTGTTGAAATTTTCAATAAAAATGAATGGATAGTTTAGGTACTTATAAGAAGGCATTGAGAATAGAAGATCTTAGCAAGTATGGTGCCAAAAAATCTCTAGTGGCGTAAGTCTCATTTTTTACCATTTGGATGTATTGGATGAAATTTTGTATAAATTGCAGGCAAAAATTTAAAATGGCAGGATAATTAGAGGAATGGATAACACCTGGTGAAAAAATCCTTTATATGAATTAACCTTCTTGGTTCATATATGAATTTTGAGGGAAGATTAAACCTCATTTACTTATACCACATCAGAATCTTTCAACATTTTAAGGGAGAAAAAAATGTTAAATGTGCCATACTATCTGATTCACCAAAATCACAAAGTTGATTTAGAAGCACCCAAGAAATGAGCAGAGAATGTTATATCATCATGCCCTCACCAAGTTAATCCGAGAATGGGAACTAGAGAAGTATGAGAAGACTTGGGATCAATTTCTCAAAGATAATTAGTTTGTTGAAAATATTTGTGAGTAAAAAAAAATAATGGAGAAGGAAGCCCCAAGGGAGGAAGAGGAAATAGTTGAGATGCCTCCACCTCAATCTCAACCAACACAAGACCCAAGAAAAGAACCCATCATGTATAGTAGAAGGGTCACAAGGGCCATGTAAAGAAAAAACCAAGATGAATAGAAAAAGGATCAAGCATTTTCCAATGTGGAAATAAGAAAAAGAACTAAATTCTCTTCAACAAATACCTTGGAGATACATGAAGACTATCAGATATTGTATGAATATATACAAGACAATATAATCAAGATTCCTTGGTTGCTAAGTTGATAGTCCAAGTGGCAGCTCATTCGGGAAGAAAGAGATCTCGCAAACAATGTGTTACGAACCATTCTGTCTTAAATGAGCTCAGCTTTTGAACATTAGTCAGTCTGTCTTGGGGTTGCACAAGAGCAGCGAATTCCTTAACCAGATAAAGCCTAGTGGTATTCTGCAAGAAGTCTGGTCACTGGAGCTAGGATGTTAATGGTGTCTTAATTTATTTTAAATCTTAACTAATCAGATGAAAAATACCTAAATCTCACTAGGGTACTTAATATATCTGTCTACTAAATTTCCCAAACTTCATTATTATTTTAAATGGATTAATCACAGAACATGAAATAATAAAAGTAAATATTCTATGCAAACCTAGATTATCATGGATTGATGTCTATTGGTAATTACTAGCCATTTAATTTATATGGATGTTTTAATTAGATTTGAGATAACTCTCAAACTTATGATTTATGAGCATTACTAAGAATATTTTAAAATATTTTATAGAGGTTAAATCCTACTACCCACCTAATAATTATTGATAATTAAATTAAAATTCCACAAAACTAACAAACCTACAAAATAAAATATAACAATAAATATATACTAAAATCTTGAAACAAAAAATATCAAATATTGAAATAAACTTGATAAAGATTTGAGAAAATATACTGTGACACAATTACTTTATTAGTTATTCTTTTGCATGTTAGATGATTTATATAAAATTGGTGATATTATTATTATTATTATTATTATTATTATTATTTTTGTTGAGAAAGTTCGATGAAGTAAAATAATTTTGATGATATTTTAAATTTTTATTATTTAAATTAGATTGGTTATTTTATAAATAAATTCAATATTAATTTTTTTTAATACAAACTACATATTTAAAAGAAGAAGTCCAATAGTTAGACTTCACTCATAATACCTGCTTTGTAAAAGAAAGTATGGACATGTTTAAAACTCAAAGCTCATTGCAATTACGTAATGGACACAGCTGTAATACACACTCATAGACATTCAATTTATTTAAATTATATATATCAAAAACATTGAATAATTATACTCTGCTAAGAGGCTGTGTAAGAGGAGGCATGGAAATCATCAGCGTGCCACACAATTTTAATTGATTGTATCCATAATTGACACAGCTGTGGACGTACCCATGGACCCTCGATTCAAGTATCTTAACGTGTCTCTATTAAAAAAGAGTACCCAAAGTAGACATTTAACGAATTGAGCGGCGTGCCGGAAGGTTAATTATAGTAGTGGGAACACATGAGAAGAAAGAGCGAAGACGATCTTATCCATAGGCCAAAACAAACGTTGTCAGTAACAAGGGGCAAATAGAGAAAATATAGGAGTTGTTTAAGGATTTGGAGGAATTGTTTGGACTAATTAAAAGTAGTTGGAATTTAGTTAAAAATAAATAAGAAATTTAATAGTATTTGAATTATGTTTTTAATGATGGAAATGGATTCAGTACTATCAAAAATTTTAAAATCATTTAAAATCTTGAAATTTGATATATATAATTTAGATTTACAAAAATCTCAACCAAATTCTATTAATTTTTTTTTAAAATTTTCATAATTTTCAAACAAAAACAAAGTAATTAAACCTAACAAAAATATATTTAAAATTTCTTATTTTGTCTCCTCGCTTAACCCTGCGTTTTCCTCCATTGTTGTTAATTCTGTAGGATAAAATATATTTAAAAAATATTATTTTGTCTCCCTGGCTTAGTCCTGCGTTTTCTTCCATTGTTGTTAATTCTCGTTATCTTAAATTGTGTGAGTACTACTGGGAAAAATATGAACAAATAATTGTTTATAGTCGAGGAATTTTATATTTTAATTTTGTTTTAATATGTTAGTTTTCTTTGTGATACTTAAAGGGACCGGTTTTCTTTGTTTTTCATTCCATACAATTTTGAATAAAATGGTTGAACTATCTCTTTCTGCCTTACTCGTTTCCATAATTTAACATTTGGAAATCTCCACAAATATTGATTACCAGAAATGTTTGTTCATTTTATTATGTTATAGTATTTGCGCATACCTCTGGAAACACGCCCAATACTATAATCAAAGGTTGAGTTTGTTTTGTTCGATGAAGCTTGCCTCTTTCCTTTTTCTTTCGCACATCACCCTTACCTTGGTTATCTAGGCATGGACTTTTACAACACTCTCTTCATAATTATATACCGAAATAAAATAAACGAATCAAGTAGATGAGCTCTCATGGTCACTAACAAAATTTTCCAACTTTCTTTTGGGGGAATAAACTGTATTAAATTGTGAAATGTTCAACGTTTCTAATGGAAATTCTACTCATGGGCATGGACATTTACAACACTCTCTTCCTAATTATATACGGAAATAAAATCAAGTGAATGAGCTCAGGGTTACTAGGAAATTTTTCTAACTTTCTCTTGGAGAATAAATTGTGTTAAATAGTGAAATGTTTAACGATTCTAATGGAATATTTATTCAATATTAAAGATTAGAAAATCATGGGAATAAGCCGAGTGTATATTATGGAGTTGTCTATGAAGGCGGAGGAATTGCTCGGACGACCAAAATTAGCCAGAATCCGAGCAAATTTTTTTTAAGAAATCTTGCACCAACATTGTTTGAATTATGTTTTTGATGGTGGAACTGGTTTCAGCGCCATCAAAAACCTCTAGAGCGCCCAAAATATTGAAGCTTAAAGCAGTCTAGTTAAACTACGACGTATATTATTATAAAATAACATATAATAAGTAATTTATTGATTTATTGTTTTAATTTGATTAATAAGAAGAAAAGTGTTTAAATTCACTGCAGGGTGTTTAATATTTCTCTATAAAAACTTTCCAAACTTTGTTATTATTTTAAATTTAAAGTCATTGCATGTGAATGTTATGAATCACTTTTAATTTTCATTAACATGGCTAGTTAGTTGCTTGTAATAAAGATGATATTTGAAAGTATATTTGAGGAAGAATATAGTAATGAAATGTTAAGCTGCTAATTATGGTGCTTTTGGTGGGGTGAGGTAGTTGAGCATTTCCCTTTCAACATATCACGCAACACAGATTTTCATCATCGATACATTAGATTGTGCATCATCTATACTTCGAATCTAGGGGTTATTCCATTTAAAAGAGACATGGTGTTTCAGTAGAGTATATAAAATTTTTTACTAAAGAAATTCATAATTTTCCATGTTGTTGCAACATATAAATTAGCAATAAACATTTGCTAACTTTTAGCTGTAGTGACCGAGTAGATATATCAACCTATCCTTCTACCTAATGGTTTTCATGTCTGTTTTCTCAATTTCATGTGTTCTAGTGCCCCATAAAAAATTATGTTAAAGTTTCATTGTGAAAATAAATTCAAGTTTCCATGTAATGAAGGAAGAAGTAATTGTCTGTTGTCATGTACTTTCATGACGTTGTGCCAAGATTACCTTAGAGTTGATGGTATATCATCTAGAAAAAAACAATAAATTTTTACCCATAGTTAGAGATTACAGATGTGGGAGATTTAAAAAAAATCATAGTTTGTTGAAGGTTCAGATAAATATGGAGAAAATAACTAATATCATAGATACCACATTGTTTATGTTCAAGATATTTTTACAAACCATGAAATAAGATATTACTAAATATGGATTATATTCAATATATTCCTACATGCCACAGAGAAAATGTTTAATAAATGTGCGTTTGAAGAGAAGGAGCTTAGGGTAATGTTTAACAGTAGTCAGATTGAGAGTGAAAAGAGAAGTCGTTGCAGCATGGAAGAGAGTAGTAAAATATATGGGGAGATCACTGGGTGGCGGATAACATGGCTATTATAAATGGAAGCATTATGCACGTGTGCCTATCAAGTTATGTTTTTTCAAACGTCTAACTTGTAAGCATATTGATAAAACACAAATCCAATGTTTCCTTTCGGAAGACTAATGTTCGCGTGTCAGTGACCGTTCAATGACAATGTAAAAGGCCCTTCCCATTAATTCATAAAACATGAATCCAACATTTCATTTTAGAAGACTAATGTTTGCATGTAAGCGACCAATCAATGACCATGTAAAAGGCCCTTACTATTAGTTCATATGACAATAGTGCAGGTTGTGCTAGGATGGAGTATAAGTTATATTAAAAAATCTTTTCTTTGAGTTATCACTCACTTATTAAATTGATACTCCAATCTCCGATGGGGTTGTTATTGAAGGTGAATGTGGAATTTTGGGTGCCAAAAGGATGCAATACATGATGAGTGGGATGGGGTGAACTCCTATGCCTCTTGGACTTCATCATCTCAACTTTGTTGAAGGTCTTCACTATGTGTTATCGGGTCATCAACTTCTCGTCACTTGTCTAGTGATGTAATGTTATTAGTAGGATAAACCTATGTGCCAACATGAAGCATCAACATATAAGGGTCGTGTCGTGGGAGGAGGTCATGATCTCAAGCATGGTAACAAAACCCATTAGAAAGCCCCTAAGCTTGCTGTTATTTTTCCTTCAGTTGTATCCTTGAAATTAGTCAAATTGAAACCTTAGAAACTAGAGAAAGACAAGCCTTCTCTAACTCAAAGACTATGAACAAAGTTGGAGAATGGGTTGTTGACTGAACCAGCAAAAGGAAAAAAAACTATTTTAATGTCATTTCACTTTATTAGCAAAAGAAAACCCTTTTTAAGTGAAAATAAATAAGAAGGATACAATATCTTTGCAAGCTTTGAAGATGTAAACGGGGTTCAAGAAATCATCGTGTTTGTCTTGGATGAATGGATACCAAGTTGGATAGTGCTGAGAGCTACATTTTGTGTATTTCTTCCATTTATGCTCTACTAGACTTAGTGCCAAGGATCCAACATCCTCACCTCATCATAATCATAACTTCTAATATTTTTCCTTGCAACACTTTGTTTTGGGATTTGATAGTTGATATTGGTATTATGTTTAATTTCTTAATACTTTTAGAATTTTGGAAGAATTATTCTATAAGTAGGTGGTCAAAAATATATGGTTTCCCTCTTAGTAGGTTAAGACCATCTATTAGAAAAATGTTTAAAGTGGCTACAAAATTGAAATACCATATTTGAATGATATGATTTTGTAAAGAAACAAAATACTAAATTACTTAAAAAAAATGATACTCCGTTGTCATCACATCACAAAATGTCACTTGGTAAGAAAATATATTTGAACCTTTTATCTAAAATGTCAAAATTATTAGGATTATGCATAAACCTTTAACATATCTCAATTTTTTAAATCTTCTCCCAGTTACAAAGTTTCAAATCTAAATTTTATTAATATTAAAAGATATATGAAATTAATTTTATAATTGTAAATTTTGATTTTTTAGTTATAATTTTTTATAAATTGAAAATTGCATGATTAGCTTCCACAATGTTGTTACAAACTTTGAAATTTTTTTCTTTATCCCTCTTGCCATCTATGATATGTCATAAAGTTTTTTTCATATTCTCCCCAATATGCATTATATCAAGGAAATGAGCTATTTTTAGGTACTCATATTATGAAAAGCTCATGAATTGAGTTATATGACCTTTCATTTCTTACAGAATTCCATGCCCTTCATGATGATTTCTATTATATTCCAACTTCCATAGGTGATGTGTCATTCTTCATGGTTTTAATTTAGTCTCTTCTTTCACATTGAAAATATGTTTTTCAATAGCATGATACCTATGGTTCTTAGAGAGGAAGTGTCTATACTAATCAAACACCTCCTTTCCTAAACTTGTTGAATGAGGATATTTCATATTAGGACTACAAACTGGGCATACAAATTTACCCTTTGTTTGAAATCTTGCAAGAGATGGATTAATATTAATTAGTATAAACTAAGAAAATATCAAAAAATCATGCATGATATTATCTAGTTGAAATAATTATATACTATTAAAGTGAAATGGAACGTTATATACCAAAAAAAATTGTTAGTCGTGGGTCATCATGAATTTTCCATACAAGTATTCCATGCAATTCAAATTTCCTCTCCCCTATTTGTTTACAAATGACATAAATAGTGATGTCATCCCATAACTTCATTCACTCGTTGATGAGAGGCTCCATATATACATTCATATATTTAACTCGGTACTTCCCTAATCATTTGAAATTACACATAACTACTATCATAATATATGTACATAAGTATATAAATAAATATAACATATTATACAACAAAAAAGAAAAATGAAAATGTTACAATATTAAAACTTTTAATGTAAAAAAATAAATGGAACAATCATTCTCAACACAATGTAATTCCTATTTATTGGCATCCAAGGAGGTAGGTTATTTTTAATAACAAAAATTGGCCACACTAAGTAAATAGACTCGAGCTCTCCAAATGGATTAACAACATCAATTGTCAATGAAAGCTTAACATTATGAGTTTAAAATGCGACCATTTTTCCTCAATTTTCCTAGATTAATAACCATCTGCAAGCATCCAAAGAAAACCATCTCCATTTATCTTTCATGTTTGGTGATCCAGGTGGCTCTAGAAAGTATTAGAAATTATAGGTGGCTCCAGAAAGGCTCAAAAATCAAAGTCCTTATATTTCAACAAAAATAAAATCATATCAAAGAGCTCGTCATAATATTTTCAACAGTGCAAAGGATACCTCAATCTGAGTCCGTATGAGAATGTTATTACAGTTTGAAGTTTGTACCAAATATTAAAAAAAAGAAGAAATAAAAAAAAGAAAAAAGAGAAAATCAATGTCAACATTCTGCCACGTGGAAGACACGTGGAATCAAAGTCAGAAGGCATAGTGGGACCCATGGAGCTAATTTGGCATCCTAGTTAGCAAGCCAGGTGGACCCACAAGTAGGTTATGTGGAAACACCACAAGTCAACACATGGCAAGTTGGTGGCATATGATGTGAACCAATGAGAGCTTGCCACATGGATCTATAACATGGTGCCACATGGCACGTAAAATTAGGCCCAAGTGGCCTTGGCATGGTGGAACTTATATTTTTGTCTTATTCTCATCGTTTTGGGAGACATTACAATATGGAAATACAATTTCCATATATTATAGGTTTGAAAACTATATTAAAACCAAAATTAGGTGTTATACCATATTAAAGAAAAATTAGGAGTGCATGAGTTTTGAACCCAAAACCTCCCCCAAAAAAAGTAACTCAATATGACTATTCCAACCATTGTGGCAACCAAAAAATTTGTTTTATTCATCCTCATACTTTGTTATAAAATTTCATTCAAATGGTTCAAAGGGAACCATGGAGAATATATGAGAGTTCAGGGTGCAAGTAGAGCAATGATGTCATGAATCTTAAAAATATTCTAGGAATATTGTGAGAGAATATGTTAAGGAACATTCCAAATAACATTCTCTATGAGAAATCTTTGAGGAAACTTGGAGATTGCCTGGGGGAAAAAATTTTAAGGTGTGAGAATTATGTCGAGTTTATACTTATTTGAACCATTTTTTCGCTAGCAGTCTAATGACACTGTCTATTTTCTAATCCAAGCAACCGATATTTTTTCCATGTCTAGAAGAGAATCTTGTGAGGAATCTAAAATATTCTCGTGGAGCCTAGATTTGATCGAGGTAGAAATGGGTCATGTTTATACTCATATTTCTTAGTTTTTCAGAAGGAACACAATGACACATGTCGTTTCTTCGTCTGAGTAGATTATTTTAGGGTCATCCCAAGACTTGGAGGTATAAGGTGTATTTTTCCATTTGTTCATTTGATTTTTTTTGAGAAGATGGTTTTAATTTGAGATCCGGGTATTCCACATTATGAGAGGATTATTGTATGCCACTTTATGAAATATTGTTCCTTGTCATATTGAAGGAGAGAATCCTGTGAGTGAGAGTTCTTTGTAGGAGAACGTCTCATGGAGATACATTTCACTCTATATAAAGCGGTTAATATTTGTATTAACAGATAGTACATCATGTAATCATCATCTTCGTGCAACAACTAATGAAGTGGGCTCCCCACTCTTGACACCAAGCCTAGAAACGTAGCCCACACTAGGTGATCTCTATTATCATATCATGTATTTAATTGTACTTGATGATTATTTTTTACTTTTTTGATGTTGATGGTTTTATTGAAGTTGTTGAGAATATGAATTTCTCATGATTTCAAAATAAAATGTATGTATCAGTAAAATTTCTTGTATGATGGGGATTTTTGTTTGAAAAAACTCACAAGAATTTCCTGGATCAAGTGGTATCAGAGCAGTATTACCATTTTTCTAGGGATTAAAAATTGAGTGTGAAAAATAGAGGATCACAAATATCTCTACAATTCCTTCTACAGGATGGAAAGAATGGTAGATATAATGTATGTATATTATGAGGAAAAAATCGAAAAAGAGGAACAAGAGAAAGAGAGAGCAGAGAATGATGTGCCATCTTCATCTTTAGGTGAATATTATTCTTCTTCATATTCTTCTCATAATTCAAATGAGGAAATCAATCAGTGCCTTCAAGAAGAGAATGTTGAATTGAGGAGACTTATACAAGAAGTAGAAGAGGAGAAGAAGAGATTGCAACTCCAATTACGAGCCACAGAAGAGGCCTTGGGCAAGTTCAAGTGCAACGAAGACTTAGAAAAACCAACATCAACTACTTCAAATTCAAAAACTTACGCGAAAATTGTTTATAGCTCCTCACTTTCAATTTCACATGATGTTATTTCTATTGGAAGCATTGAGGTACCCATTTCAGGAACCGACGTGAAACTTCTTACCAAAATGGGGTATAAATAAGGAGGACTTGGTGTTAATGTCCACTGAATGACCTAGACATTGAAGGTTATACAAAGACCTCAATTTCCAGTATTGGGATACAAAGGAGAGTGTTCAAAGGAAGAAAAAACAAGGGGTTCTTTAGAAAAATAATCCAAGACATTGTCAAAACCATCAAGGAAAGAGGATGCTGAAAATACATAACGATATTCCCGTGACTATGAGCATTGCAGAGGAAGAACTACATCAAGATATTATCACAAAATTTCTACCAGAGACAACGAAGAAAGGTATAAGAGGTCTCATTATGATAGTCTTCCTTTTGATTACAAACATACTGGTAATGTTGAACATAACTTGTAGCATAGAAAACCATGTAGTTTTTGTGGTTTATATAGCCATGTTGTTGTCTAGTGTTGAAAAAGAATGGAAGAAAGAAATAATACAATAATTTAAAACCTTGCTCCACATCAAGGTAGGAAGAATGTCAAAAATGTTTAGAGGAACAAGATTTTTTGTAGGCATTGTAACAAGCATGGACATTAGAGAGCCACATGTTGGGAGATCCATCCATAGCAAAATAAAAATGACTAGAAAGAACCTAAAAAGGAATCTATCAGTCAAGGAAATCAACGAGAAATACTGATATAAAAAGGGAGCCCATCAAATTGGTTGGGTAAGAAATGGGTAGTATTTTTAAGTACTCGAGTTTGGCCACATTTGTAAATCATATGTTCCAAAATGGTTGTAAAAGTGGTGAATTGTTTTCCATCACTTATGAAAGAAACATGATGATATTTTTGACCTTTTGTTGATAGCTGGGGTATTGGTTTCTATTATGAGTCTAATGTAAACTTGACCAAAGAGTCTTATGAACTCTTAGAAAGTATGGGGTTTTCTTGGGTGATGACAGGTCATGTAATTGGACATGTATTTTGCAAGTTGTACCACAGGTTTGTATAGAGTAAAGGTGTTGGCTCATCACTTATTTCTCTTAAGTATAAAGGTGAGGGAGAAGGAAGTGTGGCCTATTAGGAAACTTGTTATGTAGATGAGGGAGTACAGTAGATTGGAAATAGTGTTCATGTTTTTGGAGGACCAAAAGATCCTCAGTGGGGAGGAAAGATCTAGGTGGCTCTAGAAAGGATAAAAAATAAAATTCCTTAGATTACATAAAAAAACATGATCAAATCCAAGATATAATCACAAGCTTTCCAACAACACAAACATTACCTGAATTTGACTTTGTATGATAAAGTTACTATAGTTTGAATTTTTTACGAAACAAAAAAAAGGTAAAATTCAAAGTTAAGCCTCTTCCATGTGGAGGACACATGAAATCGAACTGAACAGGTGTAGTGGGATCAACAAAGCTAATTTGGCAGACCAATTAGAAAACCAGGTGGACCCATGAGCAGGTGATGTGGCAGCACCAAAAGTCAACACATGGCAAGTATGTAGCATATGACGTGGACCAATGAGAGATTTCCACATGGCCTAATCACATGGTGCCACATGGAACCTCAAATTAGGTCCAAGTGGCACCATGATCTAGGTGCATTAAACAGGTACAAGTACAAGTGGCTTCAGTACAAAGGCTCAAAAATAAAAGTGTTCAAAAGTTTCTCAAACGAGGTTCAAATTATAGATCTCGTCATTATGATTCCAACTGCAGATATGACACTCAATTCCAAGTCCGTATGAAGAAGTTAGGAGCAGTCAAATTTCAAGGGTTGACTTCGTGATGTGCCAGCTAAACGAGGCAACAATTTCGCTGGAACCCAGCCACCGGATTCTGGCCAACTTGGCCAGATTCTGAGAAAATTTTTGTGTTGGTTAAAATTTCTCCTTCTGTCAAAAATCCGAAGATTTGGAAACAACCTCTTTGTTTTAAATAATAATAATAAAAAAATAAAAATAAAAAAGGGGTCGACGACCATGACCTCGCGGACCCCTTGCACCTTCCTAATGGCATATTAAAACAAAGTTTAAATATCGAAGGGGTCGGCGGCGATGACCCCACTGCCCCACATTTTCGACCACACCATAATGGCACCAGCACCACGTAATATGATGAGGCCATATTGATATGGGTTGATGGGGGTGGTATCACCCACTGCCCAACCCACATGCCTTCATATCTTCGGCGGTTGATGAAAAGAACGGAGCGGGCCGCCTAATGCGAACCTAATCCCTACATGTGTCAATTTCAAATGGTGCGGGATTTAAAAAATTTAATTACAGGTTTTTAAAAATAGTTCCGTCCTTTTGGAAGTGGAGGGGTTTGACCACCCGAACCCCTCCCTCATATTTGTGATTTAAGCCAACTCTCCGACCGAACACCTTGGTTTACCCACCCAGCACCTCATTACTTAAGACTTCATTCTGCAATGCGCCAAAGGAAAAATAGGAGTGGGCACGAAAAATGAGGAAGTGGAACCCTAAGCAATGTGTAGGAGGGGGCGGAACCATGATTTGAGCCATTTTTCCAAAGGGGCCAGATTTTCACTTTGTCATAGTAAGGCAATTTTTATATGGATTCTACACTACTCGACGCCAAAAATCCAATGGTGCTACCCATTTCATCATCAGAGGTCTACAATTTTTGGCCATTTTCAGATTGGGTAGGTACAAGGGTGTAATTCCTCATTTTGTACTTGTACTTTCATTTTTTCCATTTAATGAATGCAGGGCCTCCCCACTATTTGAGCAGGGCCTGGAGACATAGTCCCTCTTGGGCGAACTATGATATGAACTGTGTTTAGGTGCATGATGTTAATTTCTTCTCTCTTTTTCCGCTTATGCCTTTAAAGTTTCTTGTTTAAAGTTACAATTTTCACATGTTAATTATTTTGTACATCTCAAGCAAAATATTTTGGATCAAGTGGTATCAGAGAAAATGTTTGTAGATGTGAATTACATTCTTGTGTGTTAACAAGAAAAAATCTAAGAAGAGGTGAAGGGATGCTATAGACTTTTGATCCCGAAGCAGGACATGCACGTCAGAGAAGGAACATGGGTGACAAAGATTAGAATTAGGAGGAGCTCAATTTACGCAAAGCTTTCTATACCATGGCAGATCGAGTAGAGAAGCTATTCTCTAGACTTGATAAGTTAGAAAAATCAGGAGATCAAGCTTCAAAAGGGAAATTTTCAGCACATGGATATGTTGGAGGAGATCCACCTCCTTCAGCAAATTAAAGTCCTTCCTCCTCTTCTAACCATCATAATAAAATTCTAGAAATACGTTTAACACACCTTTCTTTAGGTTAGATGTTAAAATTGATCTACCAGTATATAATGGTGAAAGTAATGCCGAGAAGCTTAACAATTCAATTAGGCAGCTTGAACTCTATTGTAGGATTCAATAGATTGTGGAGGATGAGATGAAAATCTGATTAGCTTCTCTTCGATTGAGTGGCACAACTCTCATCTAGTGGGAGAGAAAACTTCAAGGCATCCAAGCAGAAAATGCTGAGCTAAGAAGGCTCCTACAAGAAGCAAGGTAAGAAAAACAAAGGTTACTACGCCAACTACAAGCTAAGGATGAGGCCTTGGAAAAATTGTGACGTAACCAACCAAAGGTAAAAAGCAACCCTTCAATTTCATGTGTTTTTCATGATGATGAGTTCACTTCTTTTGAAAATCATACTACAGGGATCGGGTCCAAATTATTGTAGAAGATGGGGTATCAAGGAAAGGGCGTCAGCATCAATGGCCAAGGCATCGTAAACGCCGTCAAAGTTGAGGAATTTACTCGTTATGAAAGGCTCAGATACACCAGGAAGGAAGTGGGAAAAAGCTCCAAAATAGCCAATGAGCCACCAACAAATGATGATGAGAGTACCTCGTCACACCTCAGCGACAGTGATGGATTCATGGGCACTTCTTGGAAGCAGATCAGGAGGAGGCATTCCAAGACAACACGAAAGATATGAAGGATGAAGAATCATCAGAACCATAATGAACCCCAGAAACCTGCATGTCAAACACGCTAGGATCAAAGAACACCCATACAGAGCCCGGTCCCCAAATCTATTCCACAGGCAGATCCTCCACAGTGGGATGATCCGTTTACCTTATTAAGTAAAATATGGTTCTTTTAGGGGTCTTAGTGTGATGGCCACATTTTTAAAGCATACATTGCAAGTAAATGTAAACGTGATGGTGTGTTCCCCATCACTTCAAAATGCAATGGTGATGTTTTGGCCTTTCTTTATGAGTAGTTGAGATATTAATTGTTTTGTTTTTATTTTATGTAATCCTCGGCCAATGAGTGTGTGTGCTATAAAATCTTGGCAAGGAGGAGTGATTGAGTCATGTGTGGTGTACATGATTGCAAATGATGTACCAGTTTCGCATACAGAGGATTGAAAGTATGGTTTGGAAAGGACACAAATAATGTGCTGAGAGTGTTAATTATTTTGGGGTCCAAAAGCTCTTTAGTGGGGAGGAATGATCCAGGTGGATTAAACAGGTACAAGTATAAGTGGCTTCAGTACAAAGGCTCAAAAATAAAAGTGTTCGTAAGTTTCTCGAACCAGATTCAGATTTTAGATCTCATTATTTTGATTCCAACGGCACAAACAACACTCAATTTTGAGTCTGCATGAAAAAGTTAGGACCATTCAAAGTTCAAGGGTTGCCTTGGTGATGTGGCAGCTTAAGGAGGCAACAATTTTTCTGGAATCTGGTCACCGGATTCCAGCCAACCTGGCCAGATTCTGGGTGAAATTGTGGGTTGGTTAAAATGTCTCCTTTGGTCAAAAATCCAAAGATTTGGAAACAACCTCTTTGTTATAAATAACAATAAAAAAAATATTAAAACTGTGGCCGGTGACCATGACCCACCAGACCCCTCACACCTTCCTAACCACATATTAAAACAAAGTTTAAATATAGAATGGGTTGGCGGCCATGACCCTGTCGCCCCACATTTCCGGCCACACCATAACGACACCAACGCCACGTAATATGTCTAGACCATATTTATATGGGTTGATGAGGGTGGTATAACCCACTGCCCAACCTACATGCCTTCATATCTTTGGCAATCGGCAGGAAGGTCGGGGTGGGCCACCTAATGCAGGCCCGATCCCCACATGCCTCAATTTCAAATGGCACAAGATTTTTAAAATTAAATTGCAGTTTTTTAAAAATAGTTTCATCCTTCTTTTGGAGGGGGTGGGGTTTGACCACCCAACCCCCTCCCTCATATTTAGGATCTAGACCAACTCTCCAACCGAACACCTTGGTTTATCCACCCAACACCTCATTACTTAAGCCTTCATTCCGCAGTGGGCCAAAGGACAGAGAGGAGCAAGCATGGAAAAATAGGCAGTGGAACCCTGAACAGTGTGCAAGAGGGTGCGCAACCATGATCTGAGCCATTTTTTCAAAGGGGATAGATTTTCACTTTGTTAGATTAGGGCAAGTTTTATATGGATTCTACACTACTCCACGCCACAAATACAACAATGTTCCCATTTCTTCATCAAAGGTCTGCAATTTTCAGCCATTTTCAAATTGGGCAGGTATAAGGTGTAATTCCTCATTTTGTACTTGTACTTTCATTTTTTCCATTTAATGAAAGCAAGGCCTCCCCACTATTTGAGCAGGGCCCAGAGATGTAGTCCCTCCTAGATGAACTCTGATATCAACTCTGTGTTTACGTGGATGATGTTAATTGTTTCTCTCTTTTTCCGCTTATGCCTTTAAAGTTTATTGTTTAAAGCTACAATCTTCACATGTTAATTCTTTTACACATCTTAAGAAAAATATTTTGGATCACACCGGCATGGTGAAACCTATATTTTTGTATTATTCTCATGGTCTTGGGAAATGTTACAATATGAACATACTGTTTCCATATATTATATGGTTTGAAAACTATATTAAAAAAAAATTGAAATTTAAAACCATATTAAAGAATATTTAAGAGTCCATGGGTTTTGAACCCAAAACCTCCCCAACAAAAAGTAACTTAATATGACTATTCCAACAATTGTTCTAACTACATAATTTGTTGTATTCATCCTCACACTTTGTTATAAAATTTCATTCAAATGGTTCAAAGGGAATCATGAAGAATACATGAGAGCTGAGGGTGCAAGTAGGCCAATGAAGTCATGAATCTCAAAAATATTCTAGGAATATTGTCATAGCATATGTTAGGGAATATTCCAAATAATATTCTCTATGAAGAATCTTTGAGGAATCTTGGAGATTCCCTAGGGGAAAAATTTTGAAGGTGTCAAAATTATGTCAAGTTTATACTCATTTGAACTAGTTTTTCATTAGGAGTCTAATGGCGTAGTCCATTTTTTGATCTGAGAAATTGGTTTTTTGTCCATGTACAGAAGAGAATCTTGTGAGGAATTCTAAAATATACTTGGGGATCCCATATTTGACCGAGGTACAAAGAGGCAGTGCTTATACTCAAATTTCACATTTTTTCACAAGGAATGAAATGGCACATGTTGTTTCTTCATCCGAGTAACTTATTTTTAGGTCGTCGTGAGACTTGGAGGTATAAGGTATAGTTTTCCATGTGTTCAAATGATTTTTTCTGAGATGATGGTTTGAATTTGAGATCAATGTATGCCACATTGTGAGAGGAACCTTTTATGCCACTTTATGCGAGATTGTTCCTTGTCATGTTGAAGGATAACATCCTCTGACTGAGAGTTATTTGTAGGAGAATGTCTCGTTGAGATACATACCAATCTAGATAAAGGGGTTCATCCTTGTATTGACAAAGATTACATCATGTATTCATCATCTTATTGCAACTAATGAAGCGGCCTCTGATGAACCCTTAACTAAACTGAGAACCAAGGTAAATCAATTTATTTTATTTATGGACATTAAAATTATTTTCATTAAACTCATAAATTAAAAAATTACATGAGTAACTTAACAAATAATGATCAACAAACTGAATATGTGAACAACAAGTAATAGTCACATCAACTCATAATAACAATGCATAATATGGACACCAGATATAAGTGGAAACCCATAAGGGATGAAACCATGATTTTTTTATTATTTTGATGCAAGAGCAACCTCCTACTCCTTATTACATCTTATTTTATGTAGGATTCAACCTACAAGAGGCTACTACCTCAAATTTCTGCAAGCTACAACATGCATGGAAGCTCCAACTCCCATATGTTTTTTACAGTCTACAACCCATAGGAGGCTCCTACCTCAACCAACTCCAACTGAACATTTATCAACCCACAACTTGAGAGGAGAATACAATCCCCTAATGCAAATAAAAAACAACAATGTGGTAGTTTACCCGATCATAAATTATGCATCTCTCCATATTCATTTCCACCTCTTGTTCCCTTCAAATATACTTCACATAAGCTCCATATGTTCTAGGTAATTAATGCATTCAATCAACTCACTTACATTCTCCAGCTCTCTAACTCTCCAATGCCTTCTAAAATCACATATTTTATAAAGATAGTTTTCTGGCTATTTGTATTCCTCAAAGGAATATGAAGTGAATAGGCTTGAATCTTTAACTTCCACTCATTCATTTCCACAAACTTCATATATTGAACATTAGGCCACAAACTACATAAATAATCCAATATTAATTTCAACCACATGTAATGATTAAATTCAATAACTTAATGTCAACATCAAATAAGAATGTCTATCATTAGTGCATCACAAAATTCATAACAATGTCTTTGCCTCACAGTCTTGTCTTTTCCTTAGAGTCTTGCCTTTGCATCACAACAATTTAGCTTAATCAACAATTTCACATTATTTCATTTTGTTCAATGTAGCAGTTTTACTGCACTTTTCTATTCTTTTCCTTTCTACTCCTTTATACCTTTGTTGATCTCGATCTCCTCCTTCGCCATCAATGCCAATATTTTCAACATTCTCCCCCTTCGGAATTGATGGCAACACATCCTCCCCCTTTCATTATGAGAAATGTCTTCCTTCCTCTGATTACCTCGCCATTTGACATCAATGGCAAGGGGGTTACAAATTTCTTGTAACCCTCCAATCACCATCGGATGACACCAATGCATTTAGTGATTTACAACCTGCAATATTTTTTTTCACAATCATTGATGCAAATGGAATACTATGACTGCTCATGATTGACCATCGTTTCATAATGACTTCTGGTCCATATGGTATATAAGTATTGTTGGGATAACACTTTGAAAATAATTGCAATTACATGTATATACACAATAAAATTGATACCATCAAAATAAGTGCCTTGAACTTGCATAATAATGAAGATGATAATAAGAACGCTCCATCAAAATAATACAAGAATAATGAAGATGCTCCATGTGATATATAAATTCTACTACAAATACACTTCAGATTCCATTAACATGGAAAAAGTGCCACAAAAACGATGTTGTAAGTACACTTTAAAATAATGCAAGGACTTATTGTGTGGCAACACACCTTATTAGAGGTAGAGAGTTCTGAACAAGATCATTGATGTTCTTCTTGAGATAGGAAATAGGTTTGTCAAGAATTTTAAACATAATTTTTCTAAATTTGAAACCTTTAAGAGATACTCCCACATATATATACTCAAATGTTAGCACAATATCACTATCTTTGAAATGCTACAACAAGAAAACTTGAAACAACACCAATTTTTTTCTATGATAGTGACTAGATGAGTGAATCATTTAGATCCAATATAAAGAAGAGTTTGAAAAAAATCTTCGATAATAACCTTGTGGCCATGTACTAACACAATTTTCAATTTCATGATCCAACTTTTCCTTTTACCATATAAACATCTCTTCAGAATCATACAACATTGATTTGTAGAAGTAATGCATTTGACCATGCATATGCTTAACCCTGAGAAAAGTCAACACACATTGATTGACATAAGAAATATTTTTTTCATAGGTTATTTGGATAATGATCAACTAGGTTCTTATAGTGCAGGAGAATTCTCTAAACTTTCCACAATTTTGTTCCAATATGATGATGTAATTTATTTTACAGTGGTGACCACTTCCTAATCCTCCAAGATTGATACCATACAACTGAAATTTTCATGCATAATTAGTTCACAACAGAAAGAATTATACCACTCCCAAATACCAAGAATGAAATCACTCTCGAACTGGCTTAACCTTGAAATATATGCCAATACAATAATGCAAATAAATATTCCTACTACATCTCTCAACAGATCTTTCATTGGGGTTTAGAAGCATCTCCTCATAGAGTTTTCATACACATAAGCTTCCCAATTTAACACTAGCAACACCAACCAGTAGGTGGCTATCAGTTTGACATAAGGCAAGAATGGAAAACATTCTAGCACTCAACAGAAGTAAATATCAAACATTGTAATAAACAAGTGTAAAGCTTGGTACGAATGAGTATAATGCTTAGTACGCCAGCCACTGCTGATCATCCAACTGAGATAGACTCTCTATCGCTCTGATGGAGGAATATAGAGGATAAATTAATTTCACCATAGGCCCTACAAATGATGATAGTTTTCCAGTCCTTTGACAGGCTTGAACTGGGGCCTATTACTCTTTCTATTTCACATTTCACTAGCTACAGAGATGGATATTTTCATGCCTACCAATAGACCATTGTCATTGTGTTAACAAATTTTCATGTCATTCAATAATTAATACATCGTCACTAACATATATAATATTTTTTAACTTACTTCTCCAATTGATATTCAAAGTTTCACCTTACTATGGTAGTGAATTGTGATGGATCCCACTGTCCATATGCACTACTAGTCCTTATTGCGGTGAGCGAACAACATTGTGAAGCTCATTGTATATATATATATATATATATATGCCTAGCAGAAATGTTGTCACTCAAGCAAAGAGCATGCCAAATAGCCTAGCCATTGGAAAGCTTAGCTTGTAGAGAATTTTTTCCATGAAGGAATCTTGAGAGATTGTTGATCAATCATTGCGTAATGTGGATTTGTGTTTTCTCAAGCTTCATGTATCCCTGCGACCATCAAAAAATCATGTGGTGTTGTGACTCTGCCAATCTCCTTCACTGATCTAGATTTATGCAAGAATGCAACAAAATATAGAAAAAACCATAAACATAGAAATACAGCGGAAATAAGGCTTCATTTCATTAATATCAAATCACATAAATATTCTTACAAACATGATGGAAATAAAATAACTAGGGTGCTGGTAGCGAATCTCTGAGAAGAGATGTGGTGGCTACAAACCTCCGAACCATGTTACAATGAGGCTTGAGGGCCTATTTATTATGGAGAAACAATGAAGAACTTTAAACGTCCAAAAACCTAACCCTAGGAGATGAAGGAGAAAAAATATGGGCCCCATTTGGGTAAATTGGTGTTTCAATTTCCTGGGGATGTAACTTCGGCATGCTATCTCCGTTTGGGGCTTCAAAATGGCTCCGGAAGTTGAGGGCTCGAAAAAGTACTAAAAATAGTAAGTTGTGAAAAAACTGAAAGAGACAATGGTCGGGCCCCAAGTGGAATAGGAGGGTGGCCACCAATATCCACCTGGATCATTCCTTCCCCCTTAGGAAGCAATGGTCCCCATTACGTTGGGTTCCTCCATGAGATGAGAAAACTTTTTTTGAACTTGGTCCCTGGTGAACCACTTCCCTTGGTGTAGGAGTTGGCTAGCTTTGACAACCTGATACAGTTGGATATTCTATCAGCGAGTTTTCTTGAATTGTATGTCCATGATACAGTCTATGGTGGCCTATTCCATGGAGTCTGAGTTTAACTCTTTTTGTGTGAGTTCTTCTGCAATGACAGAGGTGTCCAATAGAGGTGGGAAGTAGGGATGAAGGCGGTCTACATTGAATACTGGGTGCAGAACAAGGAATGGTGGAATATTAAGCTCGAATGCATTGTTCCCTACATCCTTGGTGATGGTGTATGAACCATATTGGAGCAAGAAAATATTGTGGTGGGGTCCAGTGAGGCACTCCTTCTACAAATTTAGCCACACTTTTTCACCAACCTGAAAGTTGTGTGACACCTGATGTTGATCATGTCGTTTCTTGTACTTAGCATTGGCTCTATCCAATATGTCATGAAATTGTTGGTGGATGTGATGAATTCGCTCGATGAAGTTTTTTTCTTTGTCAGCTTCAAACTAGACATGAGCCGAATCAGCCTGAGTAGTTGCAAATGGCATGGCAACGTCAATGGGATATAGTGGCTGGAATCCCAAGCCCATCTGAAAGTGGTTAATGTAGTGTACATAGGGGGGATAATATACGATACAGAGGGAGGTACCCAAGGGAATAATATGATGTAATAATATAATAATGATAAATAAATGGGCACAGTTAATAAATAAAGTGGTTAAGCCACATTATGTAAGGGACCACATGTAGGTATGAAATAAAGTGATAAGCCCATTGTATTGGATGTATGGTATTGAGGACCCATGGTATTGCATGTATGAAAACTATATAGAGGCTAAGACTCTCTCTCGAACTTGTTCGAGATTATTGTATTGGCAAGCATATGGCTTGTGGAGTGATCTCCTTCCTTAAGGAGTGAATGTATGGGGTTGCCCTACCTCAAGGGTTTTGATATTAATGAAGATCCAAAGTTTTATATTCAATGGTGTTATTTCTTGGGCATATTATCTATTTCTATACATTTTATTCTTAGATCTATTACAAGTGGTATCAGAGCACTTTCTTGTGCAGAGTTTGGGAGATTTGGTTTTTCATTTTTTACAGGAAATTTTTCGGTGGCGATATTGCAGAGAAAATCTGAAAATTTTGTCACACAATTTTAAAAAATAAATAGAACATCTGGATTCCTTGTGCAAAAATACCCAATTTAAAAAAAAAAAAAAATCAGTTGAATTGGAGTCCGGATGAGGGCAATATCGTTGATTTAAATTCAGCTGTGTTGCAAAAATGTTTCTGATGACAATTTATATATGGCGGCTCTCCTGACATTTTTTTGTAAATTTTGGTGCAGAATTTCAGGAGAAAAATTATATATCTGGGCTCCCCTTAAAAAAACACCCAATTTAAAAAAAACTATCGGTCAAATCAGAGTTCGGATAAGGGAGTTATCACTGATATAAAATCAGCCATTTTTTCAGAAATTTTGTGACGACGAGACTGTTGCAGTGCAAATATTTGTTTTCAGAGCACCTAGATTAGGATTCCAATCACATGTTTCAATGCAAAATGACTATTCCATTTCCGAAAATAGGCTATATTAAGGATTCTGAGTTACATTGACCAAGTAATGTCCATTTTAAATTTTTGCCAAAGTAAGTGATTTTCTTCAAAACCCTTATTATGTTTTAGAGGTTCTCGCAAGATGAGGTTTACAGGAAATGATGATGGCCCTACTATTGAATATTTTTTACAATATCACAAGGCTCAATACCAAAATTTTTGGATATGCTCCATAGGGCCTCATATGAAAGATAAGGCAAATAAATGGTGGACCTCACTTGACAGCTCAGTGAGCAAACTTCCCGAGAAAAAATTTGAAAAAGTCCTTTTGGACAAGTGGTCTCAAGCTAGAAATAAGGATAGTAAGAGCCATAAAGACTTATTTTCTAATAATATTTCCATATTACGGGTTTATGGAAGTATTCAGAAAGAGAACATCATTGTGTCTATCATTCCTAGTTGCAAGAAAATTGTATCAATGTGAATTTGGCTAAAAAATTGCAAGTTCCAGCAAAGGATATTGAAAACACATAGGTTGATAATGGAGATGTTCAAATTTATAAATATTTGAAGATTTATATGGATTAGTATGTGTTGCATTCTGATTTTTATGCTTTATATATGGCTCTTGTGGATGTTTTTTTGGGACACCCTTGGATGGAATCCGTTGGTACCGTCAATTTTAATGTGCAAAAGAAATTCATGAAGCTCTGGTATAAAAAGAAGAAAATTAAATTACACAATATTTGCATTAGAAACCATGTAGCGACCGAGGAGGAAGAAGCACAAATATCTAATGACACAGACACATCAGATGATGAGCCTTTGATGGTAGACAACCAAACACAAACATCAAAGCAAGTACCAACAAAAGAACCAGACACCACTCCATCACCAATAATGGAGGAATTAATGAAAGATGTTACATCAGTTAAAGCTTCAACATATCACCACCCACATCACCCAGAAAGACAACAACCAGCAAGGTGGCAACGAATTAGAAACAAGGACAACAACCCCTAGACGACACATAGAGAGGTCCGACGATCCACTAACAACACATCAACAAGGAAGAAACACCAGAACCCGCTTCCATCTCAAGCGAGCGAGGCACCGACTAAATCAAGTGTTCACCTTTCTCTTGGATGGATAGATGCACATGAGTAGTATGAGTGGAATACTCTTTTGAGTAGATCTTATTATTTGTGTTCTTCTCATGTTTCGGGGATGAAACATGTTTAAGGGGGATGTAATGTAATGTACCTAGGGGGGATAATATAGTGTACAGAGGGAGGTATGCAAGGGAATAATATGATGTAATAATATAAGAATGATAAATAAATGGGCCATAGTTAATAAATAAAGTGGTTAAGCCACATTATGTAAGAGACCACATGTAGCTAGGGAATAAAGTGATAAGCCCATTGTATTGGATGTATGGTATTGCGAGAACCATGGTAGCTACCCATGGTATTGCATGTATGAAACCTATATAGAGGCTAAAGACTCTCCATTGAGGAATGTCAAGGATTATTGTATTGGAAATCATATGGCTTGTGGAGTGATCTCCTTCCTTAAGGAGTGAAGGTATGGTGTTGCCCTACTTCAAGGGTTTTGAGATTAATGAAGATCTAAAGTTTTATCTTCAATGGTGTTATTTCTTGGGCATATTATCTATTTCTATACATTTTATTCTCAGATCTATTACAGGATGTGGCCGTTTGAGCTATGGAGAGCCTGGTTATAACTGTGTTGTACATAGGGAAGGCTCTCATCCCATGTGCATGGATGCTTTGAATTGTAAATGCACAGAATGTGTACAATCATCCTGTTGATGACCTCTATCTGGCCATCAGTTTGGGGATGGAAAGTTGTGGACTTGGTGAGCTTGGTGTCCAACATTGACCAGAGGCTGGACCAAAATGTGCTAAGGAACCTACTGTCGCTATCTGATATGATAGAATGTGGGATCCCAAAGTGCACCCACACTTGTTCAAAGAAGAGTTTAGCAGTGGCTTCTGCTGTGATATTCTTCTTACAAGCCACCATAATGGCCATCTTTGAGAATCTGTCGATGACCATGAAAACATAGTCATTTCCATGCTTAGTATAAGGAAGGCCTGACATGTAATCCATGCAGATGGATTCTGTAGGAATTTATTGGGTAAGTTCCTTAGATCAAGAACCAAAGGTCACTGCTCACAAACAGATCAAAAATCAGTACACCAGTATAATCACGTGGTTAAAACCCTCAAAGAGGGAAACAGTCCATGGCCTAAGCCAACGCGGCCACTTCAAGAAATTTATTAATATAAAAACAAAAGTTACATATGTTTCTCTCATAAAAAGTTACCGGAAAAATGACCCTCCATGCTCTTTAAATAGAGATCATGGAAAAATCAGGTGTTAAGCCACAGATCAAGTGTCATTAATACCGAGGTAAGAGATAACCATTGGATCACTACAAATCGTGACCGTCGAACTATAAGTTACAAATGTACATGGTAAAGAAACACACTTTACCTAACTCTACACTAAACAAAGTTATTCTTAACTATTTCCTATGTGTCAGAATATCCTAATACCCCCCTTAAGAACAACTTGGGATAGGATTGAAGGATTTACAAAGGTGACACAAAAGGAGCCCATTTCCTATGTGTCGAAATATCCTAACATCCCCCCTTAAGAACAAATTAGGATAGGATTGAAGGATTTAAAAAAGTGACACAATAGGAGAAGGAAGGATGCATTAGAGCCTATCCCCCCTTAATGACAACTTCCCTGAACTCCAAGCATGGATTGAAGTTTGGTAAACTTCGCTTCTGTGAGAGCGTTCGTAAAGAGATCGTCCACTTGATCATTGGTTGGACAGTACTGCACTTCAAGAACATGATCATGAATAATATTTCTGATGAATTGTATGTGGAGTTCAATGTGTTTCATATGATGATGTTGAACTGGACCTTTACATATTTGAATGGCACTCTGATTATCACACCAAAGTGTAGTTGGATGCTGCAGATGAAGACCAAATTTAGACAGAATCTGAAGAAGCCACAAGGCTTCCTTTCTGGCTTCAACTGCACCACAATACTATGCTTCTACTGAAGAAAGATATATGGCACTTTGTTTCTTACAATACCAACTAATAGGTAACGAACCAAGAGTGAATACATATCCTGCAGTAGACTTTTGATCATCAGGGTCACTAGCCTAATCAGAATCAGTGAAACCAACCAACAATGGAGATTCTCCTGCACTGTAATGAATCTCGAACTGAATTGTACCTTGAATATATCAAAGTATTCTTTTAGCTACTTTCCAGTGACTTTCATGAGGTTGGTGAATAAACCGAGCGACAAGACCAATGACAAAGGAAAGGTCAGGATGGGTATGGGTTAGATACAAAAGTTTACCAACAAGTTGACAGTATAAGGTAGCATCAACTTCAGGGGTAGTACAAGTGACTGAAAGCTTGAATCCAGAATAAAAGGGAGAAGGGGATGGCTTATAGTCTTCCATGTGAAAGTGGTGTAGAAGATCACAGACATACGTGGACTGAGAGAGGGTAATTCCTTCCTTGGATTGTAAGACTTGAAGACCCAGGAAATAATGCAAGTGTCCTAATTTTGTCATTTCAAACTTGTTTTTGAGGCTAGACTTCACATGGTTTATATGGTTTGGATCACTACCAGTAAGGATAAGATCATCAACATAAATAGCAAGGATGGTGAAGTACTTACCCACTTTCTTGGTGTAGACAGTATTGTTAGAATGACACCTAGAAAAGCCATTATCTAATAGAAATCTATCCATTTTGGCATACCAAGCCTGAGGAGTTTGTTTGAAACCATAGAGAGACTTCCTAAGGCAACAAACAAGGCTGGAGTCTTTTTGGATAAAGCCAGGGGGTTGTTCCATGTATATTTATTCATGCAAATATCCATGTAAGAAGGTGGATTTAACATCCAACTATTGGAATTCCCATTTAAAGGAGGCAGCAAGGGAAAGAACAAGGTAGACAGAATTTGTTTTGGCAACAAGGGAGAAGGTTTCAGTATATTCAATGCCTTCAACTTGTGAAAATCCTTTAGCAACAAGACAAGCTTTATGTCTATCTACTTTTCCATCTGGTCCAAACTTGGTTTTGTAAACCCATTTGCATCTGACAAGTTTTCTTCCTTTTGGAAGAGGAACAAGATCCTAAGTATCATTTGCCAATAAGGAATGATACTCGTCATTCATAGCTTCATCCCAATCTGGATGACTGGAGGCTTCTTCAAAGGTTTCTGGATCATGTTTTTCTGGAACTTGAGCCAATAAGGAAGAGGCTCTTTCAAAGTGAGAATGTGTACATCGTCGATCAACAGGGTCATCTGCAAGAGAACCTGCTGCATCTCGAGTAGTGCAGATGCATCTTGGAAGCGGTGGAGTATAAGGAAGAATTTCAAGAGGTGGAGAAGGATTTTCATCCTCACTGTCATCATATGAACTAGAAGGAATGCTATTAAAAATATAAGAGAGAGAGAGAGAGAGAGAGAGAGAGAGAGAGAGAGAGAGAGAGAGAGAGAGATAGAGAGAGGTGGCACATATGTCGAATCAGGTTCGCAGGCTAAAGGTGGCACACTAGCCGAACTAGGCTCGCAGGGCGATATATTTTCATCAAATTTTACATCTCTTCTAATGATAATATTTTTGGATTTTGGTTGAAGAAGTCTATAACCTTTGACATATTCAGAATATCCAACAAAAATACATTTTTCACTCTTAGGTTCTAAGGGTTTATGTTTCGCATCTGGAATATGGGCCCAAGCATCACTTCCAAAAACACGAAAGTGACTTACATCTGGTTTGATTGAACTCCAAGATTCTTCTGGAGTTATATTCTTTAAAAACTTAATTTTCACAGCTAATGGCTTCTGCCCAAAAATTGAGACCAAGCCCTTTAGATTGAAGCACACAATTAACCATTTCTTTTAAGGTGTGATTATTCCTTTCAGCGACACCATTTTTTTGTGGAGTATATGGAACAGTATGTTGCAATTGAATGCCATGCTTAGTGCAGAAGCTGATAAATTTTTTGTTAACATACTCTCTGCCATTGTCTGATCTTAACTTAAGAATTTGATGTCCAGATTGTTTCTTAGCAAAGGCCTTAAAGGCCAAGAACATGTTAAAAACTTCACTCTTGAGTTTTAAGAAATGTACCCAAGTGCGTCTGGAAAAATAATAAATGAAAGTTAAGAAGTGCTTGCAACCAGAGAATGAAACAACAGGAAGTGGACCACATAAATCACTGTGCACAAGCTGCAAAGGGGTTGAAGCATGCCAAGAGGCATGTTTGTCAAAACTATCCCAATGATGTTTTCCGATTACACATCCAAAGAAAACACCATCTCGGCAGAATATCATAGGAAGGCCCGTCACCATATTTTCCTTACATAGAGTTAGAAGAGAGTGATAGTTTAATTGACGAAATCGCTCATGCCAAATTTTTCTTGAATCATCATTATGAGAAACAAAAACAGAGGGAAGAGATGAGGACCCAAAGTTGTCAAACTTATACAACCTTCTGGAATCATGAGCAATTCCAGTAGCTAAAATATGTTTAGGATCTTTAAGGTCCTTGATTATAACATCATGAGGTGAGAATTCTACTATTTTCCCTTCACTTGAATGAGTTATCTGATAAACAAATAGAAGGTTGCATGACAAGGTAGGAACACATAGTACATCATTAAAAAGACCATTATCTAGATGAATGGTTCCAGATCCTACAACACTAAGAGATCTATCATCACCAACATAAATATATTTGGTGTTACAGTCATTTAAAGAAGAAAACATGGATTTATTTTTAGCCATGTGGTAAGAAGCTCCAGAATCAATGAGCCATTCATGAGAAGGAGAAGAAGAAGTTACATTTAATGCATAACCAGATCTTGATGCTTGACAACCACAAGCAGAAAGTGCCATGCCTGAAGATGAAGGTGAAGAGTTCTCCAAATTGATGTTGTGCTTCTTCATTGCTACTGCTAAGGCTTCCATCTTCTTAAAACATTTGGACTCTATATGGCCATCCCAATTCCAAAAGTTGCAATTTCTATCTGTCTTCTTCCCTTTGTTTTGATTTTCCTTATTATTTTGGTGATTTGATTTTTCAGTTTGCGGCTGAAATTCCTTAGGGCCCTTGTTTGGTTTAGGACCATATTTTTTAGGATACTTATTCTTGGGATTATTTTGATATGGTTGTTGTTGGGTGGCTAATGCTTTCTTAGAAGTGTTTCCAGCAGTGATAATACTAAGGTGTAAAAGTTTTTCTTTTTCTCTTATCAAAGAATCACCAAAGGCATCAAAAGAGGGATTCTTGTAGGTGGTTCCTGAAGAAATGATGGCTTCTCCAGTGGAATGGAAGGTGGAAACAAAGATAGAGTATGCAGGTCCAAGATTAGCAATATATGAGGCTACCATTGTCCTTTTTGATCCTACAACCTTCTAAAAGAATTCAGAGGGTCTTGAATTTGGACAAAAAATATTCAATGGAGGAGAAATTCTTGGGGTCCAAAGTAAGAAACTCATTTTCAAGCTGATGGGCCCTGATTTGATTTTGAATGGAAAAAACAGTTTTTAGCTTTTCCAAGCCTTCATCAGGAGTCTGAATGTCAAGGATATGAAATCGAAGATCTTGAGAAGTGGACATTCCTATCAACCCTCATGCTTGATCTTGTTTATTTTCACATTTAGCAGCTTTATCAACATTAGAAGGTTTAGTTTCTTATCTTGTGGCTATTCTATAAAGCCCTTTACTTTTAAGTATATCTACCATGTGAGGTAGCCATTGGAAATAATTAGTGTTGTTAAGAATAAACGGGCATGAACTTTCCATTTTTTTTAAAAACTTGAAGCTGAGCAAAGATGAAAATAACTACTCCAACGGAAATATCTCGAAACAATATACCGTTTAAAAAAAAACAGCTCGAAAAATGGCTTCCAGATGAAGAAGTTATGCCTTTTGAAAAAATTGAGTTGTAGATGCCAAATATTTACGGGAACAGGATGAAGTGTGACCTTAAAAAAAACAAATTCCCCTTTGAACAAATTTTTTTTACGAAAGAAGCCTGAGAATGAGACTTGAACCGAAGACCTCTATTCTCATAAACTAACCCCTCACCAAGTGAGATAGTAAAAGGACCACGTTATTGTATGAAAGGAGGAAGGTTTTTTTTTTTTTTTTACTCTTCGGTGTGCATGCCTTTTCCTGCACAAAAAACAAAAAAAAATGAGCAAAAAGGAAAAAATAAATACAAAGCCTTACGGTAGAATGTTAGAATTTTAGTTAGCCTTACTAGAAACTATCACATTTTCCACTATTTCTCATTTCCCGAGATTGCACAAACACGTGGGGAAAGAGCATACGTAGAAAAACAAAATCTCTTTTTCTTGCTTCTGATTTGCCGAGATCGCACGCAGCGCACAGCAAAGAGCATACATAGAGAAGAGGGTATAGCTCTGGCAAATAAATAAAACCTAAAAAATCGAAAATAAAAAGAGGGAACCAAAATAAGCAGAACTATTAACAAATATAACTGCAAAACATATGCTTTATACCTCCAGATCTAAACTGTCATAACTTGGGCAGCCGAAAACCTTTTTGCATGAAACAAAATTCTTTCCTCATTGTAATAGATGCTCCAGACAAAACCGAGCAGTTCTCCAAGAACAAAAATGTTCAGAAATACTAGATCTAAAAAACGGCATTCACATGCAATCATGCCGACTTTGGATTTTTATCAACAATGGACACAACCCTCAAAATAGCTCTGAGACCATGTAGGAATTTATAGGGTAAGTTCCTTAGATCAAGAACCAAAGGTCACCACTCACAAACATATCACAAATCAGTACACCAGTATAATCACATGGTTAAAACCCTTATAGAGGGAAATAGTTCATGGCCTGAGCCAACGCGGCCACTTCAGAAAATTTATTAATATAAAAAGAAAACTTACATATGTTTCTCTCATAAACAATTACCGCACAAATTACCCTCCATGATCTTTAAAAAGAGATCATGGACCAATCGGGTGTCAAGCCATGGATCAAGCGTCGTTAATACCGAGGTGAGAGATAATCATCAGATCACTACAAATCATGACCATCGGATTATAAGTTACAAATGTACATGGTATAGAAACACACTTTACCTAACTCTACACTAGACTAAGTTATTCTTAACTATTTCCTATGTATCGAAATATCTTAACAGATTCCCAAGGTCGACTAGGGGTAGGTAGCGGAGTATAGAGCCCTTGCTTCTTGATGGTCGGTTTGGAAATGGTGCAAGCAATGCAGGATCTGATGTACTTCCCGACATCATGTCGAAGGTTTTGCCAATAGAAATACTTCTGCAGTACTGCCACTGTTTTCTTGATCCTAAAATTCCCAACGACTCAACTGTAGTGCGCTTCCCATATCATCTTGGCACGCTTGCTTGAAGGAACATAAAGGTATCCCAGGTGACATAATAGTGCATCTTGGAGGTGAAAATTTGGAACTTGCATACCCCCCAAGGGTGCCTTGTATGTGTAACAGAATTCTAGATCGCTCTTATAGTGAAGCAGCCAATCAGAAGTCTCATGCCCATAAGGGTTGATAAAAATGGTTATGGCCATGATCGGTGGTCGGTTGAGGCAGTCAACAACATTATTGGTACTACCCTTCTTGTACTTGATATTCAAATGAAATTTTTGCAGATATGTTGACCAATTCTGATGGCGATCGTTCTGCAAATTCCCTTTTGTTTGTATGAACTACAGGGGTTAGTGGTCTGTGTGGATGATTGTGTCCTTCCCCAAAATGTAATGCTTCCATTGTCGACAAGCCTGCACAATGGAATACATTTCTTTGTCATAAGTGGGATAATTTCAAACTGTTTAGTACAATGTCTCACTGTGATATGCCACTAGATGCCCCTGTTGAGTAAGAACTGCCCCAATAGCATAGTCAGAGACATCTATCTTGATCTCAACTGGTTGGTGCAAGTCTAGTAATGTGAGAACTTGGTTAGAAAAGAGGAAATGTTTCAATTCTATGAATGCCTTCTGTTGATATTATGACCTACATAATTTTTCTTTCACTCCTCCCTTGGTGAGAAGTGATATGAGAGAATCCCCAAAAAAACCTACGGTAGAAATTAGCAAGACCCAGAAAGTTGTGAAGCTCTGTTAAGGTGGTTGGGGCTGGCCAATCCCGAATGACTTGGATCTTGGTTGGATCCACATGCACCCCCCTTTCATCAATAATGTATCCTAGATATTGAACCTGGGTCATGCCAAAAGTGCACTTCTCAAAATTGGCACGCAACTTGTGTTGCCGCAGTGTTTGGAGGACTTCTCGGATGTGGTGGAGGTGCTCTTCCCATGTTTGGCTGCAGATGAGAATGTCATCCAAGTATACCACTACAAATGAGTTGGTGAATGAATGCAAGATGTCATCCATCAACCTCATGATGGTTGTGGGAGCATTTGTCAATCTGAAAGGCATGACGAGCCATTCGAAAAGGCCCTCCTTGGCTTTGAAGGCACTCTTCCATACATTATAGGGTTCATTTGGTACCTAGTGATACCCAGACTTCAAGTTGATCTTGCTGAAATATTTTTCCCCTTTGAGTTGGTCCATAAGGTCATCATTCTGTGGGATCAGGTACCTATTCCAGACAGTGGTCTTGTTCAGCCCCCGATAATCAATACAGAGTCTCCAAGTCCCATCCTTATTCTGTACCAACATGATTGGGATCCCACAGGGCGATGAACTTGGCCAGATGTGACCTTTCTGCAACAACTCCTGAATATGCCTCTTGATTTCATCATTCTCCAGAACAAAGCATCTATAGATCAGTCCATTGGGTAGCATTGCACCTGGGGTCAGTTCAATGGGGTGTTTGACCTGACAGTGTGGAGGCACCCCTATGGGTGAGGTGAAGATGTCCTCGTACTCCTCCACAAACTTGTCCATTTGTTGTTGTCGTACAGAGGAGCCATGTCTGGAGGTCGTGGCCACAGTCTTCTTCTTTCCCTGTGGGTAGATCATTAGGAAAACAAATTTCCTAGTTTGGGAAATGAGCTTACTGCATTTTTTTGTAGTAACCAAAGAGATAGTGGGAGGCAGTGGTACCTCTGGTATCATGTACAATTTGTTTCCTAAAGTAACAATAATAGTGTGAAGCTGGGACTCATACATAGCATGTTGCTTCCACAAGTATGGTTGGTCTAATAATACATCAGAAACATCAATAGGAGCAAAGTCACACAATACCTCATCCGTGAAGGGCTTGATGCTATAGGGAAGGCGGCATTGTTGGCTGACATGGAGATCCCGTCCTTGGTGAAGCCACCCGATGGTGTATGGTTGTGGGTGCACTATGGTTGGCAAGCCCAACCACTTCACGACATTTGATGAAATGAGGTTCTTTTGGCTCCCATTGTTGACAATGAACTGTAGCGGGGAACCCTTTACCCATATCTGGGAGTGGAAGAGGTGCTCTGCCTCTTCTAGTTATTATGGTTCCTCCTTCTAGATCTTCATAGTGTCAACAATGGCATTGGGCTCCGCATCAATAATCTGCTTCCATTTGTCATTCAACTTGTCAAGTTTTGATTCAGATTCGGAGAATGCATCTGATTCATAAGCCCTCATCTTGGCCACCAGCGATTTCTTATCTCGACACTCACTTTTGTTGTGAGTGGAGCTCTTATGGAACTCACACCACTTTCCCATGTCCTTCGTTAGCTTCACATTGTTTTTCTTTGCTTGTGTCTTTGGCCGGTTGTCTTCGGCCACCATGCCTTGGCTTTTTCGTTTGTTATGTAGTTTGGGGGCACCTTTCCCTTACTTTTGATTCGCAGATCCAAAGTCTTGCTTCTTCTGTTTGAATTTCTTCTCAACCTTGGAAGCATACCGGTATGCCATACCAAGCGAGGAGATGTCAAGGAACTCCATTTCATCTTGAATGTATCTATGCAAATAACCTTGATACTTTAGCACCAAATGTTTCTTTGAATCTTTGATACCAAAATTTGTGCACATGTTATGGAATAGATTTGTTAGCTCATCCACATCTTGATCCCTTTGTTGCCACAGCATGATCCATTGTATGTACTTGTCCTCGTAGCTCCCCATGGGATAGTATTATTCCTTGATGGCATCTCGGAAAGAATTCCAACTGGGTATGACTGAGAACAGAGAGGGTTCTGTCTCATCCTTTTTCTCACAGTAGGTTTCCCACCAGTCCTTGACATGGGGGGTAGCTTTGAGGAGTGCAAAAATAATCTTCTCCCGGTCGGAAAAGTCATGAACCGATAAGTATCCTTCTAATAGATTCAACCATATATCTATGGCATCTTCATCTATTTGACCCTCAAATATGGGAATGTCAAAGTTTACTTGTACCTTAAAGGGAGGCGTGCCTCCATAGTGGCTGCTGTATGCAGATGCGCCGTCGGTGGGAAATCGTTGAAGGATCTGGCAAAAGTTATCCATCATTGCATTCCTTTGTTTTTGGAGGGCCTCCTCGAGCAATATTTTGATATGATCTCCTACTCCCTCATCTTTCTTTTCGTCCCCCATGGGCATCCGTTGGGGTTTGCGAGGGTGATCTTGAAAAGGTTCAACAAAATCGAGCCCTAACTCATTATACCCCCACCTCATTGGGGACATGCAAAGAAGTATCTAGAAAAAGCAGACCGCTTTGATATCACTGATCCGGATTTATGCAGGAACACAATAGAATACAGAAATAACCATAAACATAGAAATACAGTGGAAATAAGGCTTCATTTCATTAATATCAAATCATAGAAATATTCTTACAAACATGATGGAAATAAAATAGCTAGGGTGTTGGTAGCGAATCTCTGAGAAGAGATGTGGTAGCTATAAAGCTCTGAACCATGTTACAATGAGGCTCGAGGGCCTATTTATTGTGGAGAAATAATGGATAACTCTAAACTTCCAAAAGCCTAACCCTAGGAGATGAAGTACCAAAACTATGGGCCCCGTTTGGGTAAATTGGCATTTCAACTTCCCGGGGACATAAATTCAGCATACTATCTCCGTTTGCGGCTTCAAAATGGCTCCAGAAGTTCACGACTAGAAAAAATGCTAAAAATAGTAAGTTTTCAAAAAACAGAAAGAGAAAATGTTGGGGCCCCAAGTGGAATAGGCGGGTGGCCACTAATATCCACATGTATCATTCACATATACCACACATTCCACGGATGAGAGGGAGCATCACAACTTTTCTCTTCAAATTATGACGTACCAGTGTGGATGATCATGAGTGTGCCTATAGTTCATGTGCACATTGTGGTTCTCCTCCTGAATTAAAAAACTCCTTTTCATTTCTTGATCCCTCAATGCGGCTAAATCCTCTTCCAGTGGAAACTCCACCTTGGATTCCGTGTTCACATTTTGCGGCATTGAGGAGCTCATACCTATTATTTAAATTTCAATTCTCACAATGATTCACAAAGTGAGGGGGAATTTCTATTCTCACTGTTTCCACAATAGTTGGGTTTTCTTTCCATTGATGTCGAAATGTAAACAAGAAAAATTCTCACTGCTTTCAAAGCCTCTCTTAAAATTCTGGCACCTGCTGACCAATACGAAAAATTTACTGCTCTTGCTGACTAAAGGAAATCTTCCACTGATCCCATGCAAGAATTCCATGAGAATCACAACAAGGTTTGGTGAGGAGATAACGCACCAATAATAGCATGTTGTGATACCAATAACGCACCATTAACACACCATTAATGCAGATTGTGATACCAAGAAATTTTGCATACTCCATGCCATGGTTAAATTATCATACCCAATATTTATTTATTGCAGGTTAAACCAACTAATTTGGCATATGCATATATGAACTATAGCATCAATTTTGTCCTGAACACTCCAGGTTATTCGGTTGAGTTTTCTAAATCCTCCTTGAAAATGAGCATGAGATTATTAATATAGCTTTATATATATATATGTATATATATATATATATTCTGTCTCTTTTGCAAGCTCATTTAGATAGTGGTCAATGGAGGTTGAGTTAGAAAAAATAATAATAATAAAAAATCAACCATACAACGATACAACACAACATTGTGCTATGAAAAATATATCAATCGATACAATTATAAGCAATAGATAACATCCTTTCACCGATACCATTAAATTAAGGAAATGATCTCAACCACGTCGAACTAAAAACATTGCATCCATAATCATAACTCAACGAAAACATCACCTTGTATGATAATCTTTCTCATATTTTCTTGTGTCCATTTCACTTTCAGAAAATTCATATATTGCAACACTTGGGAGCTGGCTAGCATGGCATTGTCCAATAACCATAGAAAAACTAAAATTTTAACTACGATCATTGATTTAATTTTTTCTTCTAGGTATGCACAGCTCCAACAAGCTTAGGTCATGCATGGAGGTACCAGTTGTTGGCCATCGATGGACCAGATTAGAGGGATGTTGGAAAACGTGGAGGCACTAAGGCTTTAAAATTTCAACGTTAATTCAATTCCAACAGTAGTATAAGTTCCTACAATTAGGGCATAAAACCCTAACTATTGTTCCATTCAAAATAATGATTTATAAACACTATGATACATAAAATTTCTCCATTTTAACCACCTCAATCCTTTGAAAACAAAAATTATCTCTAGAGATATTCGTAAACACGATTCCACGCTCATACTGACAATTGATGCGATTTGGGGCACGATTTGGATGAGTTTTTTTGACTTCCCAAGTCTTCTGTTGGCGTAAATTTCCGGCTGAAATTCAATGCATACTAGATATTAGCTTTAAATTTCTCACTTCTGACATCGTTATTTAGAAAATATTTGTTGTCATTATGATTGCGTAATGTTATTGTTGCAGAAGGCTATCCAGTAGTTTATGTAACACACAGTTTCGTTTTACTTTTGGTGTGCATTACATTATTAATTATTATGCATTATATATATTTTTCAGAAACTTCAAATTTATCAACCATTTATTGCACTGCTGTCACACATAATCCTCAAAGATGCTGAATTAATTTATTATCTATGCTAGGGTTCCTCCCTCGTGGCTGAGAAGTGTCACGTTCTGGCTGCCATACTACAAGTATAAAGAGGCTCTGAAACTTCCACGCCATACCAACACAATATAATGCAGACACAGGCCACAACCACCAATAACGCAGGTTGTGATACCAATTGATTCAATACCACAGTTCTGACACCACTACACCATTGCACTGCATCATTTTCTGATACTATTCCAATTTTAACACTCCCAAAACACCATGTGTTATATTAGTCTATTAATTTCATAATAATTCATCAAAAAATCAAATGATTGAATTAACTGTAGCACTTTACACAGTGTTCCGACTCTTGATTTCATTTTGCTGCAAATATTTTCTTTGACCTTCTTCTTGAGATGGTTCTCCCTGGCTTCTTCATGTTTCCATTTGATTCCCCTCAAAACAATTAACACTAACAAAGGCACAATGGGGCGCCCATATGGTACCCATATCAATGCGCATTGGAGGCAGACTACATACAGATAGAGGAATAAATCATAGCATTTTTTTTCTTATGTGAACTATCATGATCCATTTTCTCTGAATCTTCATGCTCCTTCTCTAAAATATGTTGCTTAAATAAATCTGAAGTTGATAAGTTTCTTCTACAACTCTTAGATTTTCTGGAAATGGTTGCAACTACTTGCCATGTCACGTTGAATGTGTCAACTTCCTCTTGCTATGCACTTGTTGGGGCTTATTCATCTATGCGTTCCTCCTATTTAGATTCTTTTGAAGCTATGCAGTTTCCATGGACATCTGTTTCTTTTCAAACTTAAAAACAATGCATTTGTTTTGAGCTACTGCATTTAGGTCCATGGAGTACTTCGAGCCAATTTAATGAATTGTATCCAACCTTAGATATATCTTAAGCTTCCATAGATTTCAATTATTTTATTAATAATATTTCTCCAACATGGGAAATTTATTTTTAGATTCACACAACAACTTGCAGGGAATAAGTCTTTGTCATTTTTTATTTGTTGATATTTCTCTCATAAAAAGAGTGAAGTGTAATATTAAAGAGAAATTATTCTATAGATGTTAAACCAATATCATCTTAAGCTAATTGATTAGAGGCTCAGTGTTAAATTCAAAAATCAAAGTTATCATAAATTCTACAAACCAGAACGACGGTGAAGATCTTGTCGCCAAGAATTTGATGCAATTCGTTTCATCAAAACCTGACTCCATATGAGGAAGTTATGACCTGTTGTTCATTTTCCTAAATAGCTAAAAAAATTGTAGAATAGGACAGACTAGTGACATGGCAGCCTAGTCAGCAGAACATGAATATTCTAGGAACATTCTTCAGTTTCACCCAACGACACTGTGATAAGTCTCACTACACGATTCGGCGGTTTGGATTGGGAAGGTGAAATTTTTATAAAGTCTTCAAGGTCAAATTTGTAGGTTTAATGGTGAATTTTAATTACAAGGTTGAATTAAATTATATGTGGGTCGAATTTGTTTTTATAGTCAAATGACTATATATAAACCATAGTCGACACATTTATATTAATCTGGGTGCATATTATTTTTAAATCGAAGTCTCAAGGCCTTGGTTAAAATCTGGTTCGAAAAACATATGTAATGGAGTGGCGGAGGTTGAGTCGAACCTGTGACCTCCCCCCCACTTAACCAAATGCCATACGATTAGACTGCAGATGAGACTTGTAAAGTAGTGGCAAAGGTTTTATATATAAGTTGTATTGGTTACTCTGCCAGAGGAGAGGAGGGGGCCAACCCCCTCCCCACATGTCTTTACCATATAACCTCACCACAACACCACAAAAAAGCATGCTTAATGCACCCTAAACACACACTTAAACCTTCTTATCACTTAATTAATATGTCATTATATTAGCAGTTCAGTTGGCGGAGTCCACCAACTTCGACGAACCTCCACAATTGGTGGGGCTAACTGGAATTCTCTGTAGTTTTGGAGGATAATTCTAGGGAAAAATTAAATGAAGCATAACTCAAGCAATATTTGACCAATTTTCTCTTAGGAAGAGTCTATCCTGGCAGATTTTGATGTTCTGAACACATTGGAACAGGTTTGAGGAGTAGTAGGTGAATGTAAACAACATCATTTTTCACATTTGAGCTAATACAAAGGCTCAAGCCATGGAAGCTGTACCAAGGAGATGTAACCTGGGAGGGGTGAAATCATTCATCAAAACATTGTGTTAATGGATCAATTGGGATGGTTTGTTGTATATTTTTTTGTTATTGTTCATAAATTTGTTTTAATGTTTTAATGTTCAAGAATTCAACATAATCTCCATATATTTACTTTTTTAACAATCACAGCCACTTCAAGAATCCCATGTACGTGAAGCAAAGATGAGAATTTTTAATATAAATCTGAAGATGAAATTAGCACAGAAAAACTAACATTAAAATTCAGATCACCAATGGAAAAAAAATATTACCACTAAGGCCTCCTCTTACTCCATCAAACTCTTGGCTATTGTACACTTAAGATGCCTTTGTTCCTCTAAAGTTCTTTTCCAAGGAACTCTCCTTTCTCATCCTGAAATTTTGAATTTTCGTATTCCAAGGAGATCTTCTTTGACATCTTTGATGTGGATATTTTATGGGTTTCTCTCCCCCTGGGATGTTGCTACTTGTTTAGCACTGATTGGATGAATACATTGCTTCCTAGAGAAGATCCCCCTGAAAAAATGATGCATTCATTATGCCATTGAAGTAACATGATCCTCCTTTTTCTTCTTCTTCCATACTTTATTGAGGTTTCTTATAGTGTTTCAATTTAAATTTGATTCATAGTTTGGTCGGATTTGATTCGGTTTCCATCGTTTGTCTAGAGTTCTTTAGTGTATATGGAAGTTTGCAGTCTTTGGCCTTGTGGCCAAAGTGATTACAATCATAACATGTTGTGTGGAACAGAACTCGAGAAAATGGTGTGTCTTTGATTGTGCACATAATTTTATTTTCATACAGATTGCATTCAATAGATTTGAGTCCAAATCCATTGCACAAATAACAATAACTATAACAGTAATTTGTGTACTTGGTGGATGACTCGTTTCTCTACTTAATTGCTTGAGGGAACTTTCTTTGATTGTTTTTTTGTGGATATCTTCTTACTTGCTTCATGTTATGCTAATTAGTATTGAATTGATTGTCCTTACAATTTACAGCCACATGACCATGCTTATGGCAAGAAAAACATGTGATGGTTTTCCTTGGAGTAAGAAATCTCCTTTGAGATTTTCCAAATTTTCTCAGGTCATCAATAGGAACAAATGGTCTTTCTGCATAAGGAATTTTCTCAGACTCATTTTTTTCATTTTGATTCTTCTTCTTGCCTTCTAATACATGTATTTTGAAGGTTGTTATTTCTTATTTACTGGTTTATTTTTGTGAGTTGTTCATGGATATGTTCTCTTCTTTTAGTTTTTTACACAATCTGTTCTTTTCTTCTAACTCGGTTCTAGCTGAATTAGTCTAAACCTATAAATTTTCACATTGTATATCTTTCTTGTTTGGTTGGTTATTCGATGCTCTCCTAATCTCCTTGTTTCTTCAAGTTGTGCCTTCAAGCCAAAAATTTCTTCCTTATGCTCATATTATCTCTCATCACATATTTGCACCAAACTCTTTAGATCTTTGTTTTCATTTTTCAACCTTTCTATTTCAGTCAAAACAATGTCAAGTTTGGTTTGTTCTTGAACTATATTTTATTCATAGAAATCATGTCCATTCACACTAGAAGAGACCTCATTTGACTGAACCTTTTCCTTTTGAAATTGATTTTTCTTCTTCCTAATTATCATCTCCTTATTGAAAGTGCAACCAAAAGTGTCTCCTTCATGCATGAGATGAAATCTATTCCAGATTTATTTTGCATAATTTAAATATATTACTGTATCAAGATCCTTGCTATGAATATTTTTATACATTACAAATTTTTCCTTAGAATTCCATTGTTGTTCTTGAAAAGATAGAGAGTCTTTGTAGTAACCATCACATACGATCTTCCATACACCAGGTCCATAAGCCATTAATATTTTTTTAACCTTATTTCTCCATTCATGAAAGTTTGATGCACTCAACATTTGTACACTTTGATAGTCCATGACTCAACCAAATATCCGTCAAGCTATTAGGATTACACCAAAGGAACCGACTCTGATAGTAATTGATGATCCCTTCACTAAATTGAGAAAGGTTGGGGGGGGGGGTGAATAATTTTATTCCATTCATGGAAATTAAAATTATTTCCATTAAACTCGTCAATTAAAACATTACAAGAGCAACCTACCAAATAATGATCAGCAAACTGAATATGTGAAAAATAAGTAATAATCACATCAATGCATAATAACAATGCACATGGACACCAGATATAAGTGGAAACCCATAAGGGAGAAAAAAAATATTTTTTTATTATTTTGATGCAAAGGAAAGCTCCTACTCCTTATTACATCTGATTTTCTCTAGGCTCTAGCCTATAGGAGGCTACTACCTCAAATTTACGCAAGCTACAACATGTAAGGAAGCTCCAAGTCCTATATATTTTATGCAGGCTACAACCCACAAGAGGCTCCTACCTCAACTATATCTAAATGAACATTTATCAAGCCACAACTTCAGAGGAGACTACAATCCCCTGATGCAAGTAAGAAACAACAATGTGTTGGTTTACCAGGTCATAAATTATGCATCTCCCCATATTCCTTTATGCCTTTTCTTCCCTTAAAATCTGCTTCACATAAGCTCCATATGTTCCAAGTAATTAATGCATAATATCTCAATCAACTCACTTACATTCTCCAACTCTCTAACCTTTCCAATGCCTTCCAAAATCACATATTTTATAAAGATAGTTTTCTGGCTATTTGTATCCCTCGAAGGAATATGAAGTGAATAGGCTTGACTCTTTTCCTTCCACTCATTCGTTTCCACACACTTCAAATCTTGAATATTAGGCCACAAAATACACAAATACTTCAATATTAATTTGAGTCATATGTAATGATTAAATTCATCAACTTAATTCCAACATAAAATAATAATGTGTATCATTAGTGCATAAAAAAAAATTCATAACAATGTATGTGCCTTGGAGTCTTTCCTTCTCCTTAGAGTCTTGCCTTTGCATCACAACGATTTAGCTCAATCAATAATTTCACATTATTACAATTTATTCAATGTAGCAGTTTCACTGCACTTTTGTGTTCTTTTCCTTGATGCTCCTTTATACCTTTCTTAATCGTGATCTACTCCTTTGCCATCAATGGAAATATTTCCAACAACCTCCCCACTCTTGACACTCGGCTTGGAGACATAGCCCACACTGGGTGAACTCCATTATCATATCGTGTAATTATGTGTGCTTCATGATTATTTGTAACTTTCTTCATGTTGATTGTTTTGCTGAAGTTGTTTAGAATATGATTTTCTCATGATTTCACAAGAAAATGGAAGTGTCTGTAAAGGGTCTTGAATGATGGGGATTTTTGTTTGAAAATGCTCACAAAAATTTCTCGGATCACTTTTTAATCCATAAACAATGCTATGCGTTTACACTTGAACAATTGTTGCAAACGTGGAATAATGGGAATATGATGAAGAAAATTTTGAGACACATATTTTTTTATTTGATTAATTCTATATCTACTATTATCACATTTCAGGAATTTTTCTTCGATGCATGTTGTCCATAATATATAGCTTGATACTCCATAGGACATGCATCTATAGCTTGATACTCCATTCCAATTTTTTTCATAACAACTGATAAATATCGGCATGTGAAAGGTAACTTATTTTGCAATGGTAACATAATTTCACCTAAAAATTAATAACAACAAAACAAATCGCTAGTCAGTGTAAATAATATTAATCATAAATATTGCATTCTTATTTTACACATTATTATCACTAAAAAAAGGGGAAAATTAAACCTTTCATGTACTAATGAAAGATATTACATTATTCCTTAGGATTTGTTTCATACAAATGTTTGAAAAACCATACAAAACCTTTAAATTGATCAACAATAATGTCACAGAGAGAATATTTACTCTTGAGCCTTCATGGAGTGGTGTCCCTGCATTATGTAGCACATGTGCATCATAAATATCGTCATTGTTCTCACTGACATACAAGTATTGAATCAATTGATTTGTCCCATCATCTTGAGCTATGTTATTATTTTCATCTTCATCCATAGGATCATTATCTTGATCTTTGACCGTATTCTCTCCATGTTCCTCATCTTGTAGAACATCAATTCTAGTATTAATACTTGGCACATTCAGGTCAAATTACCTAGGAGGCCACCTTGACTTTATAATAATTACAACAAAAATGTGAAATTAGTCAGTAGAAAAAATATTATAGCAATAAAAAATTACAAATACAAATAATATAAAGAAATATATATAATGATTCATAAAATATATCTTACCACCGAACGATATTTGTACCCCCCTTTAATGTGCGCATTATTCCTACATTATCTATCAGTTATTTCATATGGAATTCTCTATGGACCTCTACATCTGCAAACTTTGCAAGGGTAATAACATTTCCCATCATTCACCCCCAGCTGATTAGTTCCCCATCTAATGTTTTTTGACATTCTTCCCAACCACTAAACAATTATATAAAACAAAATATGTTTTACGCTGTGCAAAAATACCTAATAACCTTTCAGAATTATTGTAGTTATAACAAAGATGTTGTAACATCACTTACAAGTGGGATATTCATATATTTATTTATCATCACAATTGCGGCATTAGATCACTAGTCAAAGTCGAAGATGATCGCCAAACTAACGATCAAATTCATGTCAGAATGTAGAAATCCATTTTTTATCGCAATTGAGGTGATGCTATTCATCGTGATTCTGATTCCTGAAACTATAAGTTGCAATTGTGATATACTGCATTTGTCGTCACATGTAAGATGGTCTAGAAATGGTATGTTAGAAATTCAATGCTATACAAATAGTTCATCATAATTATAACAAACACGAAGACTTTACAATACCAAAACTACAAGAAAAATATCATTTTTCTTGACCTTTACAACAATATGGGCCATATTGTTAAAAAATATCAACACAATTCAATTGTATATGTGAGAGTGAGTCTTACATCACATTGACAATCAATATAATCTAAATCAACCATATTTTTAGAATACATGTTTGTAAACACACCATTCTTTAAAATTCAGAATATAATTTAACACCGTGACTTGGATTACACCTAAGCTATTATATTATTAAAGTAAATGATAAAAATAGATAATCACTCTTATATACAAGTCTAAGATATTTAATAAAAAAAATGTATTTAATAACTAATAATTATAAAGAAGATGTTGATGATGATGATGGTGGTGGTGGTTAATGTCCATTGAGACTGATCTTTGGTCTATCAGACCTAAAGAAAAGAGTCATTTAATTTGATTTAAGATTTTATTTCTATGCTCAAAAATCTTGGAGAGAAGCCTCTCGAGTTCACTATAATTTTGACATCTTAGAAGGCTAGGAAGGTCAATATTGCAACAAAGATTATGAAATTGACCTCTAATGTGTTTGTACGCGGGGCACTCTAAGAGGAAGTGATTTTCATCCTCGATGTTCATATTCTCACAGAGATGGCAGATCCTTTCCATCCATGGTGTTTTAGGAACTGTCCAAAGACCTGTTTCATTATGGAGCTCATGAGAATTCGTTCTAATTTTGGCTATATTAATTTTCTTCTTTGAGCTAGTTAAAACAAAGAGATACTTTTGATCTTCTAAGGTGAGATTGATGACCTGCTTATAATATCTTAATTTTCTTTTAACTAGTTATAATACAGTATAGTATACAAATTTAAAAGATTTAGTGAAAAAATGTATTTAATAATTAATAATTATAAATTATAAATTAAATGCCATGAAAATAATGTACACGCACATAAAATAACCATATTAACTGGATAGGCTTTATTGTGTGTAATTTTTTGTTGAGAATAAACCAACAAACAACTAAATGAAATCTAGAAACCAAACACGTAGATGTCAGTAACTAAATAAACTAGCAGTTGCCCCAGGAGGTGCAAGGAGAGGCCGATAAGAGTATCTGGATGGTCCTCCTTGAAGGATCACTTTGACAACGAGGCTCGTTCATTAATAGTTTTACAGAAACTATCCGAGAACCTTTTTGACAATACCCTTGGAGCCATGGGGCTAATTATTTATTACTAGTAAACATTTCTTACTACTGTAAGTAACTTGGCAAGACAGAGGTTACTATACATTGACTATAAGAATGGTATTCAAATTCAAACACCCCTCATCTCATGGGCCACATATTTACTTCTGTATTTACGAGCTGCAGCAACATATAGAGCTAAATTGAGCAAACTCAATGCAGCCCAGAGCCAAAAATAGTAGTCCAGGTGACCTTCATTCAAGTTATTGGGTATCCATCCCACACTTCCTCCTCTGGTGGTGATAAGAATTACAAAAATGACTAGTACAAAACTAAAATAGTTACCGAATGCAGTACTAAGATGGGATAGAGCACTGCACAGGGTGCGCATGGCATCAGGTGCCTCTTCATAGAAGAATTCTAGCTGCCCTGCCAATACAAATGTCTCTGCAACGCCTAAAAATACATAATGTGGTATCTGCCACAAAATGCTTAGAGGAACTGGTGTCTCTGTATCATGAACCAGGTTGTGACTCCTCACAACTTGCAACCGTTTGATTTCAAGAATTGAAGCACACACCATAGAAAACATGGCGAATAACTTACCTATACCCATTCGTTGCAACTCCGACAATCCCTTCTCGTTTCTCTTCCATTTTCTCATTGCTGGTGCGATGCTTAAAACATATAGTACAACCCAGAGCATGCAGGTTACACTGTTGAACATGTACAGTGAAGCTGCAGGTATATTGAA
>CM076578.1:1290144092-1290497938 GCA_034641835.2 Pinus albicaulis
ATAACCATATAACCATAAATATAGAGATGCAATGGAAATAACACTTCATTTCATTAATATCAAAGAACTGAAATTTGCTTACAGACAGAATGGAAATAAAACTAGCTAGGGCGCTGGTAGCTATCTCTGAGAAGAGATGTGGCGGCTACAGGCCTCTGAACCGAGTTACAATGAGGCTCGAGGGCCTATTTATTATTTAGAAACAATGGGAAATCCTAAACAGCCAAAACCCTAACCCTAGGAGATGAAGCACCAAAACTATGGGCCCCGTTTGGGTAAATTGGTGTTTCAACTTCCCAGGGGCGTAACTTTGGCATACGATCTCCGTTTGACGCGTACCATACCTCGTTAGAAACATCTATCCGAGGACTAAAAATTTGGAACGGGCAACATCGATCCATGGACCCATGTTGCCCTCCGTTTTCCCAAAAAACGTCGTTTAGGGCCTCAAAACGGCTCCGGAAGTTTAGGACCCGAAAAACTGCTAAAAATAGTAAACTGTGCCGAAACTGAAAAACTGAAATAGACAATGGTGGGGCCCCAAGTGGAATAGGCGGTGACCACCAATATCCACCTGGATCATTCCTCCCCCCTTAGGAAGCAATGGTCCCCATTGCGTTAAGTTCCTCCATGAGATGAGGAAATTTTTGCTGAACTTGGTCCCTGGTGAACCACTTTCCTTGGTGCAGGAGTTGGCCAGCTTTGACAACCCAATATAGTTGGATCTTCTGCTGGCGAGTGTTCTTGATTTGCATGTCCATGATGCAATCTGTGGTGGCCTGTTCCATGCAGTCTGGATTTAACTCAGTTGGTGTGAGTTGTTCTGCAATGTCCGAGGTGTCCAATAGAGGTGGGAAGTAAGGACGAAGGCGATCCACATTGAAGACTGGGTGCAGACTAAGGAATGGTGGAATACTGAGCTCGAATGCATTGTTCCCTACAGCCTTGGTGATGGTGTACGGCCCGTATCGGAGCGGGCGAAGCTTGCGGTGGGGTCCAGTGAGGCGCTCCTTCTGCAAATGTAGCCATACGTTGTCGCCCACCTAGAAGTTGTGTGGCACCCGGTGTTGATCATGGCGTTGCTTGTACTTAGCATTGGCTCTGTCCAATATATCATGAACCTGTTGGCGGATGTGTTGAATGCGCTCGATGAAGCTACTTTCTTTGTCAACTTCAGACTGGACATGAGCTGAATTGGCCTGAGCAACTGCAAATGGCATGGCTACCTCAATGGGACATAGGGGCTGGAATCCCAAGCCCACCTGAAAGGGGCTATGGCCGATTGAACTGTGGAGAGCCCGATTATAACTATGTTGTACATAGGGGAGGCTCTCGTCCCATGTGCGTGGATGCTTTGAATTGTACATGCGCAGAATGTGTACAATCATTCTGTTGACGACCTCTGTCTGGCCATCTGTTTGGGGATGGAAAGCTGTGGACTTTGTGAGCTTGGTATCCAACATTGACCAGAGGCTGGACCAAAATGTGCTGAGGAACCTGCTATCCCGATCTGATATGATAGACTGTGGGATCCCAAAGTGCACCCACACTCATTCAAAGAAGATTTTAGCAGTGGCTTCTGCTGTGATATTCTTCTTGCAGGCCGCCATAATGGCCATCTTCGAGAATCTGTCGACGACCACAAAAACACAGTCATTTCCCTGCTTAGTAGAAGGCAGGCCCGACATGTAATCCATGGAGATGGATTCCCAAGGTCGACTAGGGGTAGGCAGAGGAGTATATAGGCCTTGCTTCTTGATGGTCGGTTTGGCAATGGCACAAGCAGTGCAGGATCTGATGTGCTTCTCGACATCCTTTCGAAGGTTCGGCCAATAGAAATACTTCTGCAGGATTGCTATTGTTTTCTCGACCCCGAAATGCCCAGCGACTCGACTGTAGTGTGCTTCCCATATCATCTTGGCACGCTCGCTTGAAGGAACACAAAGGTGTCCCAGGTGACATAAAAGTGCATCTTGGAGGTGAAAATTTGGAACTTGTGTGCCCCCCAAGAGTGCCTTGTAAGTGTGGCCGAATTCGGGGTCACTCTCATAGAGAAGCGGCCAATCAGAAGTCTCGTGCCCACAAGAGTTGAGCACGGTGGTGAGCGCCACGATCGGTGGTCGGCTGAGGCAGTCTGCAACATTATTGGTGCTACCCTTCTTGTACTTGATGTTCAAATGAAACTGTTGCATATATGTGGACCACTTCTGATGGCGATCATTCTGCAACTTCCCTTGTGTCTGTATGAACTGCAGGGGCTTGTGGTCTGTGTGGATGATTGTTTCCTTCCCCAAAATGTAATGCTTCCATTGTCGACAAGCTTGCACAATGGAGTACATTTCTTTGTCATATGTGGGGTACTTGCGAACTGTGTCAGACAATGTCTCACCGTGAAATGCCACTGGATGTCCCTGTTGAGTAAGAACTGCCCCAATAGCATAGTCAGAGGCATCTGTCTCGATCTCAAATGGCTGTTGCAAGTCTGGTAAAGTGAGCACTGGGGCAGAACAGAGGCGGTTTTTCAGTTCTGTGAACGCCTTCTGTTGAGGTTCCGACCAAAATTTTTTTTCTCTCGCTCCTCCCTTGGTGACTTGACTCAAGGGCCAAGTGATATGAGAGAATCCCAACATGAACCTCTGATAGAAATTAGCAAGACCCAGAAAGTTGCGAAGCTCTATTATAGTGGTTGGGGCTGGCCAATCCCGAATGACTTGGATCTTGGCTGGATCCACATGCACCCCCCTTTCATCAATAATGTATCCCAGATATTGAACCTGGGTCATGCCAAAAGTGCACTTCTCCAAATTGGCACACAACTTGTGTTGCCGCGGTGTTTGGAGGACTTGTCGGATGTGGTGAAGGTGCTCTTCCCAAGTCTGGCTGAAGATCAGAATATCATCCAAGTACACCACTACAAATGAGTTGGTGAATGGCCGCAAGATGTCATCCATCATCCTCATGAAGGTGGCGGGAGCATTCGTCAACCCGAAAGGCATGACCAGCTATTCGAAAAGGCCTTCCTTGGCTTTGAAGGCAGTCTTCCACACATCGGAGGGTTCAATTGGTACCTGGTGATACCCAGACTTCAGGTCGATCTTGCTGAAATATTTTGTACCTTTGAGTTGGTCCAGAAGGTCATCAATCCGTGGGATTGGGTACCTATTCCGGACAATGATCTTGTTCAGCGCCCGATAGTCAATACAGAGTCTCCACGTCCCATCCTTCTTCTGTACCAACACGATCGGGCTCCCACAGGGCGATGAACTTGGTCTGATGTGACCTTTCTGCAACAGCTCCTGAATCTGCCTCTTGATTTCATCATTCTCTAGAATAGAGCGCCGATAGATCGGTCCATTAGGTAGCGGCGCACCGGGGGTCAGATCAATCGGGTGCTTGACCTGACAGTGCAGAGGAACCCCTGTGGGTGAGGTGAATATGTCCCCGTACTCCTCCACAACATTATCCATTTGTTGTTGTTGTGCAGAGGAGCCCTGTCTGGAGGTCGTGGCCACAGTCTTCTTCTTGCCCTGGGGGCGGATCATCAGGAAAACGAATTTCCTGGTTTGGGAAATGAGCTTACTGCATTGTTTTGCAGTAACCAAAGAGATAGCTGCAAGAGGTGGTACCTCTGGTATCCTGTACAACTTATTTCCCAAAGTAACAATAACAGCACAAGGTCGAGACTCATACATAGCATGATGCTTCCACAAGTATGGTTGTCCTAATAATACATCAGAAACATCAATAGGAGCAATGTCACATAATACCTCATTCGTGAAGGGCTTGATGCTATAGGGAAGGCGACACTGCCGGCTGACGCGGAGATCTCGTCCTTGGTGAAGCCACCCGATGGTGTATGGATGTGGGTGAGCTGTGGTCGGCAAGCCCAACCACTTCATGGCGTCTGCTGAAATGAGGTTCTTTTGGCTCCCATTGTCGACAATGAACTGTACAGGGGAGCCCTTTACCCACATCTGGGAGTGGAAGAGACGTTCCTCCTCCTCTGGATCTTCCGGTTCCTCCTTCTGGACCTTTGTAGTGGCAACAGTGGCGTTGGGCTCCGCAACAATAATCTGTTTCCCTTTTTCATTCCCCTTTTCAGGTTCTGATTCGGAGTCGGAGCATGCATCTGACTCAGAAGCCCTCATCTCGGCCACTAGCGACTGCTTGGCCCGACACTCACTTGTTTTGTGAGTGGAGCTCTTATGGAACTCACACCACTTTCCCGTGTCCTTCTTTGGCTTTGCGGTGTTGTTCTTTTCTTGTGGCTTTGACGGGTTGTCTTTAGCCGCCATGCCTTGGCTCTGTCCTTTGTTCTGCGGCTTGGAAGCACCTTTCCCTTGCTTTTGATTCGCAGATCCAAAGTCTCGCTTCTTCTGTTTGAATTTCTGCTCAATCTTGGCAGCATACCGGTATGCCGTACCAAGCGAGGAGATGTCTAGGAACTCCATTTCCTCCTGAATGTATCTGTGCAGACAGCTGCGATACTTTAGCACCAGATGTTTCTCTGAATCTTTGATACCCAACTTTGTGCGCAGGGTATGGAACAGATTCGTCAGCTCATGCACATCTTGATCCCTTTGTTGTCGCAGCGTGGTCCATCGTATGTACTTGTCCTCATAGCTCCCCACAGGATAGTACTGTTCCTTGACGGCGTCTCGGAAAGAATTCCAAGTTGGTACGGCCGAGAACAGAGAGGGTTTTGTCTGGTCCTTGTTCTCATAGTAGGTTTCCCACCAGTCCTTAACATGGGGGGTAGCTTTGAGGAGTGCAAAAATAATCTTCTCCCGGTCTGAAAAGTCATGAACCGAGAAATATCCTTCTAACAGATTCAACCATCTATCTACGACATCTGCATCTATTTTACCCTCAAATATGGGAATGTCAAAATTTATTTGTACCTTAAAAGGAGTCGCGCCTCCCGAGTGGCTGCTGGATGCAGATGCGCCGCCGGTGGGTAGCCGTTGAAGGATCTGAACAAAGTTATCCATCATCGCGTTCCTTTGTTTTTCGAGGGCCTCCTCGAGCAATATTTTGATAGGATCTCCTGCTCCCTCGTCTTTCTTTTCGTCCCCCATGGGCGTCCGTCGAGGTTTGTGAGGCTGATCTTGCAAAGGTTCCACCAGATCGAGCCCTAGCTCCTTATACCCTGACCTCCTGCGGACCCCGACATTTTTTTACAAAGAAAAATGTCGGGGCCCTGCACTTTTAGCACAAAGCCCGTGCGGAGCTATGTACTTTCTCTGAACGTAAAGTGCGGGGGTGCCATGAATAATTTAGAAACTTAATTTCTTCCAAAATTACCCAAAATTTTTGTTTTAAAATGATTCTAATCTTTCATTTTGCTCATTGTATGATATTTACAATGCTCATCTGGCGGGAACATGAACATGAGGAGGTGGATGAAGCTGCAATGATTCATCTACCTACATTAAAAGTTCTAAAAGCATGTGGGTTATTCAAATTCTTGGCTATCAGCGGCATGAGAGCTCAAGTAGACCTTCTCACTTGGTTGGTAAACAAGTGGGATGTTCAGGACCAGTGTTTCGTGATTGGAGGCAATCGGCTTGAAATTGAGCTAGAGGACATATATTTTTTGACTGTTTTGTCTAAGAGAGGTGAACCACTTTCTCTATTTGGGGCTAGACCAAGTGGTGAATCTGTTGCTAGCCTGCAATTAGAGTTCTGCAATGATGAGGCTAATCCAAAAGACAAACGGATTGATATTAAAACTATCATCCGTCTCGAATTAAAAGTGATTGCATTTACCGTTACCAAGTTATGCGGAAGTGCAGATTTGCATGTGGCTACTGGATCTCAAATGCGGATTGCAGTGGATTGCTTTCGAGGCACTATATTCAACTGGTGCGAGGCAGTGTTGGCTAATGTCAAAGGCCAACTAACTAGAGCAAAAAATGGGAAGTTAAATAACTTCAGATATGGATCGATCGTAGTTACTTTTGCTCTAGAGATGATTCCTCTACTAGCCCCGCAACATATTCCAGTTGATGCCGGTAGAGCTCAAGAGCCTCGGATGGTTCGATGGGTTACTTTGATGGCCCATCACAGCGAGGGTGGAGAGATTGTTTGATTTCCCCCGGCTTATTTTCGTTAGTTAGAACACCAACTATTTGTGATAGAGGGCTTCCCTTATGCGGGCATAGATTTCCACAGCAACCGAGATATGCCACTTCCTCCAGGAGCTCAGTGGGATGAGTCAGGTAAAAAATCTCTTTGACACGCTCTAATTTATAATTTTTATTTTGTTTTTTAAATCGTCCAAAACTGATAACAAAAAAAATAAAATGCATATGTGGGTCCACATCGACCAGTCACTCTCCGCCCCTTTGACAGGAGGCAAATGGATGCAGCGGCAGCAGCACCACTACCACAGGATCAGACAACAGAAATCCTGACTGATTTGGAACATCATTTGGAGCGACTGACTCTGGAAATCCCAGAGACTACTATAGATGACATTCCTCTTCGCTTACAGAGATATGTCATTGGTGTTCCTGGACCATTCAGGAGATTCTTGAGTAGAGTGGCACGAGCTACAGTATACTATCATGATCATTACCATGGATAGTGGATGATCGATTGTATAGAATCTTATCATTTTTTTATCACTTTTTTCCCGATCATAAGGCGTTTTGAACCTATGATTGAGGACGATGTACTATTTTTTGAAACACTACTCTATGCTATGATATACTACTATTTTTAGTTACTTGTTCAACATGTTATCGAATGTTGATTTACTGCTTTTATTATCGCAAATGCCTGTTAATCACACTAGAAGCTATTGCATCTGCTAATGTGTTTAAATTTCTTGGAATGTGTTGATACTCAATATAATCAAATTCTCGTTCCAAGAAACAAACTCTTAAAAATAATCTTAACAACACTATATTTCTAATTGCATATACTTGATTTAATTGTAATACAACAAGTTCAAAATCTAACCTAATGATCAAACTCTGAATTCCAAATGAAATGGATTTAGACAATAACTCAATAACTGCGATATATTCTGCAATATTGTTTGTTGTTTGACCGAGGCTTACCCCATGCACAGATATTAACTCGTCAATTGGTGAATAAATAACCCAAGCCGCGGAAGAGATATTCCATGTACTACGACAAGCGTCATCAGCAAAACCAATGTATGTTTGAAAATACGTCGACATCTGCAATATCAAGAGTAATCCAGATAAGCAGGAATAGTAGTAAAAGCACACCTAAACTAGGCATATGTTTATAATCTACAACACACCAACTAAAAAATAACTAATATATAGGAAAGATCTCCACACAAGAATCAAGCATAATATCTCTTCAGATAAAGCCCATTTTTGGGTTTACCTAAAGAGACCCCATCAAAATCAATCAATTCATAGGCCCCTTTTGCAGGCTGTCGCTTGACTATATAAGAACCATGCCACATGGGTTCAAATTTCCCAGCCCCTAGCTTATCGCTATCTTGATCATAAACCAAGATTAGGTATCCTTCTGAAAAAATCTGAGGTGTAACCTTCCTATCATACTGAGCTTTCATTCGTTTCACATGAGTCTCGGTGGCTAGTGCAGCAGTGTGCCGATTCTCATCTAATTGAGCTAAGTATAAAAAAAAAATTCTCCTCTTCAGAAGTGGCTGGTAGTAACTCTATGGCTAGTTGGAGTGACGGTATCTCGCATTCAATGGGTAATACCACTTCTAAACCGTAAACTAGTTGAAAAGGGGTAAAACCTGTCGCTGTTTTTGATGAGGTTCGATATGCCCAAAGTGCTGAAAAGAGCATGGTATGCCAAATCGACTTATGAATTCCAATGATTCATTTGATCATGGTGACTAAAAATTTATTGATAGCTTCAACCAGACCATTGGCCTGTGAGTAATATGGTGTATAAATGTCATGGCGCAGGCCAAGTTGATCAATCAGTTCAGTCATCATGATGTTTCGAAAATGGCTCCCATGATCAGTAATTATCGCTTGGGGTACACCGAAACGAGCAATCACATGATTGAACACAAAAGTAGCTGCAGTTTTTCCATCTACTGCAAATGTAGGCATCACCTCGGCCCATTTGGTAAAATAATCTACTGCTAGAATAATATACCCATGCCCCCTGGCCAAGTGAGGGCTACATGTAGTGAAGTCAATGCCCCATTTTTCAAAAGGACCGACAACAATTATAGGGTGAAGAGGAGCAGGTGGTGCACGCATTTTTCGATCGAAGATTTGACAATTATGACATTTTCGGACCGCATAAATACAATCTTTAAATAAGGATGACCAGAAATAACCTACGTGCAATATCTTTTGGGTTGTGGCGTACCCAGACATATGACCGCCACATGCTCCAGAGTGACAACCATTTAAAACCTTTTCGGCTTCTTCATGGGTGAGACAACGTCGAAAAACAGAGTCTGCACCATGACGGTATAGTGTGTCCCCAACAATATGATATTGTTGAGACTAGAAACAGATTTTACGTCGTTGTGACCGTGAAAGTTCGGGCTGAAAATATTGGGTCTGAAGATAAATAATGATATCTCCATACCAAGGATCAATGGTACTAATAAGAAACAAGGATTCGTCTGTGATTGGTTGTTCCGCCACAGTTTCTATATCAGTACGTGGGAATTCACACATAAGTTCAACAAATATCAATGATTTCTTTGATTTGTCTTAATTTCATGAACAACAATCGACAGATCGATTCCTAGCATTTCTTCATATGACCAGGCGAAAATTTCACAAAATTCCTGAAATAGGGCTTTATATACTTGGATTTCATCAGTCGTACAAGAAGCACCTATATGAATGTTTTCAACAATTCTGGGTTTCACTAAAATTTCAAGGGAAACCATTGTAGAAATATTTTCTAAATTCAATTCAAAATCGAAATGTGAGAGAGGATTATGAGGTTCTTTGACGTAATCAGTAGTAAAAATGGAGGAAAAATTATTCTCAAAATGATCGAGATCAGGTAAAAACAAAGACCTATGATGAAGATCTTCCCATGGTAACTCATCGACTAACAAGAATTCACAAATATGTTCATCAGTATTGAATACTTGTTGACCAAGATCTGGAATTGATGTTGAAGCGGAGCTCGATATTGAAAATGACTCCTCTTTGATCACATTCATTAGATCAAATTCAGTTGAAGGAATATCAAAAAATGACTGTATAGTCTGATATGCTAACTCAAAATGACTCAAAGGCATCGCGCCATTGAAATAATCCAATTCTGATTCTAAAGGTACTATCCAAGGATCATCAAAGGAAAAATTACTTGATGTAATCATATTGATATTAGCAATAGGAGGCTGTACCTTGGGAGCAGGCAGGGAAAAAGTTCCCAGTAAAGCCGAATATTTAAGCAAACCGACTCCGACATCCTTATAAGGGATAGATGATTTTCCGATATGCTGGATGCTATCAATAGAGGATGGGTCGGATGAATAATATGAGAGCTTATCTATTTTAACGATCTTTCATTTATGAGGAAACATGATAAGACGAAAGATCGATGATACAACAACAATCATGGCGTAAGACCAACTGCGACCTAGGAGAAGGTTGTAATCCAGAGGAGCATCAACCACTTCCACATCTAGATTAACCATTTTGCCTTCGACCTCTATTGGTATATCTTGTAAAATACCATATGGCTGAAAACCTCTTCCATCAAAAGCTTTGAGAATAGTTGGCGATTGGTTAATTTAGGGAGAACCAAGTGATTTCCAACTTTTTAATTACACAATACATGTAGAAGCCCCTTCATCAAAAATAGTATGAAATATACGTTTGTTTTTTACTATTATCGGAATTTGAAAAGCCATTTGATGGGGTAGGCGGGGTGTAAAATTCTCTAAATTGAAGATCATGAGGTTCAAATCCTAGACATATACGGCTCCTAAGGCTGACAAAAGTAATTTATTTAGGCTGGGCATGATTGCAACACTTCTAAAGTCGACATTGCTGAAGGGGAAATTGCCAAATCTTCAACAATATTGTAATTCTGAGTAGCTCTCGGATGTGGATTGAACGTTGATTTACGAAGTACACCTTTAGCAGGCGGTTTGATTACTAAGTCAAGATTTGTTTTCTCGATCTATAACAGATCAAAAACTGAGGGAGATGTAGTTGATGTTGAATTAGATGTTTCTGCTTCTTTACCAGGATTTTTACTACCGTAATATTGCGATCGCGTCGCAACCAACAAGATATTATCTAACGCATTTGAGGAAGATCCAACCATGTTACTATCTTGAGCAGGAAAGGGATCCTTCAAGACAGCAGGTATGGGTGAACCCTTAACGAATTTTGATACCTCGGCTCTATGCGGACACTCTTTTGTAAAATCATCCTCGTCACATATCAGACAAGGATATCGAGGTTTGTGTTTTTCGTCAGTTCGTTCAGTTGTATCGCTTTTATCTTTTGAAGATTTTTTCTTTTTATTATTACTTTTCTTCTTACCACTAGTTTTAGGTTTGGTTGTAGATGATTCTACAACATGAATATTGACGGAAGTTTCAATAGAAGAATATCCTTTTGGTGAATCGGGTAAAGTGATAATAGGATAAGTCGTCTTGGAAGATTTATTCTTACTTTTACCAGTGCTAACAGAACCAATTACACCATCAATGACATGAGAGCCAGAAGGAGTTGTAGTTAATTGTCCAGGTCTTGGTAAATCGTGGATTTTATCATATAGAGTACCTGACTGAGTATATACAAGGTCAAGGTACTGAGCCTGAGCAATGACTTGATCTTCTGTAACAACGCCTCCTTTGGCCACATCTTCAGTAACTTTGGGAAATAACGATTTAATAAACCATTCAGCCAAAATTTGATCTGGAATAAAGACTTTCACTAAATTCCTTCTACGTCTCCATTCATGAATGTGATCAGATATGTACGTAGACGTAGACTGTTTTAATGAAGTCAGCAATTTTTTGTCGTTGTCATATCTGACATGCAACTGAAAATGGGTTAAGAAAGCAGTAGCTAGTGCATTAAAATTATTAAAAGAGATATGTGGTAACTCAATGTACCATTCGGCAGCTAGACCAATGAGAGTTCTCTGAAAAATACGCAATCGAATCGAATCATCGATTATTAAATTGGATGCACACCAGAGGTGATAAGTCATAATGTGATTAGATAGGTCCTCTCCTGACTTACCCTCAAACTTTGGAATATCACTGGGCAACTTGTTAGGCATCGGCGGCCAATATGGAAGATAAAAGATAGGATCGTTCGTAAGGTGTGATAGATTCGATAAATCTAAAGTTGCTATAAATGGTAACTGATGGCTAGGGTCTTGATAACCTTGTGTGATCAAACCAGTGACAGGAGGAGGATATCCAGGATACCCTAGAATTGGATGCGCATTTGGAATCATGAAACCTCCTAGATAACCAGGATTAACCAGACCATACTAGGGTTGTTGAGGTATTTGATAAGTATACCCAGGGTACGACTGATAATGATATACTAGATTTTTTGTAGCCTGTCCAAATTGATACTGTCCCTAGTACGGTTGATAAGTAAATAGTGGTTGAATAACAACAACCGTACTAGTACCAGGTTGTCCTGTAGGCATCTGGATTGTAGCTTGAATTGTAGGTCCTGACTGTGGTACAGATACTTGAGGAATTTTTACTGATGTAGGGATAAAAGAAACCGAAGCTGCAGATACTCCAGAAATAGGTGTGGTTAGTTGAACAGAAGTTGCAACAATAGAAGAAGTCTAAGGCGGAGTATGAGGTGTACTAGGCCCGGGCTGCTGAACAGAACCATGTGCAGGGACTTGAACGATAGGCTGGACAAGTTGCTGGGTTGGACCAGAACCTATGGACTATCCAGGTTGATTAAGTATCTGCACATTGGGTTGCATAGTCTGTTGAATTTGAGATGGATCCCACACCATATTCATTCCAAGGTATTGACCCATAGAAGGTTGTGCATATGAAGGTCCATAACCTGGTTGAACATAGGGTTGATAATTAATTGGCAAATTTCCAGCTCCTTGTAATAATGGTTGACTGGAAGGAGGTTGGAAACCTTGAGTTGGGTACTGACCTTGAGGTTGATAACCTTGAGGCATGTACTGAATCTAGGGTTGATATTGACCCTGAGGAATATACTGAGTCTAGGGTTGACCTTGGGGTATGTATTGTCCCTGAGGTTGATAATCTTGAGGTATGTACTGTCCTTGAGGTTGTTCTCTAGGTAAATAATATTTTCCTATAGTTTGTCTTGGTAAAAAATTACCTTGAGGTTGCCCACCAGGTGGTAACTGACTTCCTTGAGGTTTCCCCCCAGGTGGTAACTGACTACCTTGAGGTTGCCCCCCAGGCGGTAACTGACTACCTTGAGGTTGAGGATTTGGAATATTACCAGACATCATAAAAATGTGCTCTACGTTCAATGTTTCAGTTTTAGTTCCATTTGTACCAGATGATGACACTTGTTCAATTGGTTGAGGAGTTGCTCCTGAGAAGGTACCAGAGAGTGACTGGTACCCCGAAGGAACAAAAGGACCACCGTATAAAAATGCTTCCAGAGATTGGGAAAACATAGATGACTCTCCCGACACAGTTGATGAACGATAATAACCTCTCGGTGTAGGATGAAAAGGAATTCGGGGTGGTGAATAAGTAAGACCTGGGTTTTGTAAAAAAATTGTCAATGATAAATACCAAGCGTCAATTCTAAAAGGACTGTAGAATATTGATTCACACTCCCTAAGATTCAAAGTTTCTTGGGTCTCGGGAAGAGTTACGTCTTCGTCTGGATCAACAAGTTCTTCAATACATATGAGGTTAGAATGAAGATGTTCAGTAATGCGATATCTTACCCTAGGTGAACCAGGATCACTAGAAGCCGGAGTAACGAATTCTGAAGATGGTTCCAATACAACAGGTTCAGTGTCAGGCTCAGAAATTTCAAGTTCTTCAGCTAATTCACTGGAAGGAGAAATACTACCAGTAACTTTGGAAATTGAAATTGGCTCTTGGATATGTTCTGTTGTTTGTGATTGATAATCAAGATGAATAACTATAGATGATTCTCCTGTTTCTGTTGATCCAATTCTACTGACACTAAGCAATACTAGAGCTCGTAGCCCTTCAAGTTGGCTTGTTGTATACTCAGGGGGTTTCCCCTGGAGTCTACGCGATTGTCTTGGTAATTCAACCACGATTAAAAATTATTAATCACACGCAATCAAAGAAAATTTCAATGAAAACTCCTAAAGTCACTAAGGAAACAAACAAATGAATCACACACCTAAAAATTTAGGAGATCAAACCACACACAAATAGTAACTTCCCACACTAAAAACACTAGTTGGTGATGAAATCCAACATCTTAGTATTTTAATGTAGAAAGGGTGGTTGGAACAGTTACCCCGACAACCTGATTAATGAAACAGACCGGTGCAAGTTTCTCCACTTAAACCATCTCGAGTGAAGATAACCCTCCGGAGAGTCCAAGTGAGTCTAGTCAACGTTTGCTCCAGGTACAGTGGGATCTTTCCTCCACCGTCACCTTAGGAAAAAATCATAAAGATTATGGCCAATATGGTTACCAACAGGAACTAATATACCTGGGGGAATAGTCTATGATCCGACATACGCGCAAGGGCAGAGTAACAAAGCTCAATCCCCTTGAAGGCTCTTTGACATAATCCAAGGTATACCGACAAGTGATCCCAGGCTCCTCGACAATGGTCTATTCGAGGTTTACCATTTTTAATATGCGCACATCTGTTATCGTTCCTAATGAGATAGAATCGATTATCCCACTGATTCAGATATGACCTCGTGCTTGACTCCTTTAAGAGGAGCTTCCCAGAGCAGAAAAGCAACTATTGAATTTTTCCTACCGCAAGATCGACTACTTGTTTGTTTTAATTGTCTTGGAGAGTTAATTACTCCCTACTCCAAGACACTAGCATAAGCCATATTGGTGAAAAGAGCTCTAGAAATATAAAAATTACTAGATTGATTTTAATTTAAGCGTTAATTTTAATAGGTTGTTTCTTAGGACAATAGGTGCGAAATTGAAACTGATGATATGTAGTGACCCGACTCAAAACATACTAAAAATGCATCTATTATGAGAAACAATTATTTTTCTTTCAATGAATTCTATCTAAAGGAAGAGTTGAGAAATGCAATCGTTTAAAACAATTCTTTCCTTCAAACAAGAATAAATGAAAAGAAATCTAACTTCTTGAGAACTCAAAATGATCTATTGCTCAATAACAAATCCCTTTATCATTCAAGATCGAAAGTACAAACAAAGTTTTTCTTCAAAAGAACACTATAATTTCTAGAAATAATACTCAAAACTAAAAACACTAATTTTGAGATCTAAAAATTCTAAAGACTAAATATGAATTAAAATTTTAAATATTTTGAGGATGTCTTGCTTAGCTTATTATCTAACTAAGAAATTCTTTGCTTGGATCAACAAGAACCAAAAAAAAACACCCAATTTTGGTTTTTTAAGTGAAATTCCAAACTTATCAACAAATTTTTTTTAAAGATTTGCAAATGAGAAAATGGGATCTAAATCTCATAAAACAATTTCTGTTATGATGTCAAACTCAGCAAGAAAGCAAGGAAATACCAGTGATCTAAAGGTATACCAAGGTTTCTAATCTTTGAGCGGAATAAAGATAAAACAAAAATCACTATAACATGCAGATCTTTCAGAAAATCATTCAAAACTAAAAATGCTGAAATAAACTCTTAATCAAAACTTTCTGACAGAAGATACAAGTCTAGGTATACACTGATAATCTAACAAACTAATCGAGAAAAGAGGATTTTAAGATTTTCCAAAAAATTTCACAAGCTCCGCAGGATTCAGTGTAAACGAGTGCAGTCCCGCACTGTGTATACAAGAAAAGAGTGGAGATGCCCGCACTGTTTCTAAATGAAAAATGCAGATACCAGAAAACTAAAAGAAAAAATAAAAAACTCTAAAACATTTCTCAGGGATTCTACAGGGATAAATTACCCAAGCTAGTATAAATCAATCAAAATCAGAAAAAATAAATTCACAAGTCAAAAATAAAAGAAATCAAAGTATCAAGATCCATTCCCCAGCGGAATCGCCATTTTTTTCGACGGATAAGTCGTTCTTGCGGACAAGACAGACCTCCCAAGTGTCCTTCGGACAGCTAGCAACAAACGGAAAAATAAAAACTATTTTCTCTAGATATTGTTTGATTTGGAATTAACTATAACAGGGTTTTAGAAACCTACTTGTAGTCCAGCGCTGATCTTCTTTCCAGTGGCTTGAAGAAAGTCGTTGTCAAGGATCTGCAATCACAAACACAAGAAAATATCAAAAGCACCTGCATAATAGTAATTCATGAATCAAACATCTATCAAGATGATCAAGGAATTCAAGAAATGAGATAATTAATTAAATAACCCATTAATAAAACATGATTAATAAGCTATTTAACTAAAGAACTCATTGAGAAAATGGTATTCATTTGTATTATCTTTGATAAGTAAGAGCCTTACAACCATGTCCGCCTTGATGTCGTACAACCCTTCCTGGGGTCCGGAATAGGCGTTTCCTTTACTCTGACAATATTTTCACTCTCTCGGCTAAAATTCACATTGGTGTGTAATCATTCCCACATAATGATCAGTTAAGAGAGTATGAGTCTCTACAGCATTTCTCCTCAAAAATTCTCAAAGTCTAACTCACTAACTCTTCCACTATCTCACACACACTCTAATACTCTAACCTTTGAAGCTGCACTATGGCTTCAATTTATAGGAAAAGAGAGGAGGTTATGGTTCCACATAAGAAGGGATAGAATGCTCTTTTGAAGGGATTGGGCTCCATAAATCAAGGGGTAGGGTCCCATAATGGAGGAATGAACATACAGGATAGGAGCGAACCTTCAACCGGATAATTGCTTCTAGAAGCTTCCAGATTTGACTGCTAGGCTTCTAAATGTTACTTTCCGCATTTTTTTACCTTTTACATGGGTCTGCACCCTTAATGAATAAAAAGTGTGTTTAGCTCCACATGATTTAGAGAAAAAGGGTGCAGCACTGCATGCAATGTTAAAAGAAAGTGTGGTACAAGTGTTTTTAAGACTTTTATGAGCTTTTCTCTCATTTTCAAGGCTTGATTTTAGGAAATTTGATGTTGTAGACTTCCAAGGGAGTACTAAAACGTCACGGTGACAAATTTTAGTGTAACAGATACCTCGAAGGGAATGATTATAGACAAATTTCTGAATAAGATGTCCTAAACCCTCTGCCATGAGGACAAAGAGGAAAGGAGAAAGTAGATCACCTTGTTGTATTCCTCGAGAGGGGGTGAAAGGGGTTGAGGGGACCCCATTGATTAGTATGGAGTAGAAGGGGGAGGAGATGAGGTTCATGATCCAGCGAGTCCAGCAAGGGTAGAATCCAAAGGCTAAGACCATCTTGTTAATGTAATCCCAACTTAATTTATCAAAAGCTTTGGAAAGATCAATTTTTAAGACCATACCTTCTTTCTTTGTGTGCTTCAAGGAGTGAATGACTTCATGAGTGAGGATGATCCCATCCAGGATCTGACGATCTTCTACGTATCATGTCTGTTCTAGAGAGATGAGTAGAGGAAGAAGGGGTTTAAGCCTATTGACAATGACTTTGGATATCACCTTGTAGATGACGTTGAACAAAGCAATTGGCTGGTAATTTTCAGGGGTGACAGAGTGTTCTTCTTTTAGGATGAGTGCTAGAAAAGTAGCATTGAGAGAAGGAATAATCCAATGCATTTCTCTAGATTCCTCAACCAGGTCCCACACCTCCAATTTGATATGATCCTAGAAGTGATGAAAGAAGTTGGAGGTGAAGCCATCCGGATAGGGAGCTTTTCCCTCTTTGAGCTGAGCCATGGCCTATTCCACTTCTTGGAGGGAAACAAGTTTTAGAAGCATCTGATTGTGTTCTTAATTTATAAGCTTGGGGATGTGTTGTGTAACCTTATTGATAGCTTGTTGCCTGCTTCGAGGATGCTCCTGTAGAATATGATTAAAGTGGAGAAGGAGCTCCTTTTCTATGTCCTCATGTTCCTCTAACCATTCCCCTTGCCTATTGTTGATAAGGGTGATATGGTTGTGCATGCATATTTGAATGGTCGAGCGATGGAAGAATTTTGTATTCTTCTCCCCTTCTTTTAGCCAGCAGATTCGTGACTTCTGCTTCCATAGGATTTCCTCTCGTAGTCTTCTCTCATCTAGTTTGGTGAGGAGACTTTCTTCCTGGGCTGCAAGTGAATCTGATCTGCCTTCTTTGATGATGTGCAGCTATAGTTCAGACATTTGCTGCTCTAGCTCCTTTTGATGTTGGAAGATATTCCCGAAGGTGGAGTGGTTCCATTGCTTGAGCTTGTAGTTGATATTTTTGAGTTTTTTCTGAAATTGATACATTTTGGATCCTGCAGGTGGAGTAAAGTCTCTCCAGAAGATGATAACCAAAACTTTGAAGTCCGAAGGAGTTAACAAGAAGGTTTCAAACCAGAAAGGTCATTTATTAGTAGCACCTGGGCACATCCATTGCAGGATGATGGGCCAGTGATCTGAACCAGCTAAGGGGAGAATTGATGAGTGTAAGTTGCCTCCCAAATGAATGGTGTTGTTAGAGATGAGGAATCGATCTAGATTTGAGGCTATTTGTTGTGAGCCTGTTCTTTTGTTGTTCTAGGTGTGCATGCCATTAAAGAAAGGAAGGTCGATAAGCTAGTTTCTTTGAAAAAATTCCTTAAAGCAGAGACTATCCATTTCAATTTTGACTCTGCCTCCCTTTTTTTCTTCGAGCTTGGTGATCATGTTGAAGTCGCCGCCGACAAACCGAAGTGGATGGCGCCTGGTGGTATTGAGTTTTTCCAAGGTATAGACCAGGGAAATTTTGTGAAGCGGGTCTTGAGGGAAGTATACATTGGAAATATGTCCATGGATGTTGGAGCGTATCAAGTGGAAGGATGCTTGAATGAGATTGTGAGAGGTATGAAATTTAGAGAGGGAGATGATCTGGGGATCCCAAGCTATGGCTAGGCCTCCAAAGGCTCCTGATGCATCTACTGGTACAGTACTACAACCAAACCATAACTTAGTAATGATGGAATTGAGGGTATTACTAGTGCATTTAGTTTCCTGCATAAAGAAAACAAAAGGTATTTCTTGCTGTATCATATTCTTGATCATTCGGTGCTTGGCAGGGTTATTAAACCCTCGAATGTTCCATGAGGTGAGCTTCATTGAGAACTATTAGAGATCGGCCTGTAGAACTTCGTCAACTTGGGATATCTCCCAGATTCAACAAGCATTTCTCCTACAATGATTGTTCTTTGCAGATATGTTATTCGTCCTCTTTTCTTTGTTTCTTTGAATATCTTTTTTCCATCCCAGTGGCTTCCTGGTTGGATACCTAGGGACATCTTCTTCTGCGCTCGAAAGAGTATTACTTCTAGGTTGTCAATCTGTCTGGTAGATATTTTTTCATACTGCTTTTTCTTGCAAGCCTACTCCAAACCTAATATATCCAGATCTCCTAGATCAATTCTTTCAGGTTCCTCATCCATATGAGTGGGCTGGCTCCCATCTGTCGCAGATCCTTCTTTCTGAGAAGCTAACTGTGAGTTTCCATCTATCTCCATTTGATTGGGTTGCCAAATGACAAGGTCCAAGTCATTTCTGGGTTTAGGAGTAGAACCCTGGGGGTTCAGTTGAGATTGGGGGGGAGTGGGGTTGATCAGAGGATTGACATTGGGATCAGGGTTGGAGGATTTGGGCTTCTCTTCTACTTTGTGCGAGGATTCTCCTTCTAAGAGTGGTTGTTTGGCTAGGATATCAAATTTTTTGCTAGTGGGAGGGGTTGGGGGAACTTTGGGGGTGGAGGTGGTTTTCTTGGTATGCTTTCTGCAGTTGGGGACTTTGGTGAAGCCCTCAGTGTTAGTATTGTTAGGGCCAGGGGTAGGTTTAGGTGGTTGGTTTCAGGGACAGTCCCTGAAAAGATGGCCATGTTCATGGCATTTTTTATAATGAAAAGGGACATGCTCATAGTCTATGGTTTGTACCCATTAAAAATCATCATGATAGAGACTTACCGAATTAGTGAGGGCTTTGGCGAGATGCATGTATACAGATATTCTCACATAGGACGTGTATCTTCTGAGTTTGGTTTCTTCAGCAACCTTGATGAATTCTCCTAGTCCATTGCCGATGTCCTTTAAGGATTCCTCATCCCAGTATTCAAGCGGTAAAGAGTACATTCTGATCCATACAAGTGCCGAGTTGAATTCCTCCTTATCTGGGTTGAATCTTTCGACCCAATCCCTGAGATACAGGCCTGCAGAGTTGAAGAAATAAGGGCCTCGGTTCAAGATGCGATTTCTATCCTTGATGCAGTTGAAGATAGCATTAAAGAAGCCTTTTAGCCCTAAAAAAAGGGTAACATGCCCCTTTGGTTTCCATTTTGAGGCAATCCAGCCCTAGAGGGCTTTCTCTGTAGGCCAGAATCCTATAAATTTTTCAATCAGTGCATGATCTTTCATGTACTGTATTTGAGCATTGATGTAATGGCTTGGAAGGTCAATCTTTGGTCGTAATGTAGCGATCGGAAAACAAGTGGCAGAGGAGGCTTTATGCTGCTCTGTATTCGCTGGATGGTCTTTTGGTTTATCATTTTATGCATTATTTGGTTCCGTTTGCATCCCTGCAGAGTTAAAGGGCGGGACCTGAGGTTGTGTAGTCATATTGGCAGCGTCAAAATTGCCAGGAGGGGGATGGGTGCTTGCCCCTCCCATTGGGGCAGCCATTGATCGTGAGCAGGTTCAGAAGGTGTTGCGGCGATGTGAGATGATCGTGAAGCCACTATGAATGCAAGGAAGAGCCCTGACGGCTTCTGTTGCAGGGTTGCAGAAACCCTAGGATTCCATGGGGGAAGCTTTGACCTAGATCCTTCAAACTCGTCCCCTGATTAGGTGTATATTGTTAAATGCTAACTATTTTTATGATTAATAACTATATAAATAATCATTGCGATATTATTCTATATCTTTATATTTATGATTATTATATTTCTATTATATTATATTAATATTTATGTTTCACGTTATAATATAATTAACATATAACATAATAACAACATTTCGTTATTATTGATAATATTTATTTATATGTCAATAATTATTATATATTTATTACTCTAATTATCAATATATAGTTGGAATATAATGATAATATTAACTCTACATGGACTATATATTAAACTAAAATATAATATAGTATTACTTGTAAATAGTATTTTATAGTATTAATATTAAATAGAAAATAGTATTATATATATATATATATATATATATATATATATATATATATATATATATATTAAAATTATAAAACCAATGTATTGACATTATAAACCCAAGGGATAATTAATATTCTAAATACAAGTGATTAACATTATAAATTCAAGGGATTAATATTATAAACCCTTGGGATTAATATTATAAACCCAACAGATTAATAAACCCGAGGGATTATTAATATTAAAAACGTAAGGTATTAATATGATAAACCCATGGGATTAATAAACTTAACAGATTATTAATATTATAATCCCTTGGGATTAATATTCTTAACCATTGGTGATGACAGACTACAGAAAAGAGGCTATCTTGGCCCCTCTCGCTGCTCGCTGTGTGGAGAAAACGCAGAAACAGCTGCACACCTGATGCTCAATTGTAATTTTGTTACAGATATTTGGAAAGAGGCCTTAGGCCCTTGGAGTACTGATTTCGACCTCCCTAATTGCATATCAGATCTGTTTTCTAATTGGATGCTCTCGTATCCTGGAGGCCCTCCTCAGAACGCTCATATTAAAACTGCCTAGCGCGTGCTTCCTAAATTAATTTGTTGGAAAACATGGCTGGAAAGAAATCAAAGGATTTTTAGAGATAAGAAGAGCGATCATCAGATAATCTGGGTTAAAGTAAAAATCCAGTTAAAAGATTGTGTTGGAGAACAGCTTGACGGGGCAGACCTGAGAGAACAAGATGCTGCTTGGAGCGTTATCCTAGATCTCCATTTCACTGATATTGCCAGGCCTCCTGCTCCACTAAAAGACTGGAAAATTCAACTGAATGCATCAGAATTCATGGATTTTTGCACAAATCAAGCGCATAACATCCTTTCCTTTGACAGGGTAGCAAAAGGTAATCTGGGCAGTTCAGGTGCAGGAGGAATTGTTAAAAATGTTGATGGCAGAATTGAACTTAGATATGCCTGGGGAGTGGGCTTCAACACCAACATTCAAGCTGAAGCCCTGGCCCTATTTCAAGGTCTCAAACAACTTAAATTCCTCGGTATCAATGAAGCAATAGTGATGGGCGACTCTCAATCTATCATAAAACCCATTGTAGACAATTCTTCTCCTTCAGACTTAAGACTGTCTAGATTGATGAACATGATAAGAATCCTGTCGAAATCCTTTCAGAGCTTGAAATTATATCATTTCAAGAGAGATAACAACAAAGATGCTAACACTGAAGCTAATAAAGTTGTTCTCCTCCCCCTCGGAGTCCTATTCAGAGATGGAGAAGAAGGTTGGGACCCCATCCCTTAACTGTATGTTATTATGTATTACTGTCTTTTATTGGAGCAGTTTATATGCATTTTCAAACTGGGGAAGATAGAGGCGATTGCTCGTATAATAGTTTGTAAAAATCTCTGGCGTAGCAAGGAAAAATCCACTTTGGTCCTGGTCAGGGAGAAATCTGGGCATTGCCTGGTATCATGTAAGCAGATTTGAGGCATTTAGGCCAGAAATTAATATATCACACTATCTGTTTCTATAAAAAAATATATATATATTCTTAACCATTGGTATTAATAAATTCAAGGTATTATACCCTGATTAGGGTGTATGAATAGGGGGTATTAAATTTAGGAGGTAGGGAAGTATGCTTTCCAAGAAGTACTCTCACATGGAATGATGAGTGTTGAGGACAAGTGGAGTGCATGAAGCCAAGTGTTGAGACCTTTCGAGACACTGAGGAGAGATAAATTGAACACTGAGAAAGGTTTTTTATACTCGTCCTCACAGGTAATGGGAGTTGAAGGTGGCAAGGCAGACATCGAATATGCATAGGAGAATCACGTTTGCATGCCCTATCTCTAGTGCATTGTTTGCATTATGGTTTATGCAAAGGGGAGGGAAGGCGAGTGGGATCTAGGAAGGTGAATGAGTGCTTGGGTTTGGGACCTTAGTGAGAGAGGGTAGTCAGATGTAGCATGGAGTCGAGGGTCGCAGCAAGGTGCGATGCTGGCAGTGTTCTAGATTGGCTCGGTTGTTGTTGTGATTTGAGTAAGTGGCAATGTTGCTAATTTCATGTCCTCATGTTCTATTGATAGAGATAAGTGTTTGGTCACTTATTTTTTCCTACTTTTTGTCTTGTATGTGTGGATTTTTTCTCTGAGAAGTGTAGGGAATTATGGGAGGGTGTTTACATTTTACATCATTTGTATAGTTTTGGAGTTAATTGAATGGATTAAGTTGGAGAAGTTATTATGGGGCTCGCCTAGGGGCTACATGTGTCTAGTTTCCAATCCTTCTGTGGTGTTGGCTCTAGAACTATTGGAGTGATGGTGGCATCAGGTAGAGCCTTACCTTGAACCATTCTGGTCTTCATCAATTATTCGAAGGGACTCCCCTCATTCTCTAGGCAGGGTTCTGGTTCTTGGGAGTTGTGAACATTTGGTGCAGAGGTGGTAAGAATTATGCGATAGGGTCACTACTAGAGTCATCCTCTGAAAACAAGCACAAGCTAGACATGGAGGGGCTACTCAGGGAGAACTGTCAAGTCGAGAAAGAAGAAAGGGTGTGGGTGAGAAAGGGGGTTTGAAGGTGATCTAGGATGGAGAGCTGACCTAAGAAAATTCCCCTGCTCTTGAACCTGTGTAAGATCCACCTTTGTTGGAGTCCATTTCCATACAAATTCATGGCATAGAAGTGAGATTTGCTGAGATGCAACAATAACGACATGATGAGAGGAATGAATTTATAGCCTTCATGAATGATCTTCAACACAACCAGGGGTTATGTTGGACAAACTCGACTTGTTTTGCATGTTAGCATCATACTTACATAAACAATCAATAAGTCCAAGTATTCCCAAAATAATGAAATAATGAAATTATTAATCATGAAAGTAGACTTACTCTAGAAGTCTATGTAAGACCAAAGAAGGAGGAGAATGAGAGAAGTTCGGGATGGAGGTCATGCAAAATCATCTAACATATTTGTGGATATATTGACGGAGATATTGTGGATAAATCTATGGAGAAGGTTCAACCAATTACTCATTTTTTTATGAGAGCATGAATTCTATAATATGAGGCCTCATGTGTGTGTGAATTATGTATCATTATTTATTGTGAATACAAAATTACGCTAAAAGACTTTATGCCATGTATATTATCCCTTGAAATTATTATTTTGTTTTTCATTTATTATCTTCAATTGGTATGAGAGATTAGGTGAAAAATTGTATGAGAATTATGTGTTGTGAGTAGTTGTGTGGGACACATCATTGAATAATTGGAGTTGGCTATGGGCATATACTATAGCCGCAAAACTATTTTCATGAGGGCCATGAGAGCCAAGTGCGAAACCTATAGGTTGGAACGGCATGAGAATTGTGTCAAGTGGTTTCCAAGTTGAAGTAAACGTCCATTTTGTGTTTTATTTGCACCTATCCCATGTGAAGCATTGGAGAGTGATATGTTCCAAGGTTTATTGAAGTCCAATTCATTGATATGTTTTTAAAACATACTAGAGAGGTTTCGTATCTTCATAGTTCAATTGAAACAACCCAACTGCAAAGAAACATGTGCAATATATCGATTTCTGAATGTATTTAGCGGATTTTTTTATTAATTTATAAAATCTCTTTTGGTAATAATCACATGCAATGGAACATTTTCGACGTATTTCGAACCAACCAGTGTGATTCATCATTAGGACTAGGTGAGACATCAGATCATGACATTAAGTTTAAATAGATGTAGAGATGACTAAACTAGCCGTTAAGATAACGACTAGTTTGACTTTACATAAATATATATATATATATATATATATATATATATATATATATATTATTTAAATAATTTGATTTAATTATTTAAATATTAATTTTATTTATTTATTTATTTTTAATGCGCGAGGTCCAAGGAAAAAAACGATAACCAACGACCAAAAAAAAAAGGAACAAGAAGCAAGGCAGAAACAAAAGACAATCATGAATATAAGGCAAATATCCAACACTTCTTTTTGTTCCAACCATCATCTCTATTGAGATTAACGGGTATTTTTTCAATTTCTAAGGCCTTTCTTAACTTACGATGATCGAAATGGTCGATCCTAGCAATGACCTTAGCATCTTCGATGAAAATATGATGGTTAGTATTTTTTGCATGCTCAGCTAGGGCAGCCGAGCGAGATATTCCATTTTTTAATGTCAGCAGCATGTCACATATCCTTTGATTTATAGACGGACCAGTTTCACCAATGTAAGGAGTCCCACAAGAACAAGGAATGATGTAGACACCTTTCCCATCCCTAGGGTCAATCATATTTTTAACTAATTTGAGAGAGATGTGAATCGTGTTAAGGGGCTTGAAAGACGAAGACACCTTATGCTTCTTAAGAATCCTAGCAATTTTATCAGTGGTTCCCTGAATGAACAGAAGGTGCACACTGCAGGACTATTCACTAGGCTCTTTTTTATTTCTAATTAAAGGACCCTTTTCTACTTTAAGGAAAGCTTTGTTGGGTGTGGAGCCTGATTTTCTTCCTGATTCAGAGATCCTTGTTTTAGCTGGATGTATACCCCAGGAACATTGTACACCCTTGCACGTGGGGTCCGGGGGAGCCGACCCCCCCGGCTGGGGGGTCTGGGGGCCAGCGGTCCCCTGGCGGGGGTTTCGGGGGTAGAGCCCCCAAAGCCAAAAATAGATGTAAAATTTCCTTGTAAAAGTATAGTAATTTCTAGTCAATCTGGGCCGTTCATTAGGCGGATGATCTGACGGTAGAAGTTATGTTTACTTTAGGGTTTTTTTCCCTAGAAGGAAACCCCTCGCTTTTATGAGGGAATTGTATTGTGGCTGCGTATGGTATGTGTATTCTCTGAGCGGGAAATAGATAGGGAGACTGTGAGAGAGAACAGAGGATATTACAGTGGATCTGTTGTAGGTTTTGTCTCTTCATTTTTTCTGGATAATAGAAAGGAAGGACTTGCTTTTCGGGGTGGACGTAGCCCAAACTGGGTGACCACGTATATCTGTGTCTCTCTGGTTTTTTATGTGTTCTGTGTGCTTGTATTTTCAGCATATTTTATGTGTTGCATTGCTCTGTAATATTTAAATATGTAACAACTGGTATCAGATCCGAAGGTATATTTGGCTGATAAACTCACAGGAAAGAAGGGTTCCTGGTTCGAGTGGGAGCAATGGTGGAAGATGCTAAGTTTAGGGTCGAGAAATTTAACGGCCAAAACTTCCCGTTGTGGAAGATGCAGATGGAAGATTATATGTATCAGAAATATCTGTACCTACCATTGAGCGGAAAAGCAAAGAAGCCGACGGCCATGACAGACGCGGAATGGAACATTCTCGATAGAAAGGCACTCGGAATAGTACGGTTGTGCCTTGCGGCATCAGTCTCCTTCAATATTTCGAAGGAAACAACAACAGAGGGTTTGATGCAGACGTTGGAGAAACTATATGAAAAACCCTCGAACTCAAACAAGGTACTATTTCTTATGAAATGACTATTTAATATGAAGATGTCGGAAGGTGGATCTGTTGCAAACCATTTAAATGATTTTAATACAGTTACCAGTCAGTTAAGTTCTGTAGGGGTAAACTTTGATGATGAAGTTAGAGCTCTGTTATTCTTGTGCTCATTGCCAGAGAGTTGGAATGGTTTAGTAATGGCCATCAGTAACTCTATCTCTGGATCTAGTACTTTAAAGTTTGATGATGTTGTCGGTGCTATCCTTAGCGAGGAAATGCGACGGAAAAGCTCCGGTGAGACATCGGGTAATGCTTTGAGTGTAGAGTCTAGGGGAAGAGGAATGGAAAGAGGAAAGAGCTCGGGATATCACAGTAAATCAAGGAAAGGGAGACCCAAGTCTAGATCGAGGATAGTGTGCTGGAAATGCGGAAAGAAAGGACACCTAAAGAAAGACTGTAGATCTCGGAAGGGAAAAGAAGGAGATGTACAACAAGAAAATAATCATGAAGCAAATGTTACAGGTGATGTGTTACAAGATGCTTTGATTCTTTCTTTCGAAAATGTTACTGATTCTTGGGTTGTAGATTAAGGGGCTTCATTCCATACCACACCTGATAAGAAATATTTTCATGACTATGTTCAAGGAGATTTTGGACAAGTTCGTTTGGGTGATGATAAACCCTGTAAAATTGCTGGAATGGGTAAGGTTCTTGTAAAACAGCAGAATGGAAACCAATGGCTACTAAAGGAGGTAAGGCATGTTCTAGATCTAAAGAAAAATATGATTTCAACAGGGCAGTTAGGCGGTGAAGGTTGTGTGACAACCTTCACAGATAAAGCTTGGAAGGTCACCAAAGGAGCCCTGGTAATAGAAAAAGGAGAAAAGGTTGGTACATTGTATTTATGCAATGGTATTTCTAACTCTGTTAATGCTTTAACTTCCAAAGGAGCAGATGCAGCACTATGGCATCATAGGCTCGGACATATGAGTGAGAAGGGGATGAAGATTCTTCACTCAAGAAATTTTTTGCCAGGTTTGAAGAATGTTGATTTGGATTTCTATGAGAATTGCATTTATGGAAAACAAAAGAGAATCAGATTTCTCAGAGTTGGGAAAGAAAAGAAGAGTGAAAAATTGGAGCTTGCGCATACAGATGTATGGGGACCTGCTCAGGTATCATCTCTCAGTGGCTCTCGCTATTATGTTACGTTTATTGATGATGCAACTAGAAAAACTTGGATTTATTGTATTCAAAATAAATATGATGTATTTGATACTTTCAAGAAATGGAAAGCTTTGGTTGAGATTGAGACAGGGAAGAAGTTGAAGTGTCTCAGATCAGACAATGGAGGTGAATATTGCAGCAAAGAGTTTGATAGGTACTGTTCAGAGCATGGAATTCGTATAGAGAAGACAGTTCCAAGAACACCACAAGAAAATGGTGTGTCAGAAAGGATGAACAGAACAATCATGGAGCATGCAAGGTGCATGAGATTGCATGTGGGATTGCCTTTACAATTTTGGGCAGATGCTGTAGATACTGCTGTTTATCTAATAAACAGAGGGCCTTCAAGTTCCTTGGATGGTGGTATTCCAGAGGAAGCATGGACAGGTAAAAAGGTAAACTACTCTTTTTTAAAGCCTTTTGGTTGTGAGGCCTTTGTCCATATTAATAAAGAAAATATAACAAAGCTTGAGGCAAAATCAAAGAAATGTACCTTTATTGGATATGGTGTTAATGATTTTTGATATCTCTTATATGATTATGAAAATCACAAAATCATTAGGAGCAGAGATGTAATATTCAATGAAAAGGTCTTGTATAAGAATCAGTTGCAGGAAAAGAAATAGGAAAAAGAAAGCAAGGAATACGCGGTTCTTGATGAGATATCTAAAAAAGTAAAGGTGCCTGAAAATAATAATAATCAACAACCACAGCAGCAACAACCACCACAACAGCAACAGGCACCTCAAACACCTGAAAGTGGTGTTAGAAGATCTACTAGGATAAGTAGACCCCCTGAACGATACTCTCCTTCATTATATTATTTATTGTTGACTGATTCTGGTGAACCTGAATGTTATGAAGAAGAAATGCAGGTTGAAAGCAGGAAGAAGTGGGAGCTAGCCATGGAAGAAGAGATGGACTCTTTAATGCATAACTAGACTTGGGACTTAGTTAGGTTGCCTACAGGTAAAACTACATTGCAGAATAAATGGGTTTACAGGCTGAAGGAAGAAGATGGAGGAAAACAAAGGTACAAAGCTAGACTTGTGGTGAAGGGGTTTGCACAGAAGAAAGGTATTGATTTTGATGAAATATTTTCTCCTATTGTTAAGATGACTTCAATCAGAACTATCTTAAGTCTTGTAGTAGCGGAAGATTTACATCTTGAACAGTTAGATGTAAAGACAACATTTCTCCATGGAGATTTGGAGGAAGAGATATACATGCAGCAACCAGAAGGATATGAGGTAAAAGGGAAAGAAAAATTGGTGTGCAGGTTAAAGAAGAGCTTGTATGGTTTAAAACAAGCTCCAAGGTAGTGGTATCTAAAATTTGACAAGTTCATGTCTGAACAAGGTTATACTAGATGTCACTCTGATCATTGTGTTTATCTAAAAAGGAAAAATGATGGCAGCTATATTATATTGCTATTGTATGTAGATGACATGCTTGTTGCAGGGTCTAACATGCAGGAAATAAATGTGCTCAAAAGAAAATTGGCAAATTCATTTGCAATGAAGGATTTGGGAGCTGCAAAACAAATCCTTGGTATGAGGATAACTAGAGACAGGGAAAATCGCAAATTAACACTGTCTCAGAATGAGTACATAGAAAATGTGTTGAAAAGATTTAATATGCAAAATGCAAAACCAGTTAGTACACCTTTTGCTAGCCATTTCAAACTTAGTAAGGAGATGTGCCCAAAGACCCAAGAATACATGGATTATATGTCTAAAGTTCCATATGCATCAACAGTTGGAAGCTTAATGTATGCAATGGTCTGCACAAGGCCTGATATTGCACATGCAGTGGGAGTTGTAAGCAGGTACATGAATAATCCAGAAAAAGAACATTGGATGGCAGTAAAATGGATTCTCAGATATTTGAGAGGTACCACAAATCAAGCATTATGCTTTGGTGGTTCAAACATTGCTCTACAGGGATATGTTGATGCAGATATGGCAGGTGACAGAGATAACAGGAGGAGCACTACAGGATATGTATTTACCGTAGGTGGAACAGCTGTCAGTTGGGTTTCAAAAATCCAAAGTGTTGTTGCACTTTCAACAACAGAAGTAGAGTATGTTGCTGCTACAGAGGCTAGTAAAGAAATGATTTGGTTACAAAGGCTTATGGGTGAATTGGGTAAGAAGCATGATATGGGCACGTTATACAGTGATATCCAAAGTGCCATTCATCTTGCAAAGAACTTAGCATTTCATTCCAAGACTAAACACATACATCTCAAGTACCATTTCATACAGTCAGTATTGGAAGATGGAGAGTTGAAGCTGGAAAAGATACACACTAGCCAGAATCCTGCATATATGCTAACAAAAGTTGTAACCAGGGAGAAACTGAAAATGTGTTCAGTTTCAATTGGTATTCAAGGATGATGATGAATATGAGGAACAACCAAGTCCAAAGAGGAGTCATTGTCCAGCAAATGAAGTAGCGATGGAGTTGCTACAATCAGTCTCCAAGTGGGAGATTGTTGGGTGTGGAGCTTGATTTTATTCCTGATTCAGAGATCCTTGTCTTAGCTGGATGTATACCCCAGGAACATTGTACACCCTTGCACGCGAGGTCCGGGGGGGGCGACCCCCCCGGCTGGGGGGTTCGGGGGCCAGCGGTCCCCCGGCGGGGGTTTTGGGGGCAGCGCTCCCGAAGCCAAAAATAGATGTAAAATTGCCTTGTAAAAGTATAGAAATTTCTAGTCAATCTAGGCCGTTCATTAGGTGGATGATCTGACGGTAGAATTTATGTTTAGTTTAGGGTTTTTTTCCCTAGAAGGCAACCCCTCGCTTTTATGAGGGTATTGTATTGTGACTGCGTATGGTCTGTGTATTCTCTGAGCGAGAAACAGATAGGGAGACTGTGAGAGAGAATAGAGGATATTACAGCAGATCTGTTGTAGGTTTTTTCTCTTCATTTTTACTGGATAATAGAAAGGAAGGACTGGTTGTTCGGGGTGGACGTAGCCCAAACTGGGTGAACCACGTATATCTGTGTCTCTCTGGTTTTTTATCTGTTTTGTGTGCTTGTATTTTTCGCATATTTTATGTGTTGCATTGCTCTATAATATTTAAATTTCTAACAAGCTTTAAGGACTTACGACCTATTATAACCATTTTTACAAAAGACATTCAACAGATGGGAACTTTCCCCCTCAAGGTGGACTCATCATACATTCTCAACTCCCTAGTGGCTAAGGTGTTTAGGACGTCTAATTTTTGAGTTGGGAAATGGCGCAAACTAGCGTGAATATATTGCTCAGTATGTGTTTTCTTTCAAAAATCTTGATGGATAAAGAACCATCATCCTTTATGTCAATCCAATCAACCTCATGACCTCTACACATTTTTAAATGGGTATATAATTTATAGCTCCACACAAGAGGTTATAACTTGTCCTGGAATTTGAGACAATAGATCAATAAGGACATCCAAAAGGGGTTCTACATCTTCCTGGAGTCAAGCTACATGCACAATGAAAAGTGGTGGCATGAGAGAAATGTTGAAGTTTTGTCTAGATGGACTGAGTTGTGCAATGAATGAGTAATTTTAATTGAGTCTGGAGCCATGAAAGGCATGCAAAAGGAGTTTTCGTTTGAGAAGATCGTTCCACTTACTCTAAGGAGCAATGTTATGAAAATGTTTGTGTTTGAGCATGAAACTTCGCGCAGTTTCATACCTGCATGAAATTGGATTGAGACATGTGTAGATCTGTGGATCTATGAAGCCCTAGGCTGGAAAGAAAGTGTGAGAGACCATCTTGCACTAGTGGAGGAGCCAATGTACAACACCTGTGAAAAAGTGCCAAAGTCCAGAGCATGTTTTACTGACCTACATGGAGTAGAATAAATCCATCAATGAGCAAAGGCTATAGAAGATCCCACATATCCATTGAATCAAGGTCCACCATTTAGTCACTCTCAGATCGGTGCTAACATAAATTTGAATCTTCAGAATGAATGACTATTTAACCTTGGAGCTCACCAAAATTTGATTTTTGTGGTCTTATTAGGTAATGATGGCAAGATATAATATTGAATTTCATAGAAAATTTCCAAGTTCTGCAGTGTTATCGAGACAAAGCAGATTAAGCCACTGGAGCGTCGTACCATTGGAATTTTTCAATTGTCGCATGGAACCTGCAAATAATGTTGGAAATGTTTTTTTTTTTTTTTTTTTTTTTTTTTGTGCATTGAAGAATTTCTTTGTTGATTCAAATTTTAATGCATACATTCAAGTGGACGCCCTCCTTCAACCGTCCAAGATCTCTCTTCCATCATGAAGATCAAAACTCCAAAATCAAACATATTTTATCCATTTTTAATGGAGTATATTTCTTACATAAGAAATTATTTACTATAAAATTTGATATAGATAAAACAAAGTGGCACAATTTTTTATAAAGTACTTTTAAAGTTAAAGATTATAAAAGGAATATTGGAGGAACATATTAAAAAAGGTACTTTGAGTAGTATTTTAGGAGATTTGAAGCAATTGGAGTGATAAGAGGATTTTTTTTTAGTATTATTTTAGAGGGGGTTATTTTGTAATAAATATCTAAATGGGTGATCATAATTTACAAAAAAAGTAAATTTTTGGAGAGATAGATATGTTAAAAAAACTTTAATTTTGTATGAGAAGAAGATATTTATTTTCAGGTAATAAGGTATAATTTCTTTTTAAATTTGGATTGATAAGGTGTAATTTTTTTCAATTTTGGAGTGATTTGTAATATGGAGTGATAAGTGATTTTTCTTTTAAGGGAAGGTCGTTGTAATCCAAAGTAATGTTTTACTTTGAGAGGGGGGGAGCTGAATCATTAAATTTAAGATTATAATCAAACTTTGGGGTGCATTTTTGGTGGTACCCGACACCCTAAGGTGACATAAAAATCAAGCGAGAGAGTAAAAGTGAGTGTGTTAAAGACCAAAATGGGTAAAGGAGTAAAGCGTCTGCAAAATGCATCTCAGGAAATTAAAGAATTGCAAGAGTGCAATAATGAATTGCACAACAAAATCGAAGTAATTGAGTGGAAGATAAAGAAAAATAAAAAGATAATAAATCAAATGACTAGCACATTAGAAGCAACAAAAGATCTTCAAAATGAACTAGATATGAAATAACAACTCATTAATGCACTCTAGATAAAATTGAGGAAAAAACAAGATCTTCTTAATGCAAGATGTACAAAAAATATAGATGTACTATCATGTATGTGACACAGAAGACCTCATTCAAACAAAATATGCAATTTGTGAAACAAATGACCTCATTTAGTGTGTTAATGAAAGTTGTGACACAAATGATCTAATCCACTAGGTTAATTAAATTTGTGACACAAATGATCTCATCCAGCAAGTTGCACTACTAAATAAAAATGATGCAACTAGTTTTTTTGCGATCGAGATGAATTGTTAATAGAGATGATTGACGCTCAGTTTTATTCAAATGACTTAATGAACCAAGCACAAAATATCAACAACAGTAGCAATACTGAAGAAAAACAACAAGAAAATGGTATTTCCAAGATGGTGATCAAACCTTGGGAATAAATTTAGTTCAAAATAGATCAACATCGCTTGGGATAAAAAAAAAAACAAAAAATAAATAAATAAATTATGTTCCAAATTTCTCAAAACTAGTTCAATTTGTAAGTGCAGGTTTTCTAGAAAATAGCCAGAATATTGTTAAGTGTAACTATTTTACAAGAAATGATCATATGGAGAATAAATGTTTTGACCTTCGTCCCTGTCTTCTTTGTGGGAAGACAAATCATCTATCACAAAATTATCAAATTCAAAAGAAGACTAAAATGACAATTAATTATGGATGGATAAACCCTTGGAGATAGAATATAGAAGTAAAGAAGTTTCATAAGTCCTACAATCTACTCAAGACAAAGGTAAAGATAAATTTTCTTGAATATTTGAACAAGAGAAACTCTCCTACACCTTAAGGGGGGGAGTTCAAAAATAAAATGTAGATAATGAGTGGTCAAAAAAAACTGCTTGTTGACTCTCCTTTCAACTGACAAAGAGGGGAAATTATGATGGAATTGGAGATGGTTATAAAACTAAAATTTTCTACGAACTCAAAAAAATTTCCAATGAACATAAACAAATATACCAGTGGGAATTAACAAATATTCGAGTGGGAATCATCAAATATGCCACTGGGTGTCATTAAATATACCAGTGGGTATCATCATATTTTCTAGATGGCCATGTGAACTTTCAGCTTTCAACATCCATCTTTAGTGGTTTTTTTAGGAAATTCTTCAGTAACTCAACATAGGAGTTTTCAATAGCTCAACACAGTAGCTCTTGAGTAGCTCAACACATAGGAGTTTCAACATGAAGACTTGGATATGGTACCGGGTTCTTACTTTGGACTTATGATTGAAAGGGGGGGAGATGTTAGCCTCATACTCACATAACAATCAATAAGTCCAAGTATTCAAAAAATAATGAAATTTTGAAATTATTAATCATGAAAGTAGACACTAGAAGTCTATGTATGACCTAAGAATGAGGAGAATGAGAGAATTTATGAATGGAGATGACATGAAATTAGCTAAGATATTTGTGGAGATATTCATGGAGATATTTTGGAGAAAGTTATGGATAAGGTTCAACCAATTAGCCAATTTGTTATGAGAACCTCAATTCTATAATACGAGGCCTCATGTGTGCATGAATGATGTATAATTATTTATTTTGAATACACAATTAGTCTAAAAGCATTTTTTGGCATGTATCTTGTCTATTGCTATTATTATGTTGTTTTTCATTTATTATCTTCATTGTAGAGGCCAATGATGCATCACAGAGATATTTTATCATCTAGAAGGGTTGATTGAACATTTTTATTTCATTCCCATGAGGGGCTAGGCCCTCGTGATCCTCTTCAAGATGGAAAATCCCAGCTCAACCCAATAATTTTTAATGAAAACTAGTCAAGTGTGTATTCTCAATGTATTTTGTTGTTTAGTTGCTTTTGGGACATGACAATGTTGTAGTTTTTGGTGTTTTGTTTCTGTTTTTTGTCCATATCTCCTAGAAAAAAAAATTGATCGGAGTAAGGTCAGGAGGGAAGGGATTCTATTGAAAATCACATGTAATATTCTAATGAATTAACGAAGGAAGTTTGATTGACAAAAAAATAAACACAATGGATTATTAATATTATAAAACATTTGGATTAATATCATAAACCAAGGAAATCAATAAACCGAAGGGTATTAATATTATAAACCCATGGGATTATTAATATTATAAACTAAAAATATTAATCAACCCAAGGGATTAATAAACCCAAAGGATTATGAAGATTATAAACTGAATGGATTAATATTATAAACCCTAGGATTCATATTACAAACATATGATTATAAAACTTAATATTATAAACCATAAATCCAATATTATAAACTAGAATAAAACCTAAACCATAAACCCAATATTATAAACCATAATATATAACTCTAATTTAATCAATATTACAATGTTACATTGAATAAATTGTAAAGTAATGTATCTTTGTGGCAATGTTTGTCACACTACGATAATGGTTGACCATATTCAACCATGATTGATCACATTCAATAATGGCTGATAATGGTTGACCATGACTGAACATGGATGACCATGTTCAATCATGTCTAACTGTGGTTTAGCATGGTTGATAATGGTTGATCATGGTTGACCATAGGGAAATTGCAATGTAATGTATTATTAGGGCATTGACCTTGGTAGTCATTGGTTAACCATTCTAATCATGTTGATATTGGATGAAATTAGGGATTATAAACCTAAGGGATTAATATTAAACACTATGATTAACAATATAAAACCAAGGATTATAAACCCTAAAATTAATATTATAAAACCAAAGATTAATATATCAAACTTTTGATTAATATTGTAAACCCTAAGATTATAAACCCTAATATATTATTGTACATATTGGCGATTAATATTATAAACACAAGGGATTAAAAACCATAGCATTATAAATCTTAAGATTATGAACCTTAAACCCAATATTATAAACTAGAATATGAAACTCTAATTTATTCAATGTCAAAATGGGACATTGAATTAATTGCAATGTAATGTATCATTGTTACAATGATTGTCACACTTCCTATTGCATTGTGATGATGCTTGTAATGTTATAAACCCAAGGGATTAATATTGTAAACCCTTGGTATTAATATTCTAAACTCAAGGGATTAATAAACCCAAAGGATTGTTAATATTATAAATCAAAGTGATTAATAAACTCAAGGGATTAATATTATAAACCGAAGATATTATTAATATCATAAACTCAAGGGATTAAATTTATTAAACACTAGGATTAAAAATATAAACCCTAAGATTAATATTAAACTCTAGGATTAAAATTATAAAATCTAATATTAATATTAAACTGTAGGAATATAGAACCGAAGATTAATATTATAAACCCAAGGGATTGTAAACCTAAGCATTAATATTAAAACCTAGGATTAATATTATAAATCCTAAGATTAATATATCAAACCTAAGATTAATATTGTAAATTGTAAGATTATAAACCCTTATATATTATTGGACATATTAGGGATTAATATTATAAACCTGAGGGATAATAAACCCAAGGGAATAATATTAAACTCTAGGATTTATATTATAAACCCTAGGATTAATACTATAAATCCAAGGGGTTAAAAAACCTAGGATTAATACTATAAATCCAAGTTAAAAACCCTATGATTAATATTATGAAACATTACAAGAAGGATCACCACCTTCTTCCTTCACCAGATATAACATCAATTAGGTCTTGCATCCATCATTTTAACAATAGAAAGTAAATACAGGAAATAACCATGAAATTAACCAGTCATTTAAACATGCTTATAACTAGTATAAAAACATGCAAATAAAGTGATAATACAACCATTAAATCCACATAATAATAGGTACAAAAGAAAGAGAACTCATCTTCCATTAAAAATAGAAAAATACCGACCAGGTTCACGACTTCCATGTTCCACTCGATTCTAGACATGGTTGAGCCAAATCTCTCTTCAACCAGTCACCCCCGTGTCATATTCCAAACATGAATGCGGGATCTCATTGATAAAATCATAAAAAACACAACCAAGGGAATCCAAAGGTTAAACCACCTCCACCCTCATAATACTATGATCACACCAAACTGGTGTTCTAATCACTAAACCGAGCAGAACATGGAAATTCCATCAGGATTCCATCACCACACTTGAGGAATTTTTTGTCTCCCTGTCTCTCAGGCTTTACCACAATCAAATCTTGGATCACTAAGCCCTAAACCGATACACCTCCCTCAGGCTTTACCATGTATCCCACCAAAACTGGTCAAGGGATTCCTAGACCCTTGGGAATGAACCTTTAGACCACCTCCACCCCGGATTTTGAATCCATCCAGAAAATCAATAGCTTAAAACCATGATCAAAATCTCAACACACCATGGCATATAGCAAGAGCAAGGCAAGGTTGAAAACCAATATCATAACCCTACAAAACCATGCCACCGACAACAAATAACAAAATACCAACTTGCATAAACCATGCATGTCCAAACCAGCTAGGAAATCACACCTGCAATATAATACTTACACGTATTCATGTTGAAGATGCTAGATCTTTCTTTTCTTTTCTTGATCTTGTCTTTCCTTTTTTTTCCTTCCTTTACTTGCTTCCTCCTACTTGGCACAATGATGAATCACTCAAAGAAAACTCTAAGTATCCAAGAGTGAGAGAGAGAGAGAGAGAATAAAGAGATAGCTCCAAAAACTGAGCTAACAAAAGCTAGAGAAAACACTTCCCAATTGATCCTCATATTCCTTTCTACTAATGAGGCCACTATTTTCTTCATTTTCCATTATTTTCCTTCATTTTCCTCCTCACATGCAACCTGTGACCTTTTACCTTCATTTTCTCCCATTTTCATTTTTTCATAAATAAATGTGCCAAAAATATTGTTTGCCTCTTTAATGTATTTGTCTTTTCCATTTCCTTAGCCATAACCGCATATCCATTAATGGATACTAGGATATTTTTCCCAACATTCACCTTGGAATAAGTGTTCCTTAACCGTGTTCTTATATTTTTTTTCTTTGTTAACATCTATAGTTGAAAAAAACACCATTACACACAAGAAACAAACACCAGATACACTAAAATGAACACCACATGCACAAAAACTGATGGAATGGAACGAACATGTTTTAGGCCTGAAAAATAATGAATGGGGAGGAAAAAACCCTCGAGAAGTCACCCATACAAAAACCCTAAATGGCGCGATGTGACGAATATGGGTTGCATGATGTGAAGGAGACACATGATGGATTTTGATGGAATTTGACTAGCCAAAGTGTCAAGTAAGGTCCACGTAAGGAGGCCACACAACTATTGGCCTCCCTCTCCTAGATTATTAAACCTTATTTTTAACTCATGCAACCCTCTAAGAGTTTGTAACAATATATGAGATAAAAATTTGATAGACAGGGATATAATTAACTGGAGAATTTATAGTGGGCTATGTTTGAATCTTTTATATTGGGCTGATGTATAAATATGGGTGGGTTTAAGAAGAAGAACTACCTCAAATGCCACACGATAATTTAAATCGAGGTAGCGACAATTTGGGTCAAGAACATAGTGTTTGTACTGTGAGAGCCCAAGGATTATCACGACAATGGAGAGGTGAAATATAATTAAATTCAACATAGCCATCACAATCACCAGCCAATCATAATTAGCAGTTGAAGCACGAGCTTGCAAAAACATACATGCAATAGAGTATCCTTGAAGGCAATCATCATGACCAATCATGCAAATGGATTGGCACATGTAAAGCCATAAGCTCATGAATACAACTACTTGCTTAAAAGTATAGATTTGAAATTTAAATCTGGTGATTGTTAACCTGGTCTGATACTTCCATGGGATCGTTCATATCTCGTGAGAGATGATGGAGACAGAGAAGTAAATTGTGGTTGTCCCTAGACTCGAAGAAACCCTGCTCGTTGGATAATCTATGGTCCCCTTATGGTCCCCTTACGATCATTAATAAAAATGAGATGGTGCAAAAAAATCGAAAGAAAACGTAGCCAGGTTGACTACGGCCCTTTCAGTCTGACATTAAGTTAAACAAAAATAGGGAAACATTTAGAAATACACCAGTAATTAAGCTAATTTGATCATTCCCTCTGCACCTATTCCATGAGCATGAATGAGTTCATAATTCATATAACCAAAGGTGCCCTCCAATCCTCTTTTTGATAAACGGTCAGCTTCCTCATTTTTCTCCCTGTAGACATGGAAAAAAGAGATGAAAGTGAAATTATTCTTCAAAACATGGATGCGCTCGATCCAGTGAGTGACCAAACCAAGATTTAGATTGGATTTTTTGTTCATATGATCAATAAGGATCTTAGAATCCCCAAAAACCCATAATCTATCCACATATAGATGAGTTTCCACCCATAAAAGTCCCCATAAAGCTATGCACTTCGCTCTCATATTGGAACCATTCCCTCCATTCCAATGGAATTTATAATGACATGAAGGTGGCAGCATAAGCCATACCCCGCACCCGCAAATTGAGTTCTGAGCAACCCCATCAAAATATCCAACTGGGAAATGAAATTCATGTGGTCTCAGTCTCCTGGATAAATCCAAGGGAGACTTCTGATAAGACTTATGTCTCTCCTAATAAATATAGATCTGTTGAACCGTCCTTTCTAGAGAGCAAGGTCTTCCCTCAAAAATCTTTATGTTTCTGTTGCACCATATAAACCAATGAAACGGAATAGGAATAGCTCTAAAATTTTTGCCTCTTCTGAACCAGCATCCAATACAATCCATAGTATTCGAAAGGACTGGTACAGAAAAATCCCAAATTGAATACAACATATCTAGAATTTTCTTAGCAAAACAACAATGATAAAAGAGATGTTGATTATCTTCATTTTATATGCCACATAAAATACAGTAACCCAGACCCTCCCATCCTTTCCTTTGTAATTTTCTCCATGTCAGATTCTTATCTCTCCAAACTAACCAAATAAAAATAATCATTTTAATTTGTACATTTACCTTCCAAATTACCTTAAACCAGCTATCAGCTTCATGGTTAAGTTTTGAGTCAATGAGTTCCAAATAAATTTCTTTTACCTTCGGCCCATTCTCTGCAGTTTTATCCCTCCAAATAAGTCTATCGCCCTCCATATTTCTACACAGTCCCAGATGTCTAAAGGCGGTCGTTAGATTAATCCATGCCCCTTTCACCCTTAAATTCAGCGTTGTATCCTTGAAATTTTTCCAAATCGGAATCACATTTTCCCATCCATCAATAATCTGATTAATATAAAAGATGTTGCCTTGATTTAGAGCCAGTACCAGGTCCCCATTTATAGGTTTCTTAGCATCATATCCCAGCATATAAATACTTCCAATAAGAATCTTTTGCCCATCTCCGAAAAACCAGTTCAGATTTTCTTTAAAAACAGGCCAAATATCTTCGAAGCCCTTCCATATGTTAGATTTTTTTTTGTGCATGCTCCAACCCATGGTCGCTAAATCCGCCATCTTCTCCTAGCCCAGATATTTTTCCCTGATAATCTCTTGCCATTTGCCTATGAAATTTAGACATCTCCACAATTATTTCTAAAGGAGAGATTTGCCAAAGATCTCCATATCCATGATACCCCATCCCCCTTTTTCCTTTGGTATTGCAATTGAGTCCCACCCTGCTAAATGTATACATCTCTTATCACCTCCTCCTCCCCAAATAAAATGAGCCATAATCTTCTTAATATCCTTGAGGATCCAGGGAGGAATAATATATAAGTGTGCCCAATAAATCAAAAGTTGTTGGAAAACAACTTGTGTTAAAATCAACCTGCCCCCTCTTGAATGCCATTTAGCAGCCCACATGTTTAACTTTTTTATGTACTTCTCCAAAATCTATCTCCAATCCTCAATTGTAAAATTACTTGGTTTCATTCTGAAACCCAAATAGATCATACCCCCCGAAAGAGGATCTCTTCCATACTTGAACAAGGAGATAATATAACAGAGATCCGCTTCCTCACTACCCATGTAATATAGGCAAGATTTACCTTCGCTGATCAGCATACCTGTAGCCGCGCATAATACCTGAAAATATCATTAAATATATACCAACATTTTCTCTGTAACATATCAAAAATAAGTATGTCATCCACAAAGAGGCTATGAGAAGCCTTCAGATTTGACCCAATGTTAATCCCAAGAAATAAGCCTCCATCAATAGTCGTTTTCAATTTCAAGCTCATTGCATCCATCATTAAGATAAATAATAGAGGAGAAAGAGTGCATCCCTGGCGTAGCCCCATACTCGGATGGAAAAAGTCATATGCTGATCCATTAATGATCACCGCCATAGAGATGTTTGTTAAACAGCCCATCACCCACTCAACCACTTCCCTTTCTAAACCAATTTTATATAAAACAAGTCTCATAAAAACCCAATCCATACGGTCATAGGCCTTATTAAGATCAATTTTCAGAACACCAACTTCCAAACTTCTCGACTGGATAGTATGCATAATCTCTTGTGTTTCCCTAACAGCATCATGTATGCTCCTTTGCTTTAAAAAACCATATTGTTTCAGCGATATAAACTTAGAAAGAAGACCTTTCAGTCTTTCAGCAATAACCTTCGAAATGACTTTGTAAAGCATATTACATAAAGAGATGGGTCTATAATCATTAAAAAAATTCGACACCTTATTCTTAGGAATTAGAGCTATGAAAGTGGAATTAATGGCACCATGTATCCTCCCCCTGATCCGAGCTTCCTCCACCATTTCAGTCAACTCCAAAATAAATTCCTCTAGAAAATGAATATAGAACTTCGGTGGCCAACCGTCTGAACCCGGAAGTCTATCATATTTAAAAGATTTTAACACTGTTGTGACCTCCTGCGTGGTAACATCCTTTTTAAAACTTCGCAACGCCTCGTTTTCAAACATAACAGGGTATAACTGAAGCATCTCCATCTGGGCATCAGTAACTTGTTCTTCCCTTCTTTCATAAAAGTTTCCAAAATATCATACAGCCACCCTCTTTACATCTTCATTTGAGTGAACTGTGTCATCCCCATCAACAATTTCCCAAACTGTATTAGCACTCCACCGCCCCGATGCAAATTTATGAAAAAAATTAGTATTTTATTACCTGCATTCAACCATATTGCCCGAATTTTCAACCGCCACCTCATCTCTTTCCTATATGGATAAATTTTAAATTCATACTCTAGCTCCTTTAACTTTTCCCAGAAATTGTCAATCTGTCAGCCCTCAGCCACTTCGTTTAATATCTTAGCTCTTTCCATCTTAATAAATCTGATTCTGTCATTATTTTCTTGTAATTTACCTTTCTCCCACTGTCAAACCACCTTTTTCAAGTCCTTCATGGTTTTGGAGAGATAATCCATTGCTGTGACTCCCTCATCTCTCTAATGACGCTTAAGAAAAGTTTTAATTAACTTATTAAAACCCTCGTCTTCCAGCCAAATTCTATTGAATTTGAAAGGTAAACCTCTCGGATTTTTCTCAAAAACCCATGCAAGAGTAATTGGCCTATGGTCGGAGATAATCAGATCTTCTATCATAGCAGTAACTTCCCCCATCAAAGTCTTGAGATCAAAACTAATCACAAAACAGTCAATTCTCTTACCTATAAAATCTTTACCTTTGCGACCATTGAACCAAGTAGGAGCATTCTTCGTCATCTTAACATCAATCAGTTTAGCCTATTCCAAGATGTCAACTATATCAGCAGTAGAAGGGTCGTCTCTTCCCTTCTCCCCCCAGCTCTCATCTGCATGCAAAGCCACATTGAAATCCCCAGCGATAATAGAATTTTGCAAAGTAAGGAAACCACAACATTCCATCTTCTTCCAAAAATGAAGCTTACCAGTATATGGGGCATATAAATTGAGCACATGAAGACACTGGCTGAAACCCATACTAAAACCTGTAAGCATGATACCCACATCAAAACCAAAAGCTTTCAAAGTGAACCACTGCGGGTCCCACATAGCAGCAAGGCCCCCAGAGTGACCATTTGCGCTTGTAGCAGAGATATGCCACTCTGGTAACATATTTTGAAAAAAATCAATAGAACATTCAACAGTCTTCATAGTTTCTTGAATAAGAACTAAAGAAGGATTAGACACAAAAATAAAATTCCTCAAAGATAAAAATTTCCCTCGTCCCCCTGAGCCCCTGAGATTAAGAGATACAATCTTCATGGGGGAACCTCGGAAGCATGGGTCAAAGATCCAAGGACCCGTCCAATGGCTAAAGAGACTGGTATATCATGAAACTAACCCTCCGTAGAAATGTCAGTCAGACCCCATACAAAAGCCAATTTTTTCTTCCTCTTCTTCCGTTCACTCCCATGCCTAACAGTAACATTGGACCGTGAAGATGGGTTGATCAATATGGTGGGAGAAGAAGGTCCTATAGCCACATAAATTGGTACGAAAGCTGCCTCCGGTTTTAACAGCAGGCATTCAATATCACTTCCCACAGAGTTATGAGGGGAGTTCATCTCACCATGTTTATAAAAAAAAACAGGAGAAACGTTGTCTAGTAAAACAAAACAGGGCTTGTCGCTCTCAGAACAAGGATTACACTCAAGTGACCGAGAGTATAGCTTATCACCCTGTGAATCAGAGCAAACAGAACTCGACACAACACCCATCCCCGAGATAGACGGTATAGTCATTAAAATACGGTCACTATGCACGGGGGAAATCATTGATCCTTTTAATTCAGGACCAGAACCTGTCAAAACAAAGTTCGAAAATCCCATCTTAACATTCCCCGTTCCATTTCCACAGAGAGACGAAACACCCCCCTTCCCCATAAGAGATAGAGACGACGAAGTGATGTAGTCCCCTCCCAATAAGACCCCCCCCCACCTGAAATCCCATCCTCCCCCACTTGAGAAATAGACTTACAATGTGGAGGTGCCACAAACGATATAGGACAAGAGGAACATAGACCAGCCCCCATTTCACCATGATAAGCAAACGAGCTATTAAGATGCTTACCCGATGAAAATGCCTCGGCGGCAGTAGTCTGTTGACGGTAAGATGGTTTTTCCACCGTAGCCTTTTGCGTCAACTTCATACTCCTGTCAGACAAACAAACCCCCTTTGCGCGAACGCACTGGTGCATCAAGTGCATGGTTTCATGACAGATATGGCAGCGGAAAGGGACTTGCCAAAAGTCAATTTCTTGCCGATAAATACCACCATTCCACTGCATATCAACATGTTCCGGTAAACCCCCAAAAAATGGTAACTCCACCAAAAACCACGCGGTCCGTTTGTCGTATGCCTCATTGCAGCGTGGGTCGACGAAACAGCATTTCCCAATGCAATCCCCAATGGCAGATAGAACCTTAAAATTCTAAAAATGCAAGGGCAGCCTGTATAATTTTGCCCATATCATATGGTTGACCAGAGCGTTTGTTCGGGGATGAAAGCTCGAATCCCATTGATGTAATGTGAGGAAACACTTCCCATGCACCCACGTCCATCGCATTAATTCACCCGCATCCTCATGCTTCTGCAGGTGAAAGCAGAACCATCCATCTTCCATCTTGCTAATCCTGGGAGCATAACCCAACAGCTTCTCCCAGGCCTGCAACAACCATTCTAACATGTTAATTTTACAGTGCTTTTCAAATTTCCAGCGTCCTACCACAGCACCCTTCAAAATATCCACCACACTCTCCCACAGAACATTCGTTCCAAAGCTCAATAGGCGACACTCTGTATTAGATTTGAAAGCTTTTGTGAGACTTTGTTTCTGCCTGGGCTTGAAAACCTTATCAGAAGCCCGTGAAGAATGATAAACAGAAACTTGTTTCGTGGCCCGTCCTGTTTGACAATCGGGGGAATGAACGCAACCCTTACCACTTGTGCCAGGATTATGATTTTCCTCCGCCACCTGTATGGCATGAATAAAAGATGCGTGAAGCAGGGTCGTATCGCAATCTTCAATGAAGGTTGAAAGTTCTGCCATCTAGAATATCCCAGTCACACTGCCACCAAAGCTTCCCCGTCACCACATCCCCACGCCAAGCTGAAGAAAAAGACAAACAAAAAAAGACGTGGAGGGGTCCCAAGAAGAAAATGATTCGAAAGTGAAAGACTCACACGCCGATGAAATCCCCCTTTCAAACAATTAAGGCATCCATTTAATGATCACCCCCACTCATTGTCCCATCAAGGTACAAAGAATAAGAACAAAAAAATATTCTTACCCACCCATCCTTAAAACTGACTCGTAGAAGTACCACCGAAAAATTGAAATTACTCCACGATAGCCCAATTCACAAACAAAAAGGAATATGGACAGATCCCAAGCAAAAAAAACAGTCCAAAGAGATAAACCCACACGCCAAAGAAATATCTCACTTTCAATTATTTAAGGCTTCCATTTAATGATAGCCATCATCCAACGTTCCTTGAAGTACAAAAATAAACACATCAGCATACCCCTGCCAAAACAAACTTATACGAAACCATGAAAAACACCTCCAATATGACTTGGAGTAAATCCTCTACGGCCCATCACGCTGTCCTTAAGCGCTCTAGTACCAAAAGTAAAAACACAGTCGTGCAGTGACCATCCTACACCACTACGGAACGGAAACCATGCCCAGCAAGATAGCATGGCCGTCCATATCACTCGTCTCCATCAGGTACCAGATCACCAAAGCACCAATTTGAAAAGAGCCAGAATAATAGCGGTGATAAAAGAGACAGCCGAAAAATCCGAAGAGAAAACCCTGTAGGGAACAAAGACTAAAAAACTATAGTCTCAATTTTCCATAACTATCAACAAACAGAAATCACCATGATACCAGACCACAAGAAGGGACTAATTATCATCACAGCAGCACACCATACAACCTCCAAATTCCACCACCTTTTACACACCCTAATCTTCATGTTCTTGCATGGTTGACTGAGACTGAGAAAATTTCGCCAGCTCTGAACCTCCCTTTGCCTCGTTGAAACCTCTTGCGCCGACCCCTCCTAGCGAATAGTTGCCTATAAATGATAAGTGATGCCCTCGAATAACTGGCTATGATTGGTCCTGAACTCATCAGGTTCTCGCCTCATGGGTTCAATCAACTCTCAGTTCTTCGACCAACCAGTTTCATTTCTTCTCAGAGCCATCCCGTTGGATCATTATTCTTGTAGATGGCATCCACCCGCATGAGAATGTCAATTACACTAATATGCCCAATGATCAGAGAATGTCCATGATTATCATCTGCACAATGATCAGATATGATGTACTAGATGCCTGGTTTTCTGGATCTGTGTTTTCCCTCCGAATTCCTTCCATGAAAAAGTAAGCAAAGAAATTAGTTATCTTGCAAAATTTTTGACTTCCTTTGTGCTCTTCCTGCCTGTACAGGAAAGAAAATTAAAATTAAAAATTGGCTTCTTGTACAAGAGAAATGGTGAGAAATGGTAAAGGAAACATCGCTTGCCTTTATGGTGGTAAATTATAATCTATTTATCTTTAAAGGCAAGTGATGTTTCCTTGCATAATCTATTTTCCAAACTTTTTTTTCAAATGAAAATTATAATCTATTTTATTATATTTATATATAGGCATTAAACAAATCATAATTCTTCAAATTGATGTTTGACTTTACCTTTCAAATTTGATACTTGATCTCTAGTGAAACCAATGTAGATCGATTTAAATTTGAGGTATTCTATGAATAAGAATTTGCATCTCCACTTATTTTCTAATCCTTCTTGATGCTGATTAGATTTATAATTGCATATAAGTAATATAATATGGAATATGAAAATTAGCTTAATTGTAATTATGATATTGGGACACATATATTTATCATATCTATTAAGCATTGACTTCGCTAAAAAAAATGAGATACATATAGTTATTTCAATCTTTTTTTGATATCTATCAATGTTTAATAGATAAGAAATATTAATGTATTGTTCATATTCAACATTTTGTTTGTTAATGTAGCTCAATAGAGTAGTAGTACTTCATATGTAGTTAGTAATATAGGGAATGATTGTGTAGGTCATTTGGTTCACTTTCCTCTTAGTTGACACTCCATAGAACTTGGTTCCCTAAGTGGTACCAATATCCCAATCACTTGAGTCTCCTAAAAAAATCTCTTTGTGGGGCTTGATGCTAAACTTGTAGAATAAACCTTGTGTGAAGATGTTATATTATTTTTTAGAACCATAGTAGAGAAACTACTCTCATCCCTTTTGGGCATGGGGATACTCATGTGTCAATGGAAAGTGTAGGTAGTAATATATTTTACATTCTTTCCAAGGTGTGCATTTTTTAGCATTTGTTCTTTTCAATTTTTATACCATGTTGATGATTTTGACAATTGTTAATTGTATATGGATTTTCATATTCATTGATTGCACTATTGTGCATACTAGTATTCCATTACATGATCATTAATAAGAAAAAAAAAAAATATCAGTGAGTAACATTTATATTAGAATTAACATGATTGTGAGGTAGGCTTCCAATAAAGTAGGACGGGTTTTAGTAGAAATAAGTATCAAAATTGAAGAGTAGGATCAAACATCAATTTGAAGAATTATGATTTTTTGATACCTCTATATTAATATAATAAAATAAATAATAATTTTCATTTCAAAAAGAAATTTAGTAAATTACTATAAAATGTTTAGTTGGCAATTGGATAGACTTTATTATACATTTTTCCCTATGCAAATGCAAATAAGCAAACAATAGATAATTTCTAATATATACATATATATATATATATATATATACATATACATATACATATACATATACATATACATATATCATTCCAATTACCATAATAAACCTAATGGAAATACATCAAAAGATATTATCGGAACAAGCAAATATAAAAAAAATTGGCAAAACAAACATTGTAAAAGAATTACTCACATGAAAGAGAATTTTAAATACTTTATCAAATATGATTGTAGCATATCCTAATAAATTATTTGAATTATTAAAAAAAAATAGACTCTAACTTATTTTTAAAAAATTCATTAATAATTTGAAAAAAATAATTAATATTCATAAAACAAATTATATTAAAAAATTAAGAGGCTATAACTCATATTTTGAAAAAATTAATTAATGTTCATAAAACAAATCAAACAACAATGTAAGTAAATTGGGCTTGGAGAGTTGGCCTTCCTCAAACCTAAGGAATCAAGTTAATTGTTTAAGACCTAAAAGCATCTAAGAAAAGTGAACTTTACTTCTTTATAGCTAATCACTATTGTATCCATTATTAGATTTTCTGTAACATACACCATTAACTTCACAGGGAAATGTAAGGAGTTAAAATTTTTTTATACAAGTTACTCATCATTACATAGAATGTTTAACAATTCATAGTGTAATTCTATAAATAAGAATAGTAAACTCCTTAACCCTCAACAACCTCCATTATAGTATATTAACTTAATACTATATGATGTAACCATCCATTCATCTCATTACTCATATAGTCATCACATAATTTCCATTATGAACATCATAACAAGAAAGAAATCAACGTCATCATCTAGACACAATAATCAATCACATCATTGGACACCAATATACCCTGGAAACCCCGTAGGGTGAAAACCAGCAAACGTTTAATTTTATTATTAAACGCTCATGAGGGTGTTCAGCCCATCACTCAATGGCTTATAAGGGAGACCATCCCTTATCCATCATTTATAAATCTTACAAGAAAATATACAAATATCTAGCTTTAAGCCATTCAATCAATATGATACCATTTACCCTCTGGTATTCATATCTTCAGATCTTCACATCTTGGTGGCATGGATGTACCTACAATGGACCATCACACATTGGACCTTCCTGCAACTCGCACTCATCTGCATGAACATTAGTCATTTACCTGCCACCGGGACAAGCATAATTTTTCGTTTGTACATGACAAGCATAATATTCATTTGTACATGTCGCCATCATTCCCTGCTATGATGCCTTCAACATAAAATGATGTCAAGATTCATAAAGTATAAATCAATCACTATAGTAGTTTCTCCATCTACTCTTGTGTAATCATGACAAGCAAGTAAAGTACCTTGTCATTCTCTCTTTAATAACGCATACCTCATATGTACTGGTTATAGGTCATCACAATAACTAATGCTTACGTCGCATAAGCACACATTCCTGCAAAACAATGGCCACATCTCCCAAGCCTTTGTTTAAAATAAACTGATACATCAATTAAGATAATTATGCATGTGTTTTACATAAATTTAGTCAAAATAGCTAACCCTTAAGCTATTAATTTTAGTGCATGGTATGCAAGTTAACATAACAATTGTTTCTTCCATGCATGTGAATGCATACCGGTTCCAAAATACTCTCCCTAAAGGAGTGCCTTCACAAGGAAGCACATAAATCATACTCAACGTAGTTTAATACTACAAGCTATCTTTCTACATACCAAAAATGTATATTATTTTTCAATAAAAGCCAATACATATGTTGCATGATTATGCATGATCTTCCTCCCAAAAGGAAATCATAATCATGACAATATAAAAGTAATCACTTAGTTTATTCATCTAAGGAATAAAACTGATTAGTTCCTTTAACCATGAGTTTATTAAATAACACTTTACCAACATCATGGTAATTTATTCATGGATTTATTAAATAGCTAATATTTGAAAACACCATGGTAATCTACCCATAGTATTATGAAACAATTAATCTCCATCAACACCATGGAAAAACTACCCATGGTTTTATGAAACTATCCATGGATTTATTAATTAATCTTTACCATTACCATGGTAAACTATCCATGGATTCATTAAATAATTACTATTTACAACATGGATTCTTTTACAAAATTTCTTAGTACACTACCACTCTTTAACTATTATGTAAAAGATTGGTATAATAGCAAAGAATAACATAATAGAAATCTTCTCAAGAAAAGACAACAAGTGATTCTTTTCCAAAACAAACTCACTAAATATGTTTCCTTTCACCATTCTATCTCTAATAACATTATCTTTTAAATATTTATATATTCTTTCAAGAAAGATAACCAGGATTCTTTTAGGAAATAAATAACCACAAAATCACGTAAGTTAATCATCTTTTAATTAAAAATTCCTATCTAAATGCATTAAATGAAATGCATAGAATATGAAAACATGCATATTTATCCAAGTTATGCAATAAAGTAAATAATAATATTAATAGGCACATGCATCTTTGAGATATGCATGCATTTCAAACGTCTCAATATAAAGTTACCAAAGTCTTAATCTCAATATAAAGTAATACAAAGTCTTAATTAATATCTACAATTTATTTCCTTGAATTATTTGTATCTGATACAGTAGTAATTATAATCTAATAAATTATATATTTGAACTTATTGTGTGAACTATATATATATATATATATATATATATATATATATATATATATATATATATATATATATTTTAATTCACAAAGAAAGAGATTATATGATAAATAAATTTAGCCAAAAATTATTATCTTAGCAGTCATATATATATAATCTTTTCTTTATATTTTAACTCACAAAGATAAAGACTATCTAATAAAGAAAGCAAGCCAAATTACCTATTTTGGCATCATATATATATAATATATATAATATTTTTGCAAAAAACTATATGATATAAAATCTTTACTTATACCTTTCTTTTCACAACAAAATATTATATAATGAAAATTAGCCAAAATACTTATCTTGGAAATCATGATATATATATAATATTCTCTTATACCTTTTAATTGACAAAGAGAAAAGTTATATCATGAAGAAAGCAAGCCAAAATCCCAAGATTATTTCATAGATCTGTTGCCCGTGATTTATGCATGAATTTACCAAAAACAAAGATAAAAAAAATATATAAAATTATATGCACTTGCATACACAACACAACCAAAGGTTGGCATACGACCAAGGAGGAGTGTGAAAGGAGTGCCCAAGCTTCAAACCCAAATCCAGCGCAAACATATCAGGCACCAAGACAGAGTCTCAAGGGTTTCGAGCGCATTTCTCACACACTAACTAATTTACAACCATTTACATAACCTGCTATATAAAGTGTGAGCACGTTTTCTTACTCATTTGGGCATTTCCAATTGTATAAATAATAAGAAAAACAGCCATCCCAACTAACAGATTGCCATGCTACGCTAACAGAGTACCTGGCCTCAAGAATGCGTACCAATAAGTTCTCTCCCATTGCGACTCGCACAGTGGTCGCAGCTGCCATCCTCAATTCCTTCAGATTTGCAAATAGTTTTTGCTGTTGGAGTACTTTTGGCTACGCACTATTCATGTTCACGTTTCTGCAATGCCCTCCACCTGCATCTCAAGGGTCATGAAAAATATCAAGAAAAGAAAAAACGCAACACGAGTTACCTTCGCCCTCCTCCTCTGCATATCGCTACTTTTTTAACTGGATAATAATCCAACATAATATCAATCGACTATTTTTCTCAACCGATTCAAGAATTCGGTTTTCAACCAATTCTTGATTTAACTGGTTTTGTAAAACATGGTAAACATTGTAATTTGCAATAGTTTACGTGGGTGTTACATACTCCCCCCCTTAAGGGAACACCGTCCTCGGTGTGCTTCTCTCACTGAATTTTAAACTTATACTCATGATATAATAATATAAACAACCCAAAGGGAGTCCTTTCCCTTCACAATGAAACACTTTCGTTTCCTTAAATGTCATTATTTAAAACAATAATGTTTTTATCTATACTCATAAGCATGTATAGCGCAAAGAATATTTCATTTTTATTTCTAACTGCTTATTCCTTATTCGGCTTACCAATTACTATTGAAAGAAATGATGAGCAAGCTCTCATAGAATGGTTGAACACCCATCAACACTTCCTGGAAAGAGCCTGTAATGTATGACTAACAATTCAATCACATTAGTCACATAGTGTCCAAAATGAAAATACTTGCAACTACCAAAAATTATTGCAATATAAAGAGATGTTTTAATCAAATTACTTCCATAAGTGCTCAGAGAGAACCAACCCTCTCATCAATGCATCACGTGCACACTATCTTAGCTCCTGCTAAAGACATCCTCAAAGTACTTCAAAAAGTACGCAGAGAGCAGCTAGCTCTCTTCATCATACCAATGGTCAATCAATGCACCATGGTCATTTCCTAGCATCTGCTAAGACATTCAAACAAATTAGTAATATTATAAATGAACTTATACATTCAGTAATTCATTTTAATATAACACAAATTTTACTTAACTTGTTTTACTATGAGAACCATAATGGTAACAAAATGCTCTTCCTAATCCATAGGATCAAGTCATTTTTTCACATCGAGAAAATCAATCTTTCCACACTAAAATGTCTTTATATTTATCTGGAAATTTAGTCTTTCAAGTTGTGGTCCTCCCAACCATCAAGTGAGGCAATTATGTCCTCCACTTGCTCCCTAGCTCCAGAATCTGGACAGTGTCACGGGTCAACAGTGGATTCTTCTATTGTGACATCGGGATGGCCAATCCAGTCACACTCAGAAAAGCCTGGAAGAGAAATTCGGGACAGTCCGGTCCAATTCTCCAATTGCAGTCACACTCAAATGTTTTTGGATTTACAAGAGTTGCTGGAAGCTATTTTCAACTAGTCCCAACCAGCTCGAGAAAATACTCCCCCTTTACCAATTTCACAGAACGCCTACTCCTCCCCGGGGATCCAGCTTATCCTCAGAGGAGTAGGTAACTGTCTTTCCAACTGTCCCCAACCACTTCCTATTCTTGGAACATTTTTACCATCAACTTAAAAAGATTTTCTTTCATCATTAATTTCAGCTAATTAAATAACTTGCTTTATCAACAGTGAAGATTTAAGTTTTTCTTTCTAGATGAAAGAAAATTAAACAAATTGTCTTTAGCTAGTTAATACTAGTTAGCTTTAATGAAGCTGTCACAACTTCCCCCCTGGAAGTAAGATACATGTGTTGTACATTAAAACATGATTCTTTAATGTTTGCGATGTTTTATTTTTCACAGATTTTCTGTTTCTATTAAGCTACCCATGCTTACTATAAGAAACAATGCTAATCATAAATATGCATTTCTCAAGCACAGATTATCTTACGCAATCATTTTAAGTTCTTGCATAAGATGTTGTCATGCATACTAGTATATATAAATATTCATTAATGCGTATGTGTCAATAACAGTTAGGGTATGAGTTAAAAACATTCCAATTCCCCTAATCTTGTTTATGAGGCCATTTTTAGTCGTCTCTTAACATTTTGTTCACACTTTCAAATAAAAAACTTTAGTTCATCAATTTCTGCCTTATACTTTCATTAGTTATTCGTTTCATAGAGGAGAGAAACTGAGTCAATGAGTTTATTACATCCATGGCATCATCCATGACGACTCATGCAAAACTAGTTAGTCAACTAGTCATTCACAACTTGACCCATTAAGAGGTTTTATTCAATTTAATTTTAACACTATATCATCTTATATAAGGACTTTCCTCATCCTTTGCATTCATGCATTAGTTTCACACACCATCACTATACACATTCATCTTTCTAAAGTAGTGCATGATAACTTAGAAATTTTATTGCATGCAAAAATAACTACTTCTTTTCAAGCTCAAATGAAAAGTGACTATTTTCCTTTCATGCCTTTTTTTATACTTTCCTTCCTAAAGAAATAAGGCATAATACACATGTTAACCTCATATGCATATTCTTATCCAGAAAAAGTATATTATAATAGCATGTATTGTTTAAGAACTCTCTTAAATGGAAGCTCATGCAATGCCATGTATGTAATAATTCATTTTTAAAGGAATCAACATGCATATGCATAGACTTTGTAAAATAAAATAACATAAAATACTTATCTTTATTTCATTTGAAGGAATTCTCTCCCTACTGCAATACTCATCCTCATCAAGAATTCACATTGCTCCTCCACAACAATGTTTTTTTATAGCAACATCGACAAGATTTTATAGCATGATTAGATAAAGCCTGAATCAATAAATAATCAATCTTTGAGTGATCTTTTAAAACCTATTCATGTGCATATATGAGATGTGAATGCAATGTCACAACATGCTTTCTTCTGACATCTCTACATTAGTGTGAGTAACTAATTATCAATTCATGTTACTCCCACATTATTATGACATTTTTCACACACGTATGTGTTCAGAAATTCCTTTAATGGAAAATGACACAATGTGCATTCGCTTTACTTAAATTTAACAAAAGAACCACCACTTCATCTTTTGCCTTTGGAGCATGCAAATATAATAAATCTAACACATTGGCTATTATTTCTATGCATACAATGCATAAAGATTCTAATCTTAATTTCCCATCAGAGTACTTAACATAATCGAGTAGGCAAATTCATGATTCCTCTTCAAGGACACATACATAATAGGCATCCAAAACATGGTTTTCTTTTCCATAAAACTAATGGAATAAAACATAAGAATACATACCTTATTCTTGAAATATTATACCCACATTAACCATGTATATATTTTAAGGAAACCAAAACATTACTTTAGTTTTTGTACATGTAATTCATCTTCTTTGCCAAAGAATCTTTTCTAAGGTATGTTAACAAAGCATGTTATCTTTTTGCACATATAAACTTATGTTCTTTTCGATGAAATCTAATACAACTATTGCATGCAAAGAACCTTGTTCCTCTATGATTCTACATGCAAGTTGCTCATGCTTTGCTTCCAATAATTTGTATATCCAAGAGGTTATTCTCTTAGCCTATATTTATTTTCAAGAGAAGAATTTGGATTCCTTATCATTTAACACATCAGTACGGAATCCCTTTTAAAATAAAACAAGCTTCCCATCTTTCCTTAAACAAGATATATATAAAGGCAAGCAAGTTTATTTATTTATGCTTTACTACTGCTCACACCTTTCAAGATACGTACTAGTAATCTTTGCAAGACTCACATGGGTTCTTATTAGCAAAACTAGCATAGTAGTTTGGTCTTCTACCATGGTATATATTTCTAAAATATTATCATATTAGCAATTCTTTCTTACTTTCCACAAGAACTATCACAATCTTGCATATTAAGTAAAACCACATTTTACTTTATATTTGTCTCTTTGCAAGATTCACATGCAAGAATTATTTCAATATTTCTCTCAAGAAGAATCAAATGGATACTAGTTCAAGCACACACATGTTTCTTTTTCAAGAAACCAAATTCCCAACTCCTTTCAAGGAAACTTCAACACAACAATAGAAGTTTTACGTACATGGAAAATACATATCCTTTTTAACGAAACGGTAACTCAACAGTTATTTACTTTGAAAGCAGTATATTTTCCATAAATGCAATAACTATTACTTTCAAGACAAGAAATATATTAATACTTATCTCTTGAATGCATTGTTCAACCTGGATTAGAGATGCGATGCCTTCCTTCACAAACGTGTGTTTCATCACCGATCTCTCAATTTCTTTTCACGAAATCCCAAAGGTGCCAGTTTTTGAACCTTTAGCTCTGATACCACTTGTAACATACACCATTAACTTCACAGGGAAATGTAAGGAGTTAAATTTTTTATTCAAGTTACTCATCATTACATAGAATGTTTAACCGTTCATAGTGTATTTTATAAATAAGAATAGTAAACTCCTAATTCCCTTAACAACCTCCATTACAGTATATTAACATAATAATATATGATGTAACCATCCATTCATCTTATTACTCATATAGTCATCACATAATTGCTATTATGAACTTCATAACAAGAAAAGAATCAACCTCATCATCTGGACAGACACAATAATCAATCACACCATTGAACACCAATATACCCTGGAAACCCCGTAGGGTGAAAACCAACAAATGTTTAATTTTATTATTAAACGCTCGTGAGGGTGTTCAGCCCATCACTCAATGGCTTATAAGGGAGACCATCCCTTAACCATCGTTTATATAATCTTACAAAGAAATATACAATATCTAGCTTTAAGCCATTCTATAAATATGATACCATTTACCCTCTGGTATTCATATATTCACATATTCATATCTTGGTGGCATGGATGTACCTACAATGGACCATCGTACATTGGACCTCCCTGCATCTCGCACTCATCTGCATGAACATTAATCATTTACTTGCCACCAGGACAAGCATACAAGCATAATATTCCTTTGTACATTCATTCCCTGCTATGATGCCTTCAACATAAAATGATTCCAAAATTCATAAAGTATTAATCAATCACTATGGTAGTTTCTCCATCTACTTATGTGTAATCATGACAAGCAAGTAAAGTACCTTGTCATTCTCTCTTTAATAACACATACCTCATATGTACTGGTTATAGGTCATCACAATAACTAATGCTTACGTCGCATAAGCACACATTCCTGCAAGACAATGGCTACATCTCCCAAACTTTCTTTAAAATAAACTGATACATCAGCTAAGATATTTATGCATGTGATTTACATAATTTTAATAAAAATAGCTAACCCTTAAGCTATTACCTTTAGTGCATGGAATGCAAGTTAACATAATGATTGTCTCTTCCATGCATGTGAATGCATACTGATTCCAAAAGACTCTCCCTAAAGGAGTGCCTTCACAACGAAGCACATAAATCATATTCAACGTAGTTTAATACTACAAGCTCTACATACCAAAAATATATATTATTTTTCAATAAAAGCTAATACATATGTTGCATGTTTAGGCATGATCTTCCTGCCAAAAGGAAATCATAATCATGACAAAATAAAAGTAATCAATTAGTCTGTTCATCTAAGGAACATAACTGATTAGTTCCCTTAACCATGAATTTATTAAATGACTTAACTTTACCAACACCGTGGTAAACAATCCATAGATTTATTAATTGACTAATATTTGCAAACACCATGGTAATCTACCCATGGTTTTATGAAACAATTAATCTCCATCAACACCATGGAAAAACTACCCATGGTTTTATGAAACTATCCATGGATTTATTAATTAATCTTTACCATTACCATGGTAAACTATCCATGGATTTATTAAATAATTACTATTTACAACATGGATTCTTTTTACAAAAACTTCTTAGTATACTACCACTCTTTAACTATTATGTAAAAGATTGGCATAATAGCAAAGAATAACATAATAGAAATATTCTCAAGAAAAGACAACAAGGATTCTTTTCCAAAAACCCGCCAATAAGTTCCCCTTTCACCGTTCTATCTCTCTAATAACATTATCTTTCTAAAATATTAAATTAAGAGCCTTTTCAAGAAAATACAACAAGGATTTTTTTTAGGAAATAAATAACCACAAAATCACGTGGTTAATTATTTTTTAATTAAAAATTCCTATCTAAATGCATTAAATACAATGCATATATAATATGAAAACATGCATATTTATCCAAACATGCATGAAATAAATACACACTGCACATGCATATTTTAGATATGCGTGCATTTCAAACGTCTCAATATAAGGTTACCAAAGTCTTAATCTCAATACGTCCACCAAAACATATTTTCACCTTAAAGAAGGAAAATCTCAACTTATTTCCCTTGAATTATTTTCTCATCTTGATATGAAAATAATTGTAAATTAAGTGAACTATATATTTCAACTCACAAGTGAACTATATATATATATTTTTTAATTCACAAAGAAAAAGATTATATGATAAATAAATTTAGCCAAAAATTATTATCTTGGCAGTCATATATATATATATATATATATATATATATATATATATATAATCTTTTCTTTATATTTTAACTCACAAAGATAAACACTATCTAATAAAGAAAGCAAGCCAAATCACCTATCTTGGTAGTCATATATATATAATATTTTTGAAGAAAACTATATGATATATAATCTTTATTTATATCTTTCTTTTCACAACAAAAGATTATATAATGAAAATTAGCCAAAATACTTATCTTAGCAATCATGATATATATATAATATTTTCTTATACCTTTTAACTCACAAAGAGAAAAGCTATATCATAAAAAAAGCAAGCCAAAATCCCAAGATTATTTCATAGATTTGTTGCCCGTGATTTATGCATGAATTTACCAAAAACAAAGATAAAGAAAATGTATAAAATTATATGCACTTGCATACACAACACAACCAAAGGTTGGCATACGACCAAGGAGGAGTGTGAAAGGAGTGCCCAAGCTTCAAACACAAATCCAGCGCAAACATATCAGGCACCAAGATAGAGTCTCAAGGGTTTCGAGCGCATTTTTCACACGCTAACTAATTTACAACCATTTACATAACCTGCTATATAAAGTGTGAGCACGTTTGCTTACTCATTTGGGCATTTCCAATTGTATAAATAATAAACAAAAGAGCCATCCCAACTAATAGATTGCCATGCTACGCTAACAGAGTACCTGGCCTCAAGAATGCGTACCAATAAGTTCTCTCCCATTGCGACTCGCACAGTGGTCATCTGCCGTCCTTAATTCCTTCAAATTTGCAAATGGTTTTTGCTGTTGGAGTCGTGGCCGTGTCCCTTATACTTCTAGCTACGCACTTTTCATGTTCACGTTTCTGCAATGCCCTCCACCTACATCTCAAGGGTCATGACAAATATCAAGAAAAGAAAAAATGCAACACGAGTTACCTTCGCCCTCCTCCTCTCCATATCGCTGCTTTTTAACTGGATAATAATCCAACACAATATCAATCACCTATTTTTCTCAACCGATTCAAGAATTCGGTTTTCAAAGAATTCTTGATTTAACTGGTTTTGTAAAACATGGTAAAAATTGTAATTTGCAATAGTTTACGTGAATGTTACATCAAGTTCCGTTACAGTTGTGATGACAGACCTCTACAATTTCCGCGCGAAGGTGCAGAAGTTCACAGGAATGCCAACGCCTCCCGCTGCCAGTAAATCTAAAGAATCCGAGAATATTCCGTGTTTTCTCTTCAAGCCCAAAGCGCAGAGAGCAGTGACTAATGCACCGCTGAGTACCCTCCCCTTTCTATCTTCAGTGCTAAGGAATTCTACAAATTCTTGCAATCCCACTTTTACGAATCGTCTTCCAGTAATAGAGAGTGATCATCCAGTTGAGGCTCAGAAGAGTGATTCTCTGTTGCTTCCTGCGTTTAGCGGCAATCAGAAATCTTGTAATACCATTTCCCTGCTGTTTGAGGAGCTTTTGGAAGAATTCGAGCGAGCTGAAAATGCTGCAATGTGAAATGGATGTTTCCTTGCTGAAAATACTGTGAGGAGAACAGAATGTTCCTCGTTTCACGGTTTCTGATTACTTTTTACAATAAGGTTCCTTTAATTACACCTGAAAATTCTGTGCCGAGAAGAGAAATTTTCTCGTTCATTTTCTTTGAATATTTTTTAACAGAAGCTTCCTTTGATTCCATTTATGGATGTTTTTTTTGTTTAATTCACTTTGTTTGTTTCTGTAAATTTCTCAATAAATTGTATGCAGCAACACAATTCTTTAACCTAAACATTAAGCTAAGCTTTAGTCACACGCCATCTTTATCACTGACTCTGAGAAACTGCTCTGTAAATTTCTCAATAAGCTTTAGTGACACGCCATATTTATCACTGACTCCGAGAAAAAGTTCCAACTTTGAATATATAGTCTGCAGTTGTCTTGAAGGGGGTGATTTTTTAAAAAGTTTTCGGGTTGATTTTCCGATTTAATTTATGTAAAATTACACAGATTTATTGATGTAAATTTGGCAGAGATTTATTGAAATCACCAGTTTGATGGGTGAATTGTGGACAATGAAAATGCCCAAAAAAATTTGTAGACAGCTAAACTCATATATACAGTAAAAAAACAATTTAAACAATACAAATAAAGGTTTTACCACAACTGTTTCTGCCAGATTCAAACCAAAAGCCCCCAAAACTCCAAAAAAAAGCATTTAAGGACAACTCAATGAGTTTTATCTTCTAGTCCATGTTTGTAAAGTATTTTTTTAGCATATAGTTATATTGTTAATGGTCCCCACAGCATGCTAATATTAGTAATCTATATTTATTTTTTATATTAGATTGATACATAGATTCATAAATTTAAATTAAAGTTTTATTTTCTGTTTTTTCAAATAATTATTGTGTTTGATTTGAATTAATGATAAATCTGGAGGTTTTATTTCATCTCAATTATTGTGTTTGATTTAATTAATGATAATTTTTGAGGTTTTATATGAAAATAATAAAAAAAGGATAATTTAATTATTTAAATTTTAAAAAATATATTATGTGTTTATTGTTAGAGTTCAAAGTAGGATTACTTACAAACGTTAAATGTTTGTATTTAGAATGTAGTTTATCAATTTTTTATCGTTTAGTAAAGATATATTATCTGATGCATGTCCAGGGATCTTTCTCACAACCTTTGTATTCTTCTTGACATGATCCCATTCTATGTAGTTACTTTCCAAATTAAAGTGTTTAAAGCCTTTCCTGGATAAGGTTTGACTTAACTATAGATGTTATCAACTTCCCCAATGTGACACAAGCATTACAATATATTTCCTTAGGGGGAGAGAGGAAGTGAACGAAGGTAAGTGAAATAAGAAAGAGAGAAAATAAAAAACAATGTTAGAGAAGAAAGGTAGGTGCCCAGAGTTGAAAACACACATGATCAACTAGAAATGGGATGACGGGAAGAATGCAAGTTAAGTGTCATTAATAGTGCATGAAATGACAAAGCTGATGTGCAGAAGTGAAGAAATGTCTTGGAAATGTCACTATCATGGAAATAGCGAGATCATAGTAGGAGGTATTGCTAAAGAATCAATGGACATGTAATAATGGGAGAAATAATGTCTCTATAGAATAGAGACTATGGAGGGAAGAAAAAGAAGGTGAAAGGATAAAGGGAAGGAGGTCAGAGAAATAATTATTCTAGAGATAAAGAAATGCGAATAGGAAGTGAAAGGCAATTGGAAGGATACCTTGGAAAATTGATAGTGTCTCTATAGTTATAGACTATAAAACATGATAACAGAAGCCATTTTTTTAGCAAAGTGACTAAAAGTTTGGGGGCATAATGAATGGTTCTAGGTTGGAAGAAGACATCTTGGGTCAAGCCCTACCCCAGACAAGAACTTGGAGGGTGCCCATCAATAGGAAGTAGACTAAGGATGAAGGATATATTATTACTAAGTTTTTAAAAGATAGTAATAATAAATGTCACAAGTTAGCCCAAGAAGGTCCCATTAGAGATGATATTTGACAACATGGTAAACATGAAGAAGATATGGAGTCCTTCTCAAGCTAATATATATAACCTCAAGCTATCAAAAAAATGACATGAATAAATGGTGAGGTCAACCATGAGCTTCTAAGAGATGAGGATAGGATAAGAAAGAAGGAGAAATGAAGAGAAAATGATGCTAAGAGAGAGGAAATATGAACAGAAAATGATAGTTGCATGACATAAATAGGCAATAGTATGGGAAGGAGGATGAAAAAGTGACCCAAAAAAACACCTATGGCCAACATAGTGGGTGGGAGCTACACGAAGAAGGAGAATGAAGGAAATTATGTTTTAAGATGGTAAAACAAAGAGGGAGGGGCACTCACCCCTAACAAAATGGAAACGTTTAAGGAAAGTGTTAAGATATAGAGAAAATGAGATGGGAGGCATATGAGAAGATTAGGAAGGATCCTCCCAAGAAGGAAGAGGTTCCAAGGTAGGAATTTCCAAGGAAATGTGTCACTAAAGGACCAATAGATAGAAGGAGGAGGGTATCAAATAAGGCTTAGTAGCCAACCATTCACCATATTTGAAGTGAAAGAAAGAAGGCTCAATCACTATGTGTCACTATGTTTCAAGGGCTATACTAATACAACCTACAAAATTACATGGAGTACTCACTGAATTCAAAGGCACATAACCACAAGCATTGCTTAATTAGAAAATAGGTCTAAGCATCATCATTTATGACTCGCCTTTAAATTTAGGAGGAGCAATGTCAATTTAAATTTGATGTTTTAGGGATACATGTTTTAGAGCTCCTAACCTATAATTTTTGTGGTTATTAACCACACATGGGTTACTGGAGCATGACATGATGGATCTCTTATTTGGAGAAATCATTTAGGGTTAAAAGACATGTATGTAAACCCCATTCCATGATTTTTGGGCTTACTAACAAAGGATAGGGCCTTAGACCATGATATAATCTTATGGAAATAATTTAACCGTTTGAGAAGAATATGGGATTAATTTAAAGTATTTGATACAATAATACATGTTCATAAACCAAGCTATGGTTAACGGATGGAATCGACGGATGTAGTCCCCATTTCTTCTTTTTGTATCAAGTAAGCACACCATAATATAACCCTTGTACAAGGAATTTTACCATATCATAGGAATATGTACCTAATATCAATGACTTGAGAGACTAGGGATGGGTTTCTTAGTTCAAAAACTCCACGATATAAACCTAAATTTATCCCCAATAAAATATTTAATATTGTAATATGTGACAAATTATGCCTTATACTATGAGAGATCCCCTATAGAGTGAATAATATAAGAGAAGAATATGGTCCAATATTCGAGAACTAATCTCAATAAGATTAGGTGCTTTTGTCCAAACCATTAGTCAAAGTCAACAATAAAGAACTATATTGTGATTATATTTTATGAAATCATAAATAATAGATGAGAATCTAGATTCTAGACCATGACTTTAACTCACATATTTTGAACTTAGTTAAAATTAAACCTATCCTATTCAGAGTTATATAAAATTTCATTATATCTTAAAAACTATTTAAAAATATAACATATTTAATTTAAATTTTTATAATATTAAATTATACATTTATAAAATATAGTTATATATCTAAATAATTGATCGAGATTTTATAATACATACTCAAATAGCCAAACTAGAAATCTACGAAATACAAAATTCAATTCACACTATATATACATCAACTATATCTCTTAACCATAAACTATGTGACATTGATTTATAGGAATTGAAACGATGCAATACTCTACTTATAATTTTCTTGTTATAATGTGAATGCATGTTGAGCAATTTGAAAATTTTCATGTCTCATAACGTGTATTTGTTAAAACATATCATGCTTATGTTTAAAAAGACATCACATGTTAAATGTTCTCGGCATGTTCCTTCTCGATATCTGTTATTTTAATTATATTTTAGAATAGGCTAAATGTGGGATGCTCTCTTTAGATTATAGATGTTTGTAGTTGACCTACTGTAGTTGATCTATGCTTTCTTGGGATTATAAATGTTCATGGTTTACGGAACTATTCCAAATGTGTATTTATTTATTTATTTATTTATTTTTACTTGAGATTATAAATGTTATCGTTTATGGAATTAATTTTTAAAGAAGTTGTTTTTACTGTGATTTTTTGGGAAATTTTGGTATTGAAATTAGAGGAAATATTTTAGGTGAAATTTTGATTTGTGTTATTTAAACTGGTTTTTTTATTGTAATATGGAGTTAGTCATAGAAAACTCTAAAACACTTCGATTGTGCAAAGTTACTCATCAAACTTGTGATTTCAATAAATTACTCCCTGATTTAAAAAAATTAAACCATAAAAAAACCAAAAAAACTTCCAAAAATTCACACTAAAAATAACTCAAATTCCAAATATACAATCTCTTTTACTTCAAATAATATTGTTATCACATTATTTTATATAAATTTTTACTATATCATTATTTAAAAATATATATACTTAATATAATTTATATAAAAAAATTTAATTATTTATTTTTTAATAAATACTATATTATTTAGAGAATTCAATTAATTCTGATGAAGAGTAGGGTTTAATATTGGCATATTTTTCAAATATGGTTTGGGGTTTTGTCGTAGATGGAGAAGGGGTTTATTTAGTACACAATATTTTTTCTATGAGTTTAAGTGTAAGTCGACGTTAATGTAATGGTATGCCAATTTAAATATAATATAGTAATTTTATTTTGGTAATATAAATTTTATAAATAATAATATAGTTTTGTTTATTATTTAGTTTTGTTTTTCTATTTATGTATAAAATTGACAAATGTAAAAATATTAAATTATATAAAGTAACACGTATTTTTAAAAACAATATAATTATATAGAGATAGATTTATATATAATTTATATATTTAAAAATTAAAAATTATGTAGATTATATTGTTAAAAAATATAATTAATGAGATATATCAAATATTTTATTAAAATTTTAAGTTTATTGGATTTTTTTAAGAGATATTTAAAATGTAATATCATTGAATTATATAACTTTTATAATGAAAAGAGAATAATATAATATTTTTGTCCCTATATCTAAGTAGATTGTGTTTTTATTCCCCATATTTTAAATTAAGAATCACAAAATATTAAGTTATATAAATTATATACAAAATATTAAATTTTATAAATTATATTATTAGAAAGTATATAAAGGAAATATTACAAAGTTTTTTTTATAATATTTAAGTGTATAAGTTGTTTTGATATAAATAAAAGAAGAAATTTTCTATGTTTTATATAGAAAAATTATAAGTTTTACATTTTTATACTCTTTCAAATACATAATGTTTGAAGCACTGACAAGGATATATTCATTGTGTTTAAATATGTCATATACAAGAATTGAATCTAGATGGGGATGATAACATGATTCTTGAAACAACCTAAGTTAATTGTTTATACATATATATGTGTGATAGTTCAAATTTCATATTAAATAGAAAAAACTTCTTATATAGAAGTTAGATCTACTACTATGGGAGTAGGAAACTAAACCAATAGAAAAATAGTAAGCCTTTTATCAGTCTTATTATAGATAAAAGAATATTTCCAAATTTCATACAAAATGGAACTATATAGTGAGTTAAGACTATTCATATAGCTAGAACTAGACTTAGAGGATGTAGCAAAGGTTCTACTCTAGTATGAAAAAAATGAGAAAAGAAAAGAACACATGCGTGCTAGAAATTTGTGTTAAGGAATAATGAAGGGCCATGAGTAGACTATCCTAAAGTGTGCCTAGACTATACAAACTCTAGGCCATGGATCCTCTTAGCTAGGACTGAAAGCTTGTTGTCAAAAACTTTAATTCCAAGTCAGAGATTGTTCAATTGGAGAAGAAACTCCTCTTAGGCATCAATTCTTTCCTACAACACCTTACCCACATGAGTTTTAATCTTCCAATATGGTTCACTATTTTGTGGCATTTCGTATTGTGTGCCCTACTATTACTAGTGCAAGGAACCTAGAGCTTTATTTCTTCATCTACTTCATCATTTGGAAGAAATCAACATTCCAATATAATTTCTTCCTTTGAAAACTAAATTCAATCCCTAATGTGCGGAGAATTAGTATCCTAGAAAGCCATTGTAGATTGTTTAGCTTCTCGTTGATCAAGAGATAGGATTGGTTGGTAGTGCCCACGTCAACTCCAACAACTCTAACCAACATAGGGAATAGTTAATCATGTAATGAAAGAGATAGTGGAAAACTCTAGTATGAGACCACATGGGACAACACTTCATAGATATCTAACCACAAGTGGTAAACCATCCATGGACCTCTCATCGGTAACTCATAATGAAAAATGGTGAAGGAGGTAGATACCGTTGGCATGAAAAACATACTAGGATAACGACTCCTTCATCCTTGACACTAATGGATGGTGAAGGCTAGAAATGACAAGAAGGGTTTCTTAAAAGAGACTGAACTCTCACCATCATATTTGGCTAGGAAATCATGCTAGGTGGTGTACACCTAAGCTTCTAAAAAATCATGATTTCAAATATTGCATCGCACCCCAAAAAATCATTATGGTAATGTTGATACAATTTTTATGTACCATAGTAAAAAAGAGAGAAGTGGCCCAGACTAGAGCTCTTTAGATTCCCCTAGTTGTTTGGCATGGTCACCCTCGATGGGTTGCTCTGTTAGCCTTTTTCCTTTTCCTCCTTCGAAGGGAGAGTTAGCCGGTTTATCATATCCTATCATTATCTTATATTTAATCTAAAGCTATTATTAATGTTAGCATACCTACTAATATGATTGAATAATTAATTAAAATAGGATACAGATTAATTAACCTATTATAAAATATGATACAAAATAGAGAAGAATGCAACTAGCAATGACAAGCAATGTATATTATACCAAGTGTTCAAGAACAAATAGATCACTACTTCTAAGTACAATGTTAGATTTACATGTTAAATCTATAATATTCTAATACTTCTTGATAATAAAAATAAAAGATGAAAACTATGAAAACATAAGTCTTCAACTTTTATAAATGAATACATATCAAACTACACTTATTTTAAATTACCAGGAAATGAAACACTAAAGAGTTAACTCACTAATACTAATTAGTCAATAGTTATCCGGCCAAAAATGCGAGAGAAAAAACAATGGTCTCAATTTCAAATATTAAATCATGTTTCTGTCATTCATTTATAAATAAAATAATAAAAAAACATAAAAACATTTTTGGAAACTGTTACAAAATATATATTGCCTTAATTTAGATAAAAAATGACATTGACGACCACCTAAACTCCTCGAAGAAGATAAAAAAATGACATTGATGACCACCTAAACTCCTGGAACAAGAATTCAGATTAAATTAATGTCCAAATCGAAATAGAACAGAAGTCACACAGTGATGACAAAGTAAAGGTGAAAGTAATATAATTTAAAAACTTGAAATTAAATCAACAAATACAAATGAAATGCAAATAAATTTAAAAGTAGAAGTCATATAATTTAAACACTTGAAATTAAATCAACCCATATAAATTAAATGCAAATAAATTTATTACTTGTTGAAGAAATAAATTACAGAATAATAGTAGTACTATTATCTTATTCTCGAAAGTGAAATTACAAAGAACCAAGAAAACGATTAAAAAATAAACTTTAAAAACATACAATTGTTATAAATAATAGAATGTGTCAAATCAAATCAACAGAGTTAAAAAACATAAATCGTTCTACAGTTACTAATTGATGATGATGTTATTGATGATTGATGATGGTGGTTAACCTCTACTAAGACTAATTTTTGGTCTATTGGACCTAAAGGAAAAAGTTATTTAATTTGATTTAAGATTTTATTCCTATGCTCAAAAAGCTTGGGGAGAAGCCTCCCCACCTCACTATAATTTTGACATCTTAAAAGACTAGGAAGGTCAGTGAAATTGAGCTCTAATGTGGTTGTAAGCGGGGCACTCTATGAGGCAGTGATTTTCATCGTCGATCACAGATCCTTTCCATCCATGGTATTTTAGGAACTGTTCAACGACCTGTTTCACTATGGAGCTCATGAGAGTTCGTTCTAATCTTGACTATATTAATTTTCTTCTTTGAGCTAGTTAAAATAGAGAGATACTTTTGATCTTCTAAGATGGGGTTGATGACCTTCTTATAATACCATAATTTTCTTTTAGCTCCTAGATCTTTCTCACACCATATTTTTTCTTTGAATTTAGAAATAACAATTTTTTTACTTGATATTTCTTTCCCCAATACTTCTCCTTACAACTCTATGCTTAAACTACCCTTTACATTTTCTCATTTTATATAGTGATCAAGAAATTAATCGAATTTAATTATTGCTCAACAACTTTAATTTAAAAAAGTAAATTGTATCTTCGTAAAAATTAGTTGAATAGATGCCAGAAAGGTTCGCTTATTTCCGATCACCACTCCAAAGTCCAGTTATGGAGGAAAATTTGCTACTACTCTCGCACACTTTTTTTTCATCTCCTCAATCGCACATGCAAACAAAAATAATAGCAAACACAATCCAAAGAAGCAAAACAATGACGGGCGTTTTGTTTACAAATATTTGATCCAAAAGGAAGTCATAACAGCTTCGTGAGATGCAAACAAAAATAATAGCAAACACAATCCAAAGAAGAAAAACAATGACGGGTGTTTTCTTTACAAATATTTGATCCAAAAGGAAGTAATAATAGCTTCGTGCAGAGATTCTCTAATTCATAGATTGCCCAGTTATGGTGTAAGATATATGTGTTGAAGGAGAAAGTCGTCACACTTAGACCATCAGATCGTGCCTTTTTTTTGAGCTAAATTCTAATTCTGTACTGCCAACCGAAAATATAGTATCATCTATGATGATCTTGGGATATGGTTTATGACAGACAGATAATCCTTGTTCGTGTTGACTCTGCAATGGTATAAAGATTATTTTTGGCAAGCCCCAATGCTGTTGAGTCATAAAAGGCAATTATTAAAAATAAATTGAATTGATTCTGGCAGAAAAGGCTCCATCGGAACTCCGGAGATCCTCTCTGAGAATAAAAAATGATTAATTATTTTGATACCTGAGTTGAACTCAATAATGGAAAAAATCATGTAATTTGTGCCCTTTGGAAATTGGATGATTGTCCAACAAAGAGATTTGTAGGGCTGGCAATTCTAAAATTTGATATTCCAACAGGGACATGGTGATAGGTCACAATGCAAATCATGGCTACCAAATTATGCATGGAGTTGAGACATGTGTCTACATTTGTCATTGTGGATATTTGAATGGACTTCAAGCTACCTACTATAATAAATTAAATGGTAAAATTCACAGTGACTTCTCTTCGTAATGCCCCACATTGTAATATTCACAGTACGTTATTATTCACAAAACATAAGTTTTTTAAAAAATGTACCTAATTTTGGCGCACCCAACATGTGTTAACTTTCACCTTTCTTCACGTACACAGTTTGAAGTTCACATGTATGTTTTATAGTATATATTCTCCCTTCACTACCAAGACCCTTGATTCGGTTGGTGATCTACGTGCCATGATTTTGCTTAAAGAAGTCCACCAAATTGAATATTTCCGAAATAATATTAATAGTATATATTCTCCCTTCACTCCCAAGACCCTTGATTCGGTTGGTGTTCCTTGATTCGGTTGGTGATCTACGTGCCATGATTTTACTTGAAGTCCACCAAATTGAATATTTCCGAAATAATATTACTTCTTTATGGTGCGTATTTTCCACGTGCCAAAAAGAGAATTAACCAAATTTATATTAAAAGTATCATATGAAGGAGGGTTAAGTATTATATCAATTCTCTTTCTTATTTTAAGACTAATAATAGTTAAGTTCTTATAAAAGTCAGTTTATAAAGGATGATTCTTTAAAAACAATGAAAACATGACTTAATGATGTAAGGAAGGTTACTATATAATTCACATTATGCTCAATTATTTATGATGTTCCAAAACTGCTTTTAATATAACGTTTATTTTTATTATATTACCTCATCTTTGAATATGTGAAAGTTTATTGCATAATATGAACTTTTATTATAATTAAAGAGGAATAAAATTTAAATGAAATTTATTTAATATGCATAAAACAAATTGATTATTTAAAGATAGGAAATTAGTAAAGGTTCAACGTTATTTCAAATATAATTTTCTCGTGATAGGTCCAACTTTGGCGTTTAGTATAATTTTGGATCCCGAATTCTGGATTAAGGGGATTAAAGAACTCATTAACTAATAATTATGCTTAGTCTGTCTGATTCAAGGCACGATGGTCGTAATGCAACGTCACCGTTGTAATGCCACATGGATCTAGGGCTATTCATAATTTTATTTGTTTTTTTTTTTTTTTTCAGAGGAAAAAAAACGCTGGTATATTAGGGAAAATATAACAGTCCATGTACATGTATTACATCACAGCTATGACAACAGCATGTGAAAGTCGTAAGAAATATCCAAAACTACAGTCATGTAAACTCCGTCACCGGAGTCCATGATGTAAAATGGCAAACAGCATTACGGGAGGAAAAGTCCATCCCATTCACATAATAACATGCATCCCTGTTACACTATTATACATGGCATAAGAAGATTCATCGAAACATGTATATAGGTAAGTCTAATAAACCAGCAGTACCAAAATGAAAGAAAAGTCCAGAAATATGTTAATAGATAGGAAAAGGTCAATGCAGGTAGCACGACGCCAAAAACCATCATGTGTAGGAAAATGATAGATAAGGCATGATGATGATGTAAAAGTATATGCCGGCTCGCCTGTTGAAGTCCCAGCCGCAATAGCTCCCAAAACGTGCCTGAAGAGTGTGATGATGTAAATATATGCCGGCTCGCCTGATGAAGTTATCCTGCCGCAACAGCACCCCAAACATGCCTGTAGAATGAAAGCAGAGTGTAGGCAATTATATATAGAAAGAGTGGGGGACCGTCAATAGTACTATGCCGGCTCGCCTGGGGTTGAAAATGCAGTATCTGCACCCGTGAGTGTTGTGTAGTGGCCCAAAACTGCCCTCAGCACCGTCACCATATGGATGGACCCATTGTATCAAGTAAGCATATCAACAGACAGTAGATCACGTGGAAAGGAACGAACTGTGCAAAAAATACCAAATGGATCGTCCAATACAGTGTATTGGCCTCCTATCAGCAACTGATGAGGAAACCATAAGGCCTCCAGAACAAAAACGATGATAGAGAGCGTATGATTCACATCCAAAACCGATCAACGATGGATAAGAACAAAACATAAAGCATAAATAAACAGAGAAGGTGAAAAAACTTCATGGAGTTGGAATCACAGTAGGTCTTTGCTGTACCCCGTCAATAACCTGTAGCACATGCATCTGTCCAATAGCTGTAGAAATGCCTTTTTTTGATAATTTGTCCGCCCTGGAGTTATTTTCCCTGTAGATGTGTGTTATAGGGGGTTTATCCATTGTCTGCCATCTGTGTAAAGTCCTCTGTTTCCACCCTCTCAGATTTGGTATAGTAATATCACATTTACCTTGTATCCAGTCAATTACAAGCTTAGAATCTCCATAGAAGTTAGGCTGTGCTATTTGATATAAGGACGCAATGTGGAAACTACCCCAAAGCGCCATAATTTCTGCTTTATTGTTGGTGCCTGCTCCTCCGTTCCAGTATGCGTGGATCCTCTCTTTTCCAGAAATTTTAACCCAAACTCCACAGCCAATGATACCATCCTTAGACGCCCCATCAAAGAAAATGGCCGGAAGTGTTATTTCGTGGGGTCTATATCTGATAGATCTATCTGGTCGAAGCAGAGGAGGATCATCCCAATCCAATAACCAGGTCTCAATGTTGGATACAATATGATGAGGTAGAAAAGGCTTATCTTCGAAAATGAGATAGTTTCTCCCCTTCCAGACCTCCCAAATGAGATAGAAGGGGAGAGACCTGTACTTACCATTGATCCTATCCCATAAACTGACAGTCGATATAAAATCCGAAGGAGTCCAGTTTGGGGTGGATAAGTGGGGGAGAAAAATCCTCCATATGTGTAAGATGACCGGGCAGGAAAAGAAAAGATGGTGAATGCTCTCCTCCTGTGTACAGCATATAGGACATCTATTAGGTCCTATCATTCCCCTTCTGCATAAATTGTCCCACGTACTTATCTTTTCTCTCCACACTAACCAACCTAATAGTATGATCTTTGTGGGGATTTTGCGCTTCCAGAAGGGGGAGAAAATCTTGGAAGTGGATCCGTTTGCCTCCATGTAGACCAGAAACCTGTATGCATCCTTGACCATGATTTGTTCATTTTTCATCGGGCCATACCATATGATTTTATCACCCCCCGGAGCTCTACTGAATCCCGCCGCTTTGAACGATGTAGTGATGGCCTCCCATTCCGCTGCTTCATCACCCGATAAGTCCAATTTTCCAGCATCTTTAAAAACCGGTATATCGTGATACCATTCGGATATGGTCTGAGATATGAGAAAATACCCCCGCTGTAATAAAGAAGTAATAAGATTTGGGGAGAGAGTGCATCCCGGGGGGAGACCCGAAATGGATTTGAAGCTGATGGGAATCTTCCCACCATCGCAGAAACTCCATGTAATACGATCACAAATATGGGGGAGGACCTTAATAAAACCACGCCATATGACCGAAACATTTGTTGGGGTGTTGATCTCCCTGTGCAATAGCTGATGAAGAATATCCCCTGATACGTATTTACTCCTAATGATAGCGCACCAGATGTTGTCTCCATTAAGAGCACGCCATAATGATTTGAGTAGGAGAGCAGTGTTAAAGGTCTGGGTGTTGAGAATCCCGCATCCATCAAAATCCGTAGGTCTGCACATGATGTTTAGCTGACAGAGATGCAGCTTCTTAGCCTGTTTTGTGCCTCCCCAAAGGAAAAGGGAGATGATCCCATTTATAAGCTTTACAATCTTGGCTGGTAAGTAATAGAGATGACCCCAGTAGACCATGAGTTGTGTTAATACAGCCTGTATAAGAATAAGTCTGCCGCCCATTGAAAGCCATTTGTGGGTCCAATTAAAGATCCTTGATCTAAAACGATCCACCAACCACATCCAGTCCCAACAATTGTAGCCACAGGGTTTTAAAAAACACCCCAGGTATGTGAAACCCTCAGAAATGTGATGACACTGGACCTCCAAAAGAGCAGCAATAAAATATATTTCCTGTCTTTCACCCTTGTCATAGAGTAGAAAGGATTTTCCTTTGTTCATGCCTAGTCCAGTGGCGGACTCAAATTTCTGCAATATCAATTGAATATATATCCAGTGAGCCCTGTTAAGATACCCAAAAAGCAACATGTCATCAACAAACAGTGAATGGTGAGTAGCAATAGAATCAGAGAAAGAAAACCCCTTGATGTGACCCTGTTGTTCTGCAATGTGTAATCTCCTGCTAAAACCATCAAGTATCAGGATAAAAATGAGAGGGGAGAGGGCACATCCCTGACGTAGTCCTCTAGCAGCTTCGAAAAAACGAGTAGGTACTCCATTTACCAGGACAGCGTATCTAACAGTTGATATACATGTCATGATCCATCGGATGACCCCGATGGGAAGGCCACTTCTGAGGAGTAGAAGCCTAATGTATGACCAATCAACCGAGTCGTACGCCTTGTGTAAATCCACCTTCATAATCAGAGTATCCTTTTTCCCAGTGTGTGCCGTGTGTAGAACCTCCTGTGCAATAGCAATCGCATCGTGAATGGAACGGCCTTGTAGGAAACCATACTGTTCAAGGCATATGTGATCAGATAGTATGGCCCTGATGCGATTTGCTATGATCTTCGATGTGATTTTATACAAAATATTGCACAAGGCAATGGGCCTGAATTCATTGAAGGATTGTGGATCAACCACCTTGGGGATCAGGGCAATAAAGGTGGAGTTAAAGTTTGCTGGCATGCGCCCTCTTTTCCTGATCAATTCAGTCACCTCCGTTAGCTCGCCACCTAACAAGTCAAAAAAGTAGATGAAAAATTCTCTCGGCCAGCCATCCGGCCCCGGGCATCTATCACGAGCAAATGACTTCAACACATTTAGCACTTCATTCTGTTCTATTTCCTGTTCCAATACCTCTACCGATGCCGCATAAAAAATTCTCGGTACCCCATCTAAAAACCACTGCTGATTATCCCCATCGATCTGCACCTGCTTTTTGTAAAAACCAGAGAAGTGAGTAAAGGCTTCTCCTTGTATGTCCTCTGTTGTAATAGCAAACGTGCCATCGGCCTTCTTAATTTTCCATATAGCGTTCTTGTTTCTTCTCTCAGTAGCATATTTGTGAAAGAACTTGGTATTATAATCACCCTCCTTCATCCACTTAATCCTGCTTTTTAACTTCCAGTTAGTTTCTTCTATCTCCAGGATCTGCTTCTTCCTCGTCCCCAGTTGCTCAAGTTCGATGTATGATGCCTCCTCAGGAGCAGAAATAGTAAAGCCTTTGTAGATCTCTTCCATCCGTTGTTTAATATTTTCAAGTTCGATCTTGAGTCCGGCCTTTTTATGTACCTCCCACCTCTTCGAGACCACTTTCAGCCTTTGAAGCCTCGTATGAAAACGCTCAAGAGGGGTTGATATATCGCAGTCTATTCCTTCTGCCCATGTCGCTTTCACGAGGTCAACATAGTCCTTTTCTTCCAACCACACCCGGTTGAACTTGTATGGACAGCCTTTTGGAAAACGCCACTCATTCCATGACAAGGTAATGGCCATGTGGTCGGAGATCTCAGAGAATACAATCGTGGACCTGGGGGTCCCCCACTTGTCGATCAGATTGTCACTTATGATAGCTCTATCCAACCGCTTTGCAATATATTCATCATCCTTCCTTTTATTAGACCATGTGGGAAATAGAGGCTCTGGTCTGACATCGATCAGATGAAAATCATGAAACATAGCCTGTAGGAAAATAGATAGTGGATCCATACGTGCCCTTGCCCCCCATATCTCATCAACTTGCATAGTAAAATTGAGATCACCCAGTAAAATCAGATTCAGAAGACAAAAGAGGCCCGAATATTGCATCTTGTCCCAGAAGAGTTGCCTGCCTATATAAGGCGCATAAAGATTGATGATATTAATCGGTTCTTTTCTACCTCTCATGTGACCAGAGAGGAGAATACCCCCTGAGAATCTGTAAGCCTTGAACACGAACCAGGTCGGGTCCCACATTGCTATTAAACCACCGGAGTGTCCCAAAGAATCAGTCGCCGCCGCATGCCATCCAAGTCTGAAATTAAGAAAGGTCTTGAGAGCCTTCTTCCGCCTGCAGAGAGTTTCCTGTGCCATAAAAATCCTACACTTACTATCATAACCAAGTCACGTAGGCAATGAGTTTTGGGGCCATCACCCACACCCCGAATATTCAGAGATAATATGTGGTTCATTGGATACCCTTCCCCGGGAAACTTGCTCTAAGCGCCCGTGTTCCCTCCCAATTTGTCTCCGCCTTCGAGATTGGGACATCCGAGAGATTTTCATCTCCATCATCAAAAAGAGCTATGGACTTGAATTTGCCTTTTCCCTGTCTCTTATTGTTCTTGGTCTGCTTCCTAATGGATATGCCAACATGAGAGGGCCAAGGCGCATCATCATCAAGGTCCGAAGGAGGTCTTTCGAAAACCGATAGAGCAGCGAGGTCAAAATTAGGATTGCGGAGAATAGAGTCGATGTCGCATCCAACCGAGTTCCTGGGGGATTCAGGAGGGTTGATAGCATCTTCAGGGTCAGAAAAGGAATTAGAGAAGGACGGCTGTGGCTCAGGCGATAAGGGAGGAGCAGATGGACCAGCAATAGAGGACAGAGTAGGCTGAAGAGTTATGGTTTCCGATAGGAGATGGTGACCAGGGTAGGTGGTAGGAGCAGAGGTCCCCCTAGCGGGCATTCTATGAGGTGAAGAGTGAGTGATAACCTGTGGCGAGAGCGAGACAACAGGCTCGGCAACTGGTAAAACAGGGTTATCAACCACATTAGGGGGGTCAGCCAGCAAAGCTGGGTCACGTCTATCATAATAATCATCAGCAGATAAGAAAGCCTCATTCTCCGAGTGTGATGGATGTGGATTACCTGGTGTGTCAGCCATTGCTACAGACCTCCCGTGGTTTTGACCTCTGTCAACTTCACCAGCATTTGTGCCCATCGATCTACCAGTACGCAGCCGCAGAGGACAATTGCTTCTTAGGTGGCCGGTTTTATAACAAATCAGGCATCTGAAGGGGATCCCCCAGAAGTCAATTCGTTGCCTGTGTCGCCTGTTCCCCCATAGTAAATCAACATCCCCAGGTAGACCCTCCACAAAATCAATCTCCACCAACAGCCAGGCTATTCTCTTATCAGCAGCGCCAATGATGCTAGGGTCTATGTACTTCGTGGTGCCTATAGAGTCACCAATTTGTTTTAGGGCCTTCAGCGTCCAGAACTCCAAAGGTAGACCTGGGAGTTTTACCCAGACAATCCGGCTGCGTGGTGCTTCCATTACCGGGTTGAAACCCAGGTACCACGGCACCAATTGCAAATAACTCCTCCCTCTAACCCACATCCTACTAATAATCTTGTATACATCTGCCTGATCCATAAAATGGAAAGAAAACCATCCATTAATCAGAATACTGACCTTTGGCGTATAACCGATAATGGGACTCCAGTGTTTTTTGATCTAGGCGCTTGTGTCGACCTCTGCATTGTCTGGAAATATCCAACGGCCAATAACGGCCCTTCTCTGTAAACTTGCAACCCTTCTAAGCATATCCTCATCGTCCATGTATATCTCGTTGATCTCCATTCTGTGCCTGTAATAATTCTTCTTGTTTTTTCTACGTCTGTTCTGTTGCTTCCTGTTGTTATCCAGGTGCGAGTCGGAGGAAACAGAATTGTTGAACTCAATGGCACTTTGGATAATGATCTCGTCCAGCTGGTGTTCACTAGAAGCCTGCTTCTCATGTCCCGCGCCAGAAACATAACAGGCCTTGTCTAGTGAATTCTCCTCCGTAGGATATGTACCCATCTCCATAATTAAAAGCAAGGATGGCTGTGCCGTGACAAGGATGAAGCAGGACACCTGGATAGCCAGGTAGCCGTCAAAGAGAGGAGGTAGGTGGATGCAAGGGATAGGATATAAGACAGAAAAGTACAAAGAGTAATGACTACTCCTCAAATTGCCTAGGAGAAGGAAGATCAAAGAGTCAGATAGCCGCCCCTGTAAGAAGGTAGATAGGAGGAGTGAAACCCATATCCCTGACCTTCTCGATAGGATACAGGAGAGAACCACCTTAATAAAGAACAAGTCCTTTTCTATTAAAGGTGAAGATCAGGAAACCATAAAAAAGTCCAAAAAAGGACATACAAAGCTCAATTCAGCCCCAGGAGGTCAGTCCCAATTGAATGATGAAGCAGGAGATAAACCTCGTGGAGAGGTAGGATCGTCCTGTGAACGGCTGAAAAGATCACCCATAAGATCACCACCAGCTAACGTGATCCAAAAGGGATACGCCAATCTGAGCAATAAATCCAGGGATATTAAAAACCCAGGTGAAGGACAAATAAGCGTTGAACCGGGGGGGATCAGAGAATTCAAATTCTATCCGGAAAACTTAAAGAAAAACGGCTATGTGCATCTGAAAATCCATCGGAAAAACCAGACCAGAGATAGGTCAGCTTCATGCCAAGTTGCAGCAGCAGCAGAAACAGCCCGGAATAGTCCACCACCTTCCTTTAATACGATAGCCAATACTTTTACAAGGTCGAGATAAAGTAATGGAAATGAAACATCTGTTCCAGAAACCCGACCAGATATCCCCCCAATGAAAATGGGATTTCAGGGATGATAGAGAGCCAGCCGAGTCACCGGAATTGTTGAGGACCTCCTTGCCCTCCATGAAGTCATATATACCATATCTAAAGCGACCTCATGCGTCAAATGATACAGCAACTTCTCGTTCATGTTAGATTAATGAAGGAGTCATATCCATCATGAAAAATTGCAATGCGCTTAAGAAAGAAAACACTTATCAAGCCCATACACCAATCTACCATACAACTCCACGGCTCTATGCATCCATCTCTGCACGCAAACTAACAAACTTATTTGTCGCGAAGGTTACCTCCTCTCCCAACAACAACTTTTGTTTATACATTTTTTGTAGATGCATGTTCTAAAAAAAATTAACGCACAGTAATATGCAGAGGTGATATCAAAACATACCAAGAAATTGGCAGACTGAATGAGCTTCTCTCCAAGCTTTATAGAAGAAACCCGTGTCTGCTGAAAGATGCGCTTCTCTCCAGAGTTCCAGAGTCCATACACCCGCTTATGCTGAAGGATGAGTTTCACCTACATGGATGGGAAAGCATGTAGTTTCTGGAAAGTATGTAGTTTCTGAGGATATCCTTCCGGATGGATTCAAAGTCAAGAAAGGTGATATGGTGGGTTATGTTCCTTACTCTATGGGAAGAATGACGTACCTCTGGGGCAGTGATGCGGAGGAGTTTAGGCCTGAGAGATGGCTCCATAATGGAGTTTTTCAACCCGAATCACCGTTCAAGTTTACTGCGTTTCAGGTAAATGACTTAACCATGACATTTAATGTTATGAAAACACACCTCTGATAATAACTTGAAATCGATAAGGTGTGTGCTTGGCTTGCAGGCTGGACCTCGCATGTGTCTGGGCAAGGATTTTGCTTACATCCAAATGAAGATTGTTGCAGCTGTTCTTATACGCTTCTTCAAATTTGAATTAGTGCAAGGGATGGAAGTGAGATATCGTCCCTCAGTGACACTCCACATGACTGAAGATGGATTAAATCTGCGTGTCATGCCTAGAGATTAGATTAGATTGATGAGCACAGTTTTATATCGAAGTGAGGGACATTGTACAATGAAAGCTTTCATCTGTTTTACACAATTTGGTATTTGCTTAGCTATTTAACAGGTTTAGGTTTTTTCTGGTGGAAGGAATCTTGTAGTGTCTTAAAATGTTAATACTCTATGGTACAGATGAAAAACATTTTATTGAATTTTTTGAACAAGTTTGCCAATAATAATAGGATTAATGTAGGAATTGGGCATATAGAGAAATGTTCATAATAAAACAAAATTGAGTTGTTTTTAATGTGATTTTTTTAAAGATTTTGACTCAAAAATAATTGTTGAGAAATTTTGATTTATGTTAGTTAAATTGATTTTTTTATTGTATATAGTTTTAAACTGATTTTTTTATTTTATATAGATAAATTCAGCACTCTAAAAAATTTCTAAGACTTTTGGTTTATACAAATTACCCATCAACTTGTGATTTCAATAAATTTCAACAAAATTTTATAGAAATTAAACCAAAAAAACCACATAAAACCATTTCCAAAAAAACTCACAAAAACAACTGCTAATACAATTCATATCACCTCATGTTGTCCTAATAAATTCATAGCACCTTGTGTAGTCGTATGTGCTGATCTGGGACACCGAGTTTACAGTTTGTCCAATAACAACTTTCTTTATATCCTGAGGAAATGTAAAAAGTAAAATACTACAGGGAACTTACCTTCTTTATTTACCGAGGAAATATTAAAAGTAAAATACTACAGCTATTGAGTCACCTTTTTCTATGCAACCTGTCTGCAGAGTTTGTATTATCCTAACCGGGCTGGTTACGGCCTTATGGTTACCTAACTTTTATTAAAGTCCGTCTAGGCCACCGCTTGGGTTCTGAAGAATATGCGTTTCTGAGAGGACTTCGTTCAGCACTCGTAATTAATTCCGTTTTCAATTGTTTTTCTTGGACAAACAATTAATTATAGTTTAAATTGATTTTATTGTATTAAATAATCACTGTTATCAGACTTTTATATATGAATTCACTTTTTGGGGACAGAGACACTATTATTATTTTTATAGATTTTATAAAAGTAAGTTTATTATTTTTTTTAATTTCAAAAAAATAGGTTTATCCTCAACTTATTTTTATGAGTACTGGTTTGTGAATTTTCGGTTTAATTGTTTTGAATATAGAGGTAAATTTATATATATATGTGTGTGTGTGTGTTTTTGGTTAATAAGTTTGAAAGTTTAATATATATATTTTGAAATTAAATAAAAAATAAAAATCAATTTAAATTTTGAAAATACAGTTTTAAGAGCATGTATTAAAGTTGTATTTCCTTTTAAGAGTTTATAGGTTCAAAATCAAAGAGGTGAAGTAGGTATGCCTTTGTAGATTTAGTAGTCAAATTGTTGGGCTTTGCCATCAAATTTTAAACTAGCCAAAAAAATTAACAATAAATGTACTATGCGTAGATCTATGTGGAGGTTGATCTTGATAAGCGTTTTTCAAATGCAGTAAACTAATCCTGGACAATTGTGCCTTCCTACAACAAGTGGACGATGACTAGTTTCCTTTTAAGTGTAAGTTGTGCCATGAATATGGGCATTTTTCACAAAACTACCCAAAGTGTTGATATTTCTTAGCACTTCAGCTACAGATCCATGTCTAAAATCAGGATCATAAACACACTAAAATACCATAAAAATAGCATTGTGCGCAACATAATAACACACATCAGTGAATCAACTAGTACACGAGACAATTGTTAACCCAAAACTTGTCATATTACATATATTAATAAAACAAGCGTAGGGTTCTTGTACTAAGGATCATGGCCCTTACAATCATCCATGATACAAGAATGACTAGGGCTTGGATTCAACAACCTATGACTACTAACTATCCCTGAACACAGACTTACGCTTGGCTTACTTACTAATGTAACACTTACATATTCCTTTTAGTACACGTACCTTTAACACTTATGGTAGGTATTTGCCACCTCTTCTTTTGCTCACAAGGTTTATGCAACTTCAAAATTCTTGTATCTTTAACTACGCAAACTGCCATTGCCAGTCTTCTAGTTGCTTCTAGAATTATTGAACATAAGCCCATAGACCTTCCCTCTAGCAACCCTCCTTCTCCTCCAAGAATGGCCAACTCTTAGGGTATTCAACGCAACTGCTCTCTATCATCGATAAGTCTCCTTCAATATCACTTCTCATAGGGAGTTCTAAATCTACACTCTTATCAGGGATTTGCACCTGCAAATCCCTGAAGCAAGGCATCACTAAAGTTTTCCTTCAATAAATAGTTTGACTATTCAAACCTACTAATCATAAGGATTTCATTAACTAGACATCACATCAATGATATTCCTACTACACATGCTTATATTAAGGCTCCAAATATTGGACTCTGAACGGTGACAATATTTCTTCTTATTCATTGTATAGGGCATCCACAAATAGTCCCAAACTTCTTCACATTAGGACAACCCTCTTAGTTTCACCTTTATTCAACATCTTAAATATTAGCCTTGGCATAATACACCCTAGAAAATCTCATAGACCTTGAGGCATTGCAACCCTAACATAATAAAAAACCTTTTCATTTAGGCCCTTCTTTGGATGACTTGACATATTTTCCTCCATGCCCTGAATAGAGCTAATTAACCAGTATTTTGTGCAATATTCAATGTCTTTATCCTGCATAGAAGAGGCCCTAACTAGGGAACATCAATTTTTGTCCTAGCCCCTTTAGGAAATACCTCTTAACCATCACTTTCCTCCAAGACAACCTGAGTGGGCTCAATGGTTAAGAACTTCTGATTTCTCTTAGGAGGTCACAGGTCCAAAACTGGTGGGGGGTAGGGTTTTCTATTGCCTGTCATGAACAAGATAGAGGGATAGACGCCCCCAATGTTGGACGCCTCGGTTCTTGTGAAAGTCATGAGTTTCTGGAATATATGTCTTACAGGCTGCTACATATACCTGGGGAGGTTGTTCTTCCCTGTCTTAAAAAAAACCATCACTTTCCTCCAATAAATATGCTCCATGTTGTCCCTTCCTTTCCTTCACTATATTTCCCTTATACTGTTCCCTTTAGCTCACACTTCCTTACAATACTAAGGACTATTTTTCAAACCACTTTAGGATAGACATATATATAGGACCTCTACACAAGATACTCAAAATATTCAACTTAATCACATGCATATGTCTTATTCTTAGGGTCTCAGTCCTCTATCCCACACACTTTACAAGGGTTGTGTACCACATAAGGGATCCATAACTAGGGAACGAATCAATAACATAAAGTAAGCTCCAAACATGCCAAACAAACCTCCAATATAGGGTTGAATTTCAGAGGGATAAACTTCGACAAATGTGAGCTAACTTGACCTTCATTTCACACTTGAACTAAACCACGTCCCTCTTTTGGATCTGCAGCTCCTCGGCCATTTTACCTTCACTTAGGCATATTTGTCTTAAGGAAAGATACTCATATGGATGTGATCAAATGATATTGTCTCACCTCTTCTTATAATATTCTATGAGGGTAACATCTATCCCTTAAGGGGCATCACTTAAGCCAAAGTTAACTTTAAATTTGTAGACAAAACCCCATCTATCATAAGAAATTAGATTCCGTCCATTTTAATTAGCCACGCCATGATGCCCTAGGTGCCGCTTAGTCCATCAAGGTTTATCCTCATGCATCCATGAATAAAATGTCATTTTCCTCACTTGGCTTCTTACCCACAACTTTGGGTACAAAACCAACTGCTTTGGTACACTGCCCAGAAACTTTTGTGGGTCAAATTCTCCCAAACATAGTACCCTAGGGTTTTAGGAGTACCTCCCCAGCTACACAAATCAACACTCCTTCTTAGTGAGGGAGGTAATTCCACCACTCGGAAGTAACTCGTCATCGTTGGTGACACTAGCTTAATATCTAGTATTCACCACCACAACATATGCTATAGAATGAACCACACTCATCTCAGTAGTGTCTCTGCCTCAATCTCATCAAAAACTAAATATTCAAACTTCCATAGTGCATACTCCCTTTGAGTCTATTTGAGTCTACACAAGCTCCACTGCCTCACACTACTACTAAACTTGTGTCCTTCTGATTTCATTTTAAGTTGTGGTCAAACATTGGGTCTCATCTAGACCATCTCAACTCAACTCAGCAAGTGATCTCATCCTAATTAGGTGCTTTGTTTTATGCTCAAAAATAAATTTTCTTATATTGGCTTGGAACCTGAATGAACACATAGTGCTCGTCGTTCTGAATCCGACGCTCTTCATTTAACAAAAAATGGTCATCGTATGCTCCTGGAAATGTGATTTGTTCTCTTTGGTAAACAGGTAAAAAAAAAAATGATAGTCAAATGCCAAGTCAGCAATCCGTACTACTGACATGGCATGCTGACTATGTGGGTCATTTTTTTTGGCAATTCTTAGGTGAATGGTAAGCTGCCAAGTGGTAGCATGGCACTGGTCTATATTCTAGGTGACGTGCCAAAGTGTTATTGGTTCATTTTGGGGGTCAACTGGCTGAGGATACATGGTGCAGCCCAGGGTCGCCACATGCCTGCCCCCCCCCCCCCCCCAACCCCCCACGGTTGTATTACAGTGTAAAAATTTTGGTGCAAATTTCGAGCGGAGGCGCTGGGGTTTGACCCCACAACTTCCCTCCACACAAAGCCACGGTCTACCATTTTGCCTATCCATTAGTCCTTACAATACATAGTCGTCGACTTATACTTAAATTGAAGTTTGTAATACGAAGGGGGAAGGTGGGGGTCAGCCCTCGACCCATAGAACCTCAAAACAAGACCACCGGCGAAGCAAACTATTAGCGCGGAGGATTAACGAGTTAAGCCACGTTTAATTAACCATAATCCATACTTAATAAGTGCCTAATCCAATGTTAAATGTGGATTAGTTTAAAGCTTAGAGTTAGCGCTTAATTGCACTTAATTTGCGCTAAGACTCCACTTAAATTTTTTTGTGGTTTAATTGGCAGACCCCCAAATTTGGCAAAAACTGCCAGTTCTAGTTACAGTTAGCTAGTTTAGGGCCTGAAATAGTGGGAAAAAATAAAATGGTAATAAATTTTTAATTTTTCGATCAATTCATGCTAAAAAAGAGGCTAGCTGACCATTTTGAGCCATTCTAGACTCATTGGAGAAGGTTATAGGAGTAGAAAAGCATTGTAAACATGTCAATTTTACAATTTTAGAATAATATAATTGCCCAAGCCATGGAATCTAGACCAAGGAGATATGGCCTAGGAGGGGTGAACTCCTTCATCAAATACATGTGTTAATGTTATGTATGGTGATGTTCTATACTTTATTTTTTGTTGTTCATCTCTTGTTCTTATGTTAAATTTCTCACTAAATTGACATGAAAAAACACTCATGAGACTTGATAATTTGCAAGAAAACCTGAACCCTTAAGCACACATAAGACATTGAATTTATAAAATGGAAAAATTAATTAGCACAACAACACTAACATACTCCATTCATATTATTTTTGGTATCAAAACTCAATTTCTTTAGGTTTTTTTGTGCAAGAATGGATCTAATTGTTTGCAAGTTTGTATGATGCTTACAAGGTTAAAACTCAAAAGAGGAGAAGGGAAGCTAGTTGAGGGCCTTGCAGTTGGGTCAAGAGGAAGAAGGGCAAGGTTTCCAAATTATTCAACACCAACACATCCTCAAGTTGAATTTTAGTCTTTAGTGAGCATGTCTCATGAAGGAGAACCTATCATGACAAAAGATGAGAGAGCATTCAGGAAGGCATTCTTTGATATAACTGAGATGATTAAAGTCCTCTATGAGGAAAGGAATGTAAGGATGAAAGGAGAGAGTTCAAGGCCTCCAAGAGGAAAGGATTCTCCAGAAGGAGGAGGCCATGGAGATGGTAAGAAGCCACCATCCACTCCACCATCATCCTCACTGCCATATTCACCTTCCTCATCATCATCTTCCACTACCAAAACTCTTCCATTTGTTCATACACATACGTCCAAAGTAGCTGGTAGATTACCCTTTCTTAAACTTGATGTTAAATTTGAGATTCCAATGTATAATGGTGAAGTGAATGCAGAGAATGTAGATAATTAGATTTGCCAATTTTAGGTTTATTATAGAATTCATAACCTTCAAGAAGATGACATAAAGATTCAATTGGCTTCCTTGGGAATGGTCCAGGGATCAACACTTGTATGGTGGGAAGCAAAGACACTAGAGGATATTAAAATGGCAAGATCTCAATATCTTTGTCAAATTTTATTGTTGCAATTAAAATGAATTTCTATCCTCTAGCTTACATGCAAAAAGCCATTATGGAATGGAAAAATTTTAAACAATTGAAAGGGCGAAGTGTGCAAGGTTATACTCGTGAATTTAGGAGACGAGCTCTTATTTTGGGTGTCAATTTGTATTCTCAAGAAACTTTGTTAAAGTACATTGGGGGTTTTCATAGATATCTTAGACATACTATTCTCATGTTCAATCCCATCAAATTAGATGAGGTTTGTGTTTAAGCCATACATCTAGAAGCAAGAGGGAAACATAGTGGAGATGAGAAAAGTGATATTTTCCTTGAGTATGAGGTAAAGGAAAAGGTAGGTTTAATGGAAGAGGAAAGAAAAATAGTTCTATCAAAATAGAGAAAGAGAAACTCACATGTAAACATTTTTCGAAGAATGGCCATGATGAAAACCATTGTTGGAAACTCCATCCAAAGTTGAAGTGAAATACAAGGGGAAAACTATTGCAATCATTGAACATGACATAGGTTCAGATTTAGGAGATGAAACTAAGATCATAGCAATGGGTTTTAAAGGTAAGAACATATCAAGCACTAGTTCTTCAAGTTGCTCTAATGTAACTCAAGATAAAGATACAAGAATTGAACTCTTTCATATTAGAGTCATTTCAAAACATACCAAGATAGACACACTATTTGATAGTGGTTCTCAAGATAATTTGATTTCTGAAGACTTAGTTAAGAAGTTAAATCTTGAAATTGTTACACATCTAAGAACTTATCCTTTAGGGTGGATATGCAAGAATGAAAATTTACATGTAACAAGGAAGTGCATCCTAAGGTTTGCAATCAATTCAAACTTTCTTGACGAAGTTGAACTTGATGTAGTGTCACTTAAGATTTCAGGTATTGTTTTGGGAAGTTCTTATCCTTATGATAGGAGGGAAGTATTTCATTTCCATGAGAATAAGTACCACTTGTTCAATGATGTAATTAAGTACATAGTTAGAGCGCATACGAAGAAGAGAATTTTGTCTCTCACACATGTAGGATAAATGAAGAGAATAGTGAATGCAAGTCAAAATTTGACTTTGTTAATAATCAAGCATAGAGATGTTTTGAATGAGACCTTTCAAAAATATGCATCGAATGAACAAGTTGATTTCATTGAAGTTGTTAATGCTTGTAATAATATGTTTCGAGACTCTAACAGGTTTCCTTTGAAAGGAGGTAAATAATATGTGAAAGATTTGTAGCAATCAACATCAGTTTTGAGCAGTGATGGAAACATGATGTCAGTGCGAGAGAGTACAAAGGTCAAAGAGAAAACACCAAAGAAATTTGACAAATAAGGCATAGGTTCCACAAGTAATTGTTTTTGGTTTCGAAAGGGTACATGGAAATGGTGAAAATACTTGGTCAAAATTTGACACAAGTATAAGGCAAGACAAGCTAAAAATCACCATATCAACAATGTTCGATGTGAGACAGTTTTCAAGTTTCCTTTGATTAGCGATCGAGGTGGAAACAAGTTTGTTTCTTCAAGTACAACTTGTTTCTCTACAAATTTAGGGAAATTGCAGCTTGATGATGTCTACAACAACAAGACAGGGTCTCGAGAGTCAAGGAAAAAGCCTAGTTTTTATGAAAATCTCATATTGTTGAAATTGGGAAAATTCCATTGGATTGAGACTGGAAGGATGAGGAAGTTGTGCCCTCATCCACATGTTCTTTAATTAAAGAGATTTTGGGGTCCAAAAGGCTTCCAATGGGGAGGAATGATCAGGTGCTCAATTTTATGCTAAAAATAAGTTCTCAGATTGGCTCGAAACCTGAATGGTCGTGTAGTGCTCTTTGTTCTGAATTCGGTGCACTTTGTTTCACGAAAAATGGTCGTCGTATGCTCCCGTAAATGCAATATATTCACTTTTTTAAACATGTAAAAATTAACAAAAAAAAGTGAGAGTCAGACGCCAAGTCAGCAATTTGTATTGTTGATGTGGCATGATGACTGTGCATGTCATTTTTTTTGTTAATTATTAGGCAAATGGTAAGCTTCCAAGTGGCAACATGACATTGGTTCGTATTCTGGGTGACGTTTCAAAGTGTTGTTAGTTCGTTTTGTGGGCCAAATGGGTGAGGACACATGGTGCAGCTTAGGGCTACCACATGCCCCCCCCCCCCCCCATGATTGTATTACAATGTCAAAATTTTGGTGCAAAGTCTAGGCAGAGGCGCTGGGGTTCGAACCCATGACACAAAGCCACAGTTTACCGTTCCACCTATCCATTAGTCCTTACAATACATAGTCGTCAACTTATATTTAAATTGAGGTTTTTAATACAGAATGGGAAGGTGGGGGCCAGCCCCCGACCCATAGAACCTCAACACAGGACCACTGGCGGAGCAAACTATCAGCACAAAGGATTAATGAGTTAAGCCACAGTTAATTAACCATAATCCATACTTAATTAGCGCCTAATCCAATGTTAAATGTGTATTAGTTTAAAGGGCACAGTTAGCGCTTAACCATGCTTAATTAGCACTAAGAATCCACTTAAACTAATTGCGGTTTAATTGGCAGACCCCCAGATTTGGTGGAAACTACAAGTTCTAGTTACAGTTAGATAGTTTAGGGCTTGAAATAGTGGGAAAATTTAAAATGGTCATACCTTTTGCATTTTTCGATCAATTCAGGCTCAAAATGAGGCGAGCTAGTCGTTTTGAGCCATTCTAGACTCATTGGAGCAGGTTACAAGAGAAAAAGAGCATTTTAAATAGGTCAAATTGATAATTTGAGCATAATATAGAGGCCCAAGCCATGGAAGTTGGACCAAGGAGATGTAGCCCACGAGGGGTGAACTCCTTCATCAAATACTCATGTTGATGTTATGATGGTGATGTTCTGTACTTTATTTGTTTGTTTTAAGCTCTTATTTTTATGTTAAATTTCTCACTAAATTGATATGTAAAAACACTTATGAGACTTGATAATTTGCAAGAAAACCTGAACCGTTAAGCACACATAAGACATTAAATTTAAATCTGAAAGTGTAATTATCAAAACACCACTAACATTCTCCATTCAGATCACATCCTCTTATGTAAAATACATCACATGCACACGACTCTAATCTTGAATGTGGAACAACACAACCCTTGATGAAGATACTGACATGTCATCATCTCTTCCCTCACACTAATCCAACTCATCCATGCCAAAGAAACCCTTGAGAATTCCCAACGATCCATGAAATGTCACTGGAATTCTGAGATTTCAACCTACCATTCTACAAACTGTTGTTCACCATTTTCTCTTCTAATCCACTAGAGCTCTCAACCCATCTTGTCACATAGTTATTTGATACCACACTTCCATGTACTTAACTGAACCTTCTTCTCCATGCTCTAGGAAATTTGAGTAGCTTCGTTGTGCACACTCTGATCCATTGTCCCTTCAAAGAAGCTATGATTCCATGTTTATTTTTCTTGGCACTTCAGCTACAGGTATATGTCTAAAATTACAATTATGAACACACTGAAATACCACAACACTAGGAATTTTCATAGAGAATAATGTACAATAGTGAATCAACTAGTACACAACACAAATCTTAACCCAAAATGTGTTATACGACATATCTTAATGCAACAAACATAGGGTTGATGTACTATGGATCATGGCCTTTACAATCAACCCTGATACAAGAATGACTAGGGATTAGAGTCAATAGCCTATGACTAAAAATATGTCCCTGAACATAGTACACTTGAGATACTTGTTGTTGTAGTGCTTCCACATTCCTTTCAATCCATATACCTTGAATACCTCTGGTGGGTCCTTTTCCACCTCTTATACTTCTCACAATTCTTCTGCAACCTCATAATGCTTGCATCTTTAGCTACTCAAACTACCACTATCAATATTCTAGCTACATATATTAGTGTGTGTCTTTTATTTTAGTGTGTGTGATGGGACCTAGCCCTTACACCAAATCTGCACTCACAAAAATCTTTTAAATAAAACTTAAATAAATCACAAGTTATAACATATAATATGTTATGTCACATACACTTTGTGGATTTTAGAAATTGTGAATATTTATTGTTTTGATATATGTGATGATTCGTATGGTACTTGGAAAATTTGATTTTATTATTTGCAATCCTCTGTGGTTTAATTCGCCTGTCCTTGTGAATTGGCATGGATTTTGACACTTGTCTTGGTTCTCGAAACTTACTCCCTGCGCTAACAACCCTAATGCTATCAGTCGACAGTCATTTTTTCACTTGCCGAGCTCTTGTGAGGGTTTCTGTTATTCCACTGTTACAATTTGATTCACGAGGTCTTATTCTGTGACTATTCTGATTTTATGAGGTTATTTCGTGGCTTTGTCCGTCGATATAGTGGCCTTACTCGACTCATGTTACACTGTTTGCTATGGCAAGGGTTTTGTCAAACCCTACGGTGGAACTCAACGATTCTTCGTCGATATGGTAACTTCTATCTCTCGTGTATGTCTCAGCCCATCGTTTTTAAGTTTCTGCCTTCTATTTTTACTTGTAAATCTAACTGGTTTCTTCTATACTTGCAGGTTGAGGTCACTAAGGGTTCCTTTGTCCACTTTCAGCTCGAAAAACCTCAAAGGTAAGCTCCCTGTCTATGATTCAATATCTTCTCCGTTTTTATGAAGTCTCTAATTGGCTTGGCTCCTTGTGAGCAGGCCCTTGTCGATTTAAATCAGAGTTTCTTCTTTGCTTAGCGTTTCTGTCTCTTCTGGTAAGTCACCCAGAAACCCTTCTTGTCTCCTTTCTTTGAATTTTGTTCTTGTTGGTTTTTAAAACCAGTTCCGGTATCTAATCCCTAAAACTCCTCTCTTGTTTTTGTAGGTATTCCCATACTTTCACTCATGGTTTTCTTGCTTCGGCTGTCGAAACCCTAAAGGGTAGGGTCATCTCCTTAAAGAAAATCTCTGTTAGCTTTAAATTTTTTTTCTATAGAAACAAGTCTCTGTGCCTTCATTTTCTTTACTGGGTATTTATCATAGTTCGGTTGCATGCGATTTCAGTTCTGGGTAATTAAAAGAACTATGCCCGTAGAATGACTATACAGTCATTTCCGAGTTCGTTCTCCCATTCCTTTGTAACTTGCTCTCAGGCATGCACTCTGTTCGTGTGGGGTTTCGAACCCAACCCACAACTATATCTGTAATATATATATTTTGGACAACTTTCGAGAAACGTTTGAAAGAATTTAAATTTTATTCGTAATTAATGAAAATGCAACATCTATGTTTTTATGATAATGAATACCTGGTAATGTTTTCTAACTTCTTGCTCATTCAGGAAATGTCTGAGAGATGCCCTTTTATCTGTGTAGACTCGTCGATAATTATAGTACTCTGTTTGTCAATATGGTTGTTGCTCCAGTACCTGGGTGCGAACTTGCTTCTATTCGTTCTTCTTTCAGCTACGCAATCTGTCAATATTTTCATATACAACAATATAGAAATATAATGATAGACAGGAAAAAAATAATAACTTTTTGGCTACAGATTTCTTTTTAGACTCAGATGGTTTTTTCCTCTGAAAAAAAAATCTCTATTTCTGTTTTGTTATTTCTCTTTTTCTCTGATGGAAAATCGAACCTTACAGAATGTGTCTTCTTCCTTTATGTATCATTGTAGGAGATAGTTTTCAGTTTAAACTGTCAACCGTTTAATTACAACTACATTCTTGACTATGTTCTTTTAATGTGAGAATGAATTTCTAATGTAAATCAAAAGAAAACCTTTACGTAAATCTACAGAACTTAATTAACATCTTGACCCTAATGACTATTTCCTAAAGTAAAAATTAAAAGTCACAGGTTCAATGACCTGTCAGAAATCAAATGTAACAGTGAGACAAAAACCTATCTTCTTTGTCTACCCTGAGTTGGATGCTCCTGCATCAGACTCCCGGGGTAACAAAAAATTCATGGCTCCATTCCATGAGGTCTCCAATAGAATACCCTGCTTCCTGTATTTGCGATGCTTCAAGCCACGAACTGTCCTCAATGGGACAATTCTTCCACTTGACAAGGTACCATAAGTACTCCTTCCTGCGAGTGCGCTTGGCTACCTATGTGTCGAGAATTCTCTCGATCTCAAGGGGTTGCGCCGTAGGCATTTGCCTCATACAAGAACCACTGTCAAATTGGGTGTCCCGTTCTGGCCATGTTGTCCTGTCGTCTTCAGGACTGGCAGTATATGGAAACAGATCTGTCACATTGAAGATGGGCAATATGCCTATCCCTGGTGGTAATTGTAATTCATAGGCGTTGGCGGAAAATTTTCTAAGAATTTTACAGGGGCCAATATTCTTAAACTTCAGCTTGTTATATTTGCCCTTAGGAAAACGTTCCTTGCGTAAATGTGCAAGAACTTCATCCCCTACATTAAACAGAACTTCCCACCTCTTCAAATCTTCTTGTTGCTTGTACTTTTGACTATTGTCCTGCAATTTTGATTTCACCTGCTCATGTAAATCGCTCATTTCTTGGGTGAAATATTCCCCATCAGCACTCCTTCTTTCAAGCTTTCCCAAATCCCGCAGTTCATGCACTCCACGAGGATGCATGCCATACAGAACCTGAAAAGGACTGTAGCCTGTGCTGCGATTTGGCGAATCATTATAAGAAAATTCCGTTTGAGCAAGTACACGATCCCACATCCATGAATTTTCACCAATCAAACTTCTTAGCAGGTTTCCCAAGCTCCTGTTCACCACCTCCGTTTGCCCATCAGTATGTGGGTGATATGCGGAGCTGAAATTCAACTGAGTGTCCAACTTCTTCCACAACGTATGCCAAAAATTTCCTGTGAACTTCACATCCCTGTCAGAAATAATGGACCTTGGCAGGCCATGCAATCTGACAATCTCTATGAAAAACAAGCGTGCTACATGAGCGGCATCACTGGTTTTCCGGCAAGGAATAAAATGTGCCATTTTAGAAAACCTGTCTACTACCACCATCACCGAGTCAAAACCTCGTTGCGTCCTGGGCAAACCCAAGACAAAGTCCAAACTGACTGAGTCCCACGGTCTACTTGGAATAGGCAGTGGCATATAAAGTCCTATATTCTGGCTATGTCCCTTCGCCAATTGGCACATTTTACATCTGCTCACATATCTCTGCATGTCCCGTCGCGTCTTTGGCCAGTAATAGAAATCTTCAAGCTGTGATAACGTCTTGTCTATGCCGAAATTTCCGGCTAGACCTCCACTGTGCTTTTCCCGAATGATGTTCTCCCTCATTGAACAGTCGGGAATGCATAACTGTCCTCCTCTGAATAACAATCCTTCCTGCAAATTATAGTCCAGCCATGGACTATTGTTTCTCAGCAAAGGATTTTGACAGGCTTCATAAGCCTCTTTAAAATCTGCATCTGTCTGATACAAGTCATTCAAATGCTCAAAACCCAGCACTTGTATCATACTCTCCTATAAGAGAAAAGCTCTTCTACTCAACGCATCTGCCATCTTGTTGGCCTGTCCACTAATGTGTTTCAACACAAATGTGAAACTCTGCAAATACTCAACCCATTCTGCATGCTTATGGTTCAACTTTTGTTGCTGCATAATATACTGTAATGCAGAATTATCATAAAATAAAACAAATTCATTACCTAATAAATAATGTCTCCAATGCTTCAATGCTTGGACGACAGCATAAAATTATTTATCATAGGATGAGTACTTTTGTATGATTTCATTCAACTTCTCACTGAAATAAGCGACCGGCCTATCCTCCTAGCTAACTACTACTCCAATGGTTGTACCACTAGCATCACAACGAACTTGAAAACGTTTGTTAAAATTAGGCAACCTAAAAATCGGTCTTTCAGTGATCTTCTTCTTCAAAGTCTGAAACCTTCTCTCTGCTGCTTCTGTCCAACAAAAAGGCTGATTTTCCTTTTTTATTGTATCCAACATAGCTGTGTAGATTCCACTGAAATCTCTGATAAATTTCTGGTAAAAACTTGCCAACCCATGAAAACTTTGAACCTCAAACAGATTCGTTGGGGATGACTAGCTAACAATAGCTGCAACTTTTTCTGGGTCCATCTTCAGCTCATTCTCTGCAATCACAAAACCCAAATAAACTAATTCTTTCTTAAAAAGGTACATTTATTCAGATATATCAGCAGCTTGTTCTTCTGTAATTTCTCCAATACACTTCGAACATGTCGAAAGTGTTCTTCCTTCGTCTTGCCGAAAATCAAAATATCATCTAGATAAACAATCACAAATTTCCTAATGAACTCTTTCAACACTTCATTCATTAGGCACATAAATATACTAGGGGCATTACTCAAACCGAATGGCATTACCAGCCACTCATACAACCCTTAATTTGTCTTGAAAGTTGTATTCTACTCATCCCCTTCTTGAATTTGAATCTGGTGGTAACCACTCTTCATATCGATCTTTGAGAAGTACGCTGCTTCACTCAAATAGTCCATCATGTCATCCATTCGTGGCAATGCGAACCTGTATCTAATAGTAATTTTATTGATAACTCTCGAATATGTACACATCCACCATTCTCCACCCTTCTTAGGAGCTAAAATTGTTGGAACTGCACAGGGGCTCAAACTTTCCCTTATCAATCCTTTGTCTAGCAGTTCCTGTACCTACTTCCTAATTTCTTCATTGTCCTTAGGACTCATTCGGTACACTGCCTTGTTTGGTAAACTAGCTCCTGGTATAAAATCGATATGATGACTGATACTTCTCTTAGGAGGTAACTCATCTGGTAAATCATCCACTATAATGTCACCAAAATCTTGCAACATATCTTGGATTTCCTCTGGTAAATTTGTAATTTTTGTATGCAATATCACTGTTTTTGGCCTCCTTACAACAAAAAATTTAATTTCATTATCCTCGATCTGTTTTAAGAATTCTTTTCCTCCCACCAACAACGCTTTGAGTCCACTGGTCTCTGCTGTCTCTTATTCCTTGATGGGTACAAGTGTATGCTTAATCCCATCCTTGACAAACTTGTACCAGTTTTTATTTCCATCATGTACCACTTTCCTGTCATACTTCCATGGTCTCCCTAATAGTATATGACACACGTCCATAGGCATAATATCGCAAATAATTTTATCCTTATAACTGCCAATATGGAACTCTACTTCACACTGCTCATCAACTAACATCTGATGTCATTTCTGTAACCATGACACTTTGTAAGGAGTGGGGTGTTTCAGCCTCTTCAGCCCCAACTTCTCCACCATTTCTGTGGCTACCAAATTGTCTATACTTCCACTGTCAATTATCAGTTTGCAACATTTACCATGTGATTTGAAAACTGTCCAGAATAAGGCTTTTCTTTGATCCGGTTCAACCACCTCTTTTGCTGGTTTCAGCAACACTTTGTTCAGCACCAAGGCCTCCTCTGTTTTGGGTACATTCTCTACCTCTTGGGGTGGTGTTTCAGCTTCCTCCATTTGGGCAACATATGTTCCTCTACCTCCTGCTAGTTCACCCTCAGGACAGTCATAAGACTTGTGCCCCCCACTTATGGCACCTATAACACTGGATAGCAGCTCGTCTGCCTCTGCCATTACCTCTTCCACGCTGGTATGGTCTTCCCCCTCTAGTGTTATTGTCTCTTTCTACTGTTCCTAGAGTCTTGGAACTGTTGCCTTCATCACTAGGATTGGCAGCTCTACCTCTGCCAAAAGCCTGTCCTTTTCCTCTGCCAAATCCTCCTCCTCTTATGGCATTCTGCTTCCTGTTTATTTTCTCCTCTGCTTTTAAGGCACACTGATATGCCTCATCTATGGTTCTGGGTGAGAAAATACTTATTTCATCTAGTATTCCCCCCCTCAATCCATTCACAAACCTTGTTGTTTTTTCAGGGGTATCTTCTACATAACCAGCTCTCAAATTCACTCTGTAGAATTCTTTTGTATATTCCTTAATAGTCAACCCCCTTTGTCTCAGATTTTGTACCTGCCTGTACATCATAACCTGGTAATCCTTGGGTAGGAATTTACCCTTCAGTTTGGCCTCCATCCTGGCCCACTTCTTTATAGGTTGTTTATTCAACCTTTTCCTCTCTGCCTAGACACTATCCCACCATAAGGACACATGTCCTTTCAACTTGGTGGCAGCAAATTTTACCCTCTTATCTTCGCTGATCTCTTCATAATCAAAATATTTGTTCAGCTCACTAAGCCAATCCAACAACACATCTGCTAACAAATTTCCATCATAAGTAGAAAGCTCATGCTTCGGCTTACTACTTGATAACAAAAATGACCTTAACAATCCGATTTCACGTCCTTCTCCTTCTGAACCATCTATCGTTTCTGCAACCTCTTCATCACTGTCATCTCCTCCCTCGGGATCTCTTCTCCTTCCAGCCTCTACTGCTGCCAAATGGGCATTCAAGATTCGGATCTCTTCCCTCAATCCTTCATCTGCTACTCTGCGAATAACTCTTCCTCATCCTCGTCGACCAACCTCCATTTCCACTAATCACAGCCTTGCTTTGATACCAAAATTGATGGGACCCAGCCCTTACACCAAATCTTCACTCACAAAAATCTTTTAAATAAAACTTGAATAAATCACAAGTTATAACATATAATATGTTACGTCACATACACTTTATGGACTTGAGAAATTGTGAATATTTATTGTTTTGATATATGTGATGATTCGTATGGTACATGGTAGATTTGATTTTATTATTTGCAATCCTCTGTGGTTTAATTCGCCTATCCTTGTGAACTGGCATGGATTTTGACACTTGTCTTTGTTCTCGAAACTTACTCCCCGCGCTAACAACCCTAATGCTATCAGTCAACAGTCATTTGTTCACTTGCCGAGCTCTTGTGAGGGTTTTTGTTCTTCGACTGTTACAATTTTCTTCATGAGGTCTTCTTCTGTGACTATTCTGATTTTATGAGGTTATTTCGTGGCTTTATCCACCAACATAGTGGCCTTACTCGGCTCCCGTTACAATGTTTGCTATGGCAAGGGTTTTGTCAAACCCTACGGTGGCACTCAACGATTCTTCGTCGATATGGTAACTTCTGTCTCTCGTGTATGTCTCAGCCCGTCGTTTTTAAGTTTTCGCCTTCTGTTTTTACTTGTAAATCTAACTGGTTTCTTCTATACTTGCAGGCTGAGGTCGCCAAGGGTTCCTTTTTCCACTTTCAACTCGAAAAATCTCAAAGGTAAGCTCCTTGTTTATGATTAAATATCTTATGCGTTTGTATGAACTCTCTAATCGGCTTGGCTCCTTGTGAGCAGGCCCTTGTCGGTTTCAACCGGAGTTTCTTCTTTTCTTAGTGTTTCTGTCTCTTCTGGTAAGTCACCCAAAAAGCCTTCTCGTCTCCTTTCTCTGAATTTTGTTCTTGTTGGTTTTTAAAACCAATTCTGGTATCTAATCCCTGAAACTCTTCTCTTTTTTTTTCAGGTATTCCCAGACTTTCACTCGTGGTTTTCTTCCTTCGGCTTTCAAAACCCTAAAGGGTAGGGTCGTCTCCTTAAAGAAAATCTTTGTTAGCTTTAAATTGTTTTTCTATAGAAACGGGCCTCCGTACCTTCATTTTCTTTACTGGGTATTTATCATAGTTCAGTTGCATGCGATTTCAGTTCTCGGTAATTAAAAGAACTATGCCTGTATAATGACTATACAGTCATTTCCAAGTTCGTTCTCTCGTTCCTTTGTAACTTGCTCTCAGGCATGCACTCTGTTCGTGTGGGGTTTCGAACCCAACCCACAACTATATCTGTAATATATATATTTTGGACAACTTTCCAGAAAACGTTTGAAAGAATTTGAATTTTATTCGTAATTAATGAAAATGCAGCTTCTGTGTTTTTATGATAATGAATACCTGGTAATGTTTTGTAACTTCTTTCTCATTTAGGAAATGTCTAAGAGATGCCCTTTTATCTGTGTAGACTCGTCGATAATTATAGTACTCTGTTTGTCAATATGGTTGTTGCTCCAGTACCTGGGTGCGAACTTGCTTCTATTCGTTCTTCTTTCAGCTACGCAATCTGTTAATATTTTCATATACAACAATATAGCAATATAATGATAGACAGGAAAATAATAATAACTGTTTGGCTGCAGATTTCTTTTTAGACTCATATGGTTTTTTCCTCTGAAAAAAAAAAATCTTTGTTTCTGTTTTGTTATTTCTCTTTTTCTCTGATGGAAAATCGAACCTTATAGAATGTGTCTTCTTCCTTTATGTATCATTGTAGGAGATATTTTTCAGTTGAAACTGTCTTCCGTTTAATTACAACTACATTCTTGATTGTGTTCTTTTAATGTAAGAACAAATTTCTAATGTAAATCAAAAGAAAACCTTTAATTAAATCTACAGAACTTAATTAACATCTTAACCCTAATGACTATTTCCTAAAGTAAAAATTTAAAGTCACAGGTTCAATGACCTATCAGAAATCAAATGTAACATTGAGACAAAAACCTATCTTCTTTGTCTACCCTGAGTTGGATGCTCCTGCATCAGTGTGTCTTTTATTTTATTAGTGTGTGACTTTATTTTATTTTTTGGCACTAGGGTCTTTTGTTTGATAGTTCTTGCTTCTCACAAATCTATATATGGCTCTTTTGTTGGGTATTAATGACTGATGCCTTAGTATAACTTTTATAATGGGCCAATAATTTGATAATCTAAGACAATCCACTTGCCCGTTTCCACACAATTTCATGGCCTAACTTTCTTTGTTGGTTTATGTCACAAGACTCTATTTGTTGGTTTATGTCACAAGATTCTATTATGAGATGCCCATGTATAATGCCAGCAATTTGACAACTAACTCCCTGTTGGGTTGTTCTGCAAAAATGAATTCTTTGAATGCAATGATGACTACAATTGGTTTGGGCCTTCAAATTCAGAAACCCTGTGGTGTAATTTTCAGCAGAGGCATACTACATCATACGAATAATTCTTGCTATTAATTGTCAAGTAAGTCCTTTTGCTTTAAGGAAAGAATAATAAAATAGGAAAAAAAGCCAGTTGATCTGTTGGATGTTTTGAGAAATACCAATATCCCTGGCTTGCTGAAATTTTGGAGGGAACTAGTTTACCTAGAAGCAGGAGCAGAGTCATAATAAGCACGGGTAGTTCCACCGGGTCCATATGAAGCAGTTGTTCTGGTTGGTTCACTTGATCCATATATGGTGGTTTATCTAGTGGATGAAGCAATAGTTGACCCAGCCAGTCAATTAAGCGTATTATTCTGTAGTCAATCCTGTTAATTAAGCTGGTGACCTTGATATATATATTAGAAAACCACTAATATATACTTGGTTATAATGCATATATAACCGTGGCTTTTGTCTGTCACCCCAACATGACTCCAGAAAGTGGTTTCGAAGCGCATACAATCACTAAGTTAATCACAAGAGCCTATACATTCCTCGCAGCAACCAAGCACTGGTAGGTGCCACTAACTCTGGACAACATTTATTGTTGTTAGTGCAGAAAAATCCGAAAAAAAAAATCTTTGCATAGAGGGCCTCCTTGTTGCATGTCTATCGATGTTGTGAAGGAAGAAAATTAATCTGTTGACATGAAAATGGAGAAGAATGAATGTATATGCCCATGTTGGAAAATTAGGAAATTCAATTCAAAACGTGATCAATTGAAAAGGAGAAGTTGTGGAGTTGTGGGCGATACACGAAAGGAAGTCAGACAAACCATAGTTTTGATTTGAGATGTATCCCATGAAAAATTTGATTGTCTGTTATGTCATACTTACGATAACATTTATTTTGAGATTTGTAAATATTTTGTAATGATAGTATCAATATTTTAATCTTTAATTAACTATAAAAATATAATCTTTAAATATAAATGTTTTATAAATTATATAATTTTTAATTTAATCATTTTTCGATTAAGAAAATAAAGAATAGAAAAATAAAACTCAAGCCTTCTTTGATATGCGAGACATTTTGGATAATGTGAAATATAACCTAAATAACTATTTTAATATTATAATTTTCACCAACCATTTATATTTTAATATTATAATTTTTACCAACCATATAAATTGTTGTATACCTTTATATGCTTTTCGATTGAAAAGCATTCATTGAATTGATTTACAATTTGGAAAAAGGCCAAATTCCAAAAAGTAATATCCTTTTCAATGGACGGAATAGTGCGTTCATACTTTATTGCGTGGAAATGATAAGATTTTATTAATTTAACTATATTTCGAGTGAGGCCAAAAGAAGGAAGGGAATTTGGACATGAAAATGGAGAAAAATGAATTATTATTTTCTGATGTGCGGAACGAGAACAATATGGCTGAACCTAGTAAAATTTCTAGAGTGAGACTTGAAGGAACATTTGCAGTGCTTTAAAACCAGCAAATAATAAGAATCCATATCTTGTGGATATGCTTATGACTAATTCTTTGGTGATCTACTTAGTTGCCCCTTATTTAGAGTTTTATTGGCTTCCAGAGGATTGGAGATGTCCTACATTCTGAGGAGCCAAATCATACTTTAATAGTAAAAGCATTGACGTTGAGAGCTTTGCTCAGAATCAATTCATAGTCATCTTTATAGTTGGCTATCACAAGATTGTTATTATCAATGACAGGTATACCTACACTTAGAATTATGTTAAAACCTAGGAACATTAGTAATAGAAAATTGGATAAGTTTAAATATTTTAAGTTTATTATTATTGCTCACACTTATATAAAAAGTTTTTGGTTAATTATGGATCAAATAAATATTATAAATTAATTAAATTATATTGTTAAATGTATAATTAATTTATTATATTGAGTTTTTAAAGTATTTATAATTTAATTAATAGATATTGTTATAGTGATATAATTTTTCGTAATATTATAATTTTTTATTATTTAAAATATATTTTCAAATATATAATAAATTCTGTATTTTAATAAAAAAAATCAATTTTATAAATATATTATGTACTATTTAAATTATGATTTTCTAAATCTTTTATTTTATTTAAAAATAATAATAATTAAAAAAATTAAAAATTTTCCAATTTTATAAATATATCATTTAAATTTATGATTTTCTAAACTTTTTATTATATTTAAAAAAAATAAAATTAATTAAAAATAAATAAAATTTTCCCATTTTATAAATATATTATATATCATTTAAATTTATTATTTTCTAACTAGTCTACCTAGGTTGCTATAACTATCAAAGGTGTCTTGCAGGTTTTTAATAATCCATTTCCACCATCAAAATCATGATTCAAACATTGTTATTGTAAGAATTCTTAAATTATTTTGGCCTCGATTCAGACCAAATTTAACAATTCCTCAGTCTCTGTAGACAACTCCAATCAAAATAAGCTGTCAAATTATACAATCTCATTAATTAAAACATACAATTTTGAAAATTGGCAATTTCATAAAATTCATTCCCCGTACAGCAGGTGAATAACTTGGCGTGGATTGGTGAGGGGCGCCGCTTGTGAATTCCAATGGTTATTGCCGGGATTCATGGGCACCGAATAGTTCAATGCAGGTGAATGGTAAAGCGATCAAAGTCTGTTGTTACCTAAAAGAAATTTTAGTCGATGCCATGAGTGTGACTCACCCATCTAGTGTGGTTTATTTTTATGATAAAAAAAAAAAAAAAAAATTGTAGCATTAAATTTAAACAGATGAAGAGATGTTTATTTTTTAAAAAATTTAATTATATTTTAAAAATATGTTTTAATTTTTTTATTCACACTTTAACTAAAAATTAGAAATTATAGTATTAATGCTCTATGAAATTATTATAAACATATTTGATTTTTACAAAATAAATAAACTACTTAGTTTTAGAAGCCATTGCAATTATAGGGTTTATATCTCTATTTTTAACAAGGTATTGCGAAGAATATATTTTCATTTTATAATTTATATAATTGAGAAATGTTTTTAGTATTTTTCTTTCTACTTGAAATGAGTATTTATTTATTTGTTGATTGAAAATGATGAGTAGTATGAATTTTTTTTAGAAAAAATAAATATATATATATATATATATATATATATATATATATATATATATATATATATATATATATATATATATATATATATATTAATATATATAATCAATTATTTTATAGATATATATTTATATTAAATTTAAATTTATTAGTTAATACAAAAAAATATTATAAATGTATCTAACTTTTACAAAGTGGGTGATCTATTTAGCTTTGGAAGCAATTACAATGATATGGTTTATATCTCTTCTTTTACACAAGGTTAACCAACATTCAAAATTTATATTAAATTATTTGTTAAGTTAGATAAACCTTTTTTTTCGATTGAAGAGGGTGCCAAACTCTATAAGATAAGAGTTTTACGACCAAAAAACCCTTGGCTATGACACTGCAAGTGAGTGGTATATATTTTGTAGTCAACCTAAGAGAATGAATTCATACTTAGTACTATATAATATAGTGCTTTATGAAATTAGTTCAATAAGTAATTATTAGTTATTGTTGTTTTACACTACTAGCTTGGGTAAACTAAAAGGATGACCTTGATTTCCTAGTATCAGCAATATCAGGATGCAACTATAAATGAAGAGGAAGACATAGATTTTGATGATGAGAAGGAAGGGCTTCATACATGTAGTTTAATGTTTTTTCTATCTCACACCATGGGTAGTGCAACATCCAACTGTTGTAGTCTCTGGTTATTTAATCTAGTGATACATGTTTTACTCTTAATGTTGTTATTCATTATATTTTATGATTTACCTCTTGTGTTATAGGCCTTATCTTATTTTGGAACAAAGTGTGCATATATTGATTTTTATGGGCTTTTGTATAATTGTCAATGGTAACTTGGAAAGCCATACCAAAATATATTATTTAAAAGTTAAATTAAATTCAAAATTTGTGACTGTGATCCAAAGAATAATACAAGTAAGGAAATCACAAATAGAAAATACATGGACTCCTAAAATGCAATGCAGACACTTTGTTACAGGGTTTGTTTACTGTACTTCAATCCCATATTAATTGACAAATATGGTTGGTAGTACATATTATTCATTGTCAAAACCCTATAAATCAAACCGTGAGATACTAAAATTTACTAAATGAAATCATAGGACATACATGTCAAATTGAATTTTGCTCAATGATATATATATATATATATATATATATATATATATATTAAAAAACTTAAACTTAATAATTATTATTTGCTTGATTATGGAAATCTAAATACAATGTTTCCAATTTAACAAACCTATCGGCCTCTCTTTGCACTTTTAGGGAAATCGCCTATTTGCACCTTTTGGGGCAATTGCTAGTTATGTAGTATTATTATCTCAATATAAAGTAGAAAGTGTATATATAAACATACATACTTAGATATGGAAGTTATGAATATGTTTCATATTTCCCGGATGGTAAATCCACTTGAAATCTAATAAAAATTAAAATGTAAATGGGAACACCCTCGACAGATATATAAAAACACATACCCAACTTTTGGAGGAGCGCATACACTTTTGCACGAATCTGTGTAGAAGTGGATCTTAGCAAAGGCATGCCAGAGAGTATTCAGTTGATTCACAAAAAACAAATATGGACACAATATTTAGACTATGAAAACACAACATTTAGGTGTCGAATATGCAGAAATACGAGGCAACTACAAAAAAAATGTCCGGAAGAAACACTAGATAACACAAAAAATAAGAAGATAGGGAAAGCTGCCAAAGGATGGAAATTTCCTTCAGAGGAACCAGAGCAACAGAAAAACAAAGAAGAGGAAGACCTCATCCCATGCGTGAGTAAACATATTGCAACCTCTCCAGGTACAAAAGAACAGGAAATGAAAGATCCTTTTGACATCACCACCATGGCACAGCCGAATATGGACCTTGGGGTACCAGACAGCGGGGGGAATAAAACACAACATACTTCAGACACTTCAGACTCAGATAAGAACAATGGAGCACTCACATAAGAAAACCAATTCACCCTTATCTCAGCCACGTAAACATAAGGTGCTTGAAGGTGCTTGGCTAAATGTTGAAAAGAAAAAAGGGAAGAAATCTTAATTTTTCTCCCCTTCTTAAATATTTATTTGTGGCATACTTGAGTGTCTTATTGACAATTACCAGCACATGTAACATCTAATTATGTTTTCATTAATAAAATTACTAATTTTTTCTTGGAAAAAAAAAGTAATATTATAAAATATTTAAAATTGAAAAATATGAAAATTAAAAATAATTTTGATAATATTTCCTCATATGAAATATGAGGATAAATCCACTTAAAATTTAATAAAATTGAAAATACATTATAAAATATTTAACATTTGAAGATATGAAAATTAAAAATAATTTTGATAATATTGAGTTATACATATTTTATAAAGTGAAATAAAATTTAATTTTTTAAATGTATTTTTTGTTTAGTTTTATTTATCAAAGTTAATTAAATTTTTCGTAAAATTATATATTAATTTTTTTTTGAAAATTGAAAATTAGTTTTTGAATTTTTTAAATTTGAATTTCAAATTTTTGATTGGTGAATGATTAAAAAAAATAAAGTGATTGCAAAGTGTCTTTATAAATTAATTATCAATTTTTTTTCTAAATTTATAGATTTTTCCATAATTAATATTTTCCTTTCAAAAAACTGTTTTTATTATATTTGAGGCTTTTACTAACCATGGAAACTGATGGATTAAAGAAAAAAAGCAACATCCCTCCATATTACATTGATTTCTACTTAGCTTATTTGCTTCATATTTTTCCTTTGCCTATTACTGAATAGACTTGGTTCAATCATTTTTCTCAATAAACCTTAAGTATATTATATATTTTCACAATACAATTTAAAATCATGATACAATATAAAAATTAAAAATTAAGTCAACACTACAATAAACAAAAGCTACATAGAAGCTAGTACATGTACCTAGCTTAAATATAATTTAATTAAACTAAAAACAATAAAGACAAATATTTCAACACAAAAATAAAACAACTAATATAGCAGTTGCCCCAGGAGGTGCAAGGAGAGGCCGATAGGAGTATCTGGATGGTCCTCCCTGAAGGATCACTTTGACAACGAGTTTCGTTCATTGATAGTTTTTCACAAACTATCCGAGAACCTTTTTGACAATACCCTTGGAGCCATGGGGCTGATTATTTATAACTGGTCAACATTTCTTACTGCTGTAAGTAACTTGGCAAGACAGAGGTTACTATACATTGACTATAAGAATGGTATTCAAATTCAAACATCCGTCATCTCATGGGCCACATATTTACTTCTGTATTTACGAGCTGCAGCAACATATAGAGTTATCTAGAGCCAAAAATAGTAGTCCAGGTGACCTTCATTCAAGTTATTGGGTATCCATCCCACACTTCCTCCTCTGGTGGTGATAAGCATTACAATAATGACTAGTACAGAACTAAAACAGTTACCGAATGCGGTACTAAGATGGGACAGAGCACTGCACAGGGTGCGCATGGCATCAGAGGCTTTTTTTCTTGATCTTTTGTATTGATATAGTAGAAAAGGAGTATATGGATAATGCATATATACAAAACTTCTTAGCTGCAGTTTAAAACGGTTCGAAGAAGATCACAACTGCCAAGTCAAACAAAATTCCACAACAACACGCGTCGGTCTAACTCCATAACAACCATCAAAAGTTATTATTCTTCAGTTCACAAGCCCGTCATACATCATAGGCATTTAGCCTTCTAGGATGTAGCAAGATACTCAGAGAGTACGCAAGAAATGATATGGAAGTGGAGCCCATAGATGACACAGACATTATTAGCAAGGAGAGATAAAGGACAGAATAGTGAGTAACCGCTTTCAAACTTTGAGAATTTGGTGCTATACCCTGTATGTGCTGATTCACGAGAGGTGCATGAGTGTTCACGTCATGAGCAGGTTCTACATTAGGTACGGAAATAGATTAACTGTCTGGATTATCTCTTCATCCATAAACAGGATGCCCTTGTGTTAAAAAAGAAACCACCCAGTGCCCCCTATTGAAACGAGGGGCCTCCCTCCATTGCCTTCTTTAGCTTGATTTATACCAATCTGCCACCCCTGTGCTGTCCTGGAATCTGCTTGAATTGTCCTGGTATCCTTGCTGATTTGGCCAAGTGTTGATTGAGCTGGGAATGCTTGTTTTCTGATTTATGTCAGCCGAAGCTTTTCAGGTTTTTAGTCAATTGAGATTTTGATTAATTATGATCAAGCTATTTGTCTTTTTGTCTTTTTGAACACATTGTTTATTTTTGATTGAGGTGTGGGTGATTTTGGCTTCTAATGGATGTTGAAGCAGAGTGATCTCAGCAAGGCAGTGAAATTTAGGTTATTTTGGAGAAAAATATGGAATATTAATTACACTAATTATTAGAAAATAAACATTGCTTATGGTGCCTATGGTGTGTGTTATTGCCTGCTGTGTAAGAGCTGGTTATGGCATCACTTCTATGTTCTCACTCATTGTTAGTAGAAGTAAATTTTTTGAACTTTGATAATGTTGATAGCAATATGTGTTCATATTTTTTTTAATTTAATTCAAATGCTGATGATCACTCATAGTGAAATATGGCCAATGGGTTTGTAAAAACTTAAAAGTACATGATATGAATGAACGTTGAAATAAAGAGAACAAGAGATGAAATAAAGCAGGATGAAGTACTTAGTACTGCAATGAAGCTGAGAATAGTCCAAATGGGAAAAAAGTGTCTGAGGGTTTTTAGGAGGGAACAATGATGGAAGTCCTAGATCACTAGTAGCCAATGAAAATGAGTCCAGTACAATATCAGTTAGAAACTCTCATAATATTCAGGACCGGGAAAATGTTAGTGATGAGATTCGTTCTGGTAAATGTTTGGGGTCTGGCTATTCTGTAGTCTCTATCTGGTCGATATCCTTGTGCAAACCTGACCATAAGGCCTTTTGGGATTCACTAATTGTCTTTTTAAGTTAAAATATTTATATTGAAATATTATACAAAAAGGATATATATTGCTTTTCTTTATATTTCCACAATGGCAAGGATTGTAAAAACTATCAGCATCCATTTTGTGATTAAACAACATGGCAGTTGCCTCAATTCTTTCCTGATTAGAAAGCTGAATTCTCTTAACCAATAATTAAACTTCTAAGTAACTTGAAATGCCAAAATGGCCCAGGATAGACAAGGTTCCTAACTAGTTACCTTGATTGGGAAAACAGTCATCGAGACAAAGGAAAGGATTGAACAAGAAGAAGGGATTGAACAGGGGATACACTAACATCATCTTTCCCGTTCTCATTTTCTGTCTCTGGTCCATTTCAACCCCTTTGTTGGTTCTGGTGTGCCTGAAGGGAGCTATATTGCTTCATCACAAAATTTTAAATAACAATTTGGGTGTCAGCTCTAACTTGCCTCAAATGTGAGGTCCTATAGAAAACAGAGCCTTTGTTTTTTATTACCTAGTGTACCTATTTTGGCTGTTAACCCTTGTTTTTTTCATCAGGTGGTGTATCACTTTTAGCTTTTAAATCCCTGATTTCCCTTTTGCAGTCCATGCTAATCTTCCCCATGTGCATATCCTTCCAGTAATTTTGGATTGCATTTTGGAGGAGGGGGAATTTACATTCGTAGTTCTGTAAAATTGATCTGTGAAATATTGTCATCTTTTTTTTCCAAAGAATCTAATTCGACTAAATTTGCATTTGTTTATGGCAAGTCATAGCTGTAGGAAGACAAGGTACTCCTTAAAGCACCAGTCTGGAATTAGCCATGCTATGATACCACCTGTAACATTTCAAAGTTATTACATAGTTTGATATGCCAATTATAGATGGGAAACGTGGCTCCATGGTATTATAGAGGGTGCATGGCAACCTTATACATCACTAACGCAATTAGAAATGGAGGAATAAATCTCCATATGCTAAGAAGAACTCATTATGTTATAATTTCATTATATGTCTTTGAGAGAGTAATAATCTTGATATATGGTAATTTATCCAACATTTCTCATGTAGGCCCTAACCCAAGTTGACATTCCAGTTCAGTATTTACCTTTAATTATTGATCTGTAAATGTTAGGCCTATGGCCTGTCCATTTTGTCAACACGGATCTCTGCAGAAATAAATGATGTTCTCTGCTGCTAATCACCAAGCGGCATAGTAAAATAATGGCTCTATGAATACAACATTATATACAATTTTGCACAAAACCAATTATAAATTTGTTCATTCTTCCAGTTCTTCCTTCATAAAAACTTCGCAATAAATTAATGGCTCACCGTCTTCCTATGTGGATTGAATTTGAATCATGGCTGTAGGGTATGATTACTCAGGCATCATCAAATTAACTGGTGACAAAGCAACTGCCAATTTGGTTGTATAATGTGGTGTACCCAACAGGTTTCACACTGGCTACTTAGGAAACCAACAAACAGAGGATGCTATAGAATGTGGCTAGTGATTACTCACACACATGGTCAAGCAACCCACAATATGAAGTGTCCAATTAATTAACCAGGTTTGAACTTTGTAATATTACTATGAAACAAATTTTCAGTGTTGTAGGGAACAGAACATATGACTGTAAGTAGGCATTCAATGCATGGCTAGCAATGAACATTGTGGGTGTATCAAACAGTAGACAAATATTTTGTGCTAGAGAATGAATTGGTGATTTGCTAAGTAACATGACATGATGACACGGGACAAAGAGGACATGGAAATACAAGTATTCAGCACCTCACGACGACCCTGACCCCCAGAATAGGACACAAAGGGCAGGTTATATATATATTATAACAAATTAGTGAATTACACATAAAAAATGAAATATATACAAAGATTCATGTTAGAAACTAAAACATTTACACGATGATGATACAAATTCAATCTATATACAACTAGTACTACATCAATGATGATAAATTGACAAACACACAAGAAATAAAAACCACTAAACTGTTATTTTCTCACTAAGTCATCAAAATCATTATGTATTATATAGATACTGAGTCACTGCTACTATAGGTGGGAATGCCAATGGCAAATACAAAACAGAGTAGATACTAGAACTGTAGATCAAGATGGAAGAATCTCATAGCTCATAAGTAGTTCCCCATGTCATCATCATCAAAATCATCATCACTACCATTGCTCTTTCCTCCATCCTCATCCTCTATATCCAATCAAACCTCTGCATTTCCTGATGTGTAGGATGACCCTTCAAGAGGATCACCATCATCAAAAGTGATTGGCTCTAGCACTTGTTCATTAAGATTCAAGTTGGCCAATGCAACTCCGACAATCCCTTCTCATTTCTCTTCCATTTTCTCATTGCTGGTGAGATGCTTAAAACATATAGTACAACCCAGAGCATGCAGGTTACACTGTTGAACATGTACAGTGAAGCTGCAGGTATATTGAAAAGGCCACCGATGTTAGTATTCATTGTCTTGCCCTGTTCCACGAACATGGTGTGTGCCTGGGCATATGCTGATGCATATATTATAGTTGTTGCCCATATAGGCACGATTCGAAGCAATATTTTCACTTCTTCCACTTGGGTTACTGTACAAATCCTCCAACCATTCAAGCACAACTCATCATTCTTTCTCTCACTATCGCTTATTGTTGCAGCCTTATCTAAACACCTGCAAATGTTCGATTGATTTTGATATTCAAATATCTTGAGAAGAACAGAATTTACTAAATGAACCCTGAGTTTCAGGGACAAAGAAGAATATATAATTGCAAAGAAGAAAATAGTCACTTTTAATCCAGGGCGAAGAGAAATACTTGAATTCATCTGTGTAATTTAGTTTTCGACTTCCAGGAACAGAGGATTCCTCCTTGTGTTCGTTCTCATAAAGGAGGTTCTTATCACAGGGGACCTGAACCCGCAGTTTATATAAAGAGGCAACAATCACTTGACATATTCGTGTGAGGGGACTGCCACCTGGCTTTTGGTATGTGTAAATAGGAGTACCAGAGTAAAAAGCCCCCATTGCAAATCCCATGACTAGAGTTGAAATCCCAAAGCCCAACGCCCAACTGACGTTGTCTTCTACCCTCACCACACCAGTGCTAGAGAGCAGAGTTCCAAAATTACTGACAAATAAAAACCAATTGAAGAATGAACTCTTCATCATCCTTTCTTTTGGATTGGTGTCATTGAATTGATCTGCTCCAAAAGATACAATGCATCGCATGAAGCTTCCACTTCCCAAAGCCATTACATAAAGACCCAGGTAAAATACAATAGCTAGGAGCTTTAAGACACTCACCAATGTCAGTGTGGCTAATCCCAATAGCTGGGAGCTTTAAGACACTCACCAATGTCAGTGTGGCTAATCCCTGCAATAAAATTAGATGTGAGAATTTATCATTATGACATCAAAAAACGCAAGGGCTATCTGAATTATGTGGGAATCTTCTTCTAAATGATACAGGAAGCTGAAACTTTCGTTCATTGGTAACTCTGATCTAATCTAAATTTTGTTTTTTTGGGAGCCAACCCACCACATATTAAACTTAATCAGAGACAATATCATACTGAAACATTGCTCATACCTGAAATTCCTTATCAAATTTGTTTAGAAAATTCATTTCAAGACCATGAAGTTTAAAGGGGCTTAAAAAGGGTGGGTGATATTTACCATGAAATAGAGCGTGGAGGCAATAGCCATGGTCGTGTAGCACCCAAAGTATGCATCTGCGACTAGGGCTCCTACAAGAGGTGTGAGATTGCATGTGCCTAACCAGGTGGTTGAAGTAGTTGCTGCCACAGCGTTGCTCTGCTTCAGTTGTTCTGTCAGATAAGTCACTAAATTTGTGTGCACTCCATAAAATGCCATCCGTTCGAAAAACTTGGCACCTGCAATGCATTGCAGTTTGGAGTGGAGAAGACCATAAAAAAGAATCAATATGCAGCAGCTAAAATGAATCAATATGCAGTCAAATTTGAAATGGAAATGAATCAATATGCAGTCAAACCTTGAAATTGGCTAGAAATGAATAGGAAAGAGGACCTAGAATGAAAAGGGATCCCTACAAAATGCTTAGAGGAAGTACTCTGCTAAAGTGATACCTGTGAAGTATTAATTCAAGATCATGGTAAGCAATTTTCCAAAACTCGAAAAACAGTTATTTATAGTACCAGAGAAAGGAAAAATCCACAATGAATGAACTCTTCTATTACTGGAAACACGGTGCAAATTATAGACCCTCTAAAAGGTCCCCCAGGGCTCTAATTTCAAAGCCAATCTATTTGCGTATAAATGTGTAGCCCAAAGTTTATATAGTTGTTCACCAGGCTGAGTATCAGTCTAATTCCATACTTTTTTTCCTCAGAGATCACAAAGTAGAGAGCCTTCATTTCAAAATAGAGACACCAAAACAACCCCAAAATTCAGAAAAACAAGAAATGCCAAACAAGAAACCCAAATACAAAAACTCAGAAAATAAATAAGTGAAGGTCTCGAAGGTTTGATGTGTTCCGGGTCCCATGTGCAGGACCTGAAAGACTTTACTACCAGTAGAGAAAGGCCCTTCCTCCTTAGAGCCATAATCACATGAAAGGCTGTGTTTTCTAATTTTGGCAACTGTGTTTTCTATTTTCAAAATTGAATAGGAAATGGCCATTAGAAATTTGAACACATGCCTTTTGTTTTTCACTTGCAAAGGCATTAGGATATTCATTCTCTTATGTTGTCTGAATATTCAGATCAACCTATTCATCTATAATTTTAATACCAGTAGACAAAGGCCCTTCATCCTTAGAGACAAAATCAAATCAAAAGCCGTGTTTTCTGATTCTCGCAGTTGTGTTTTCTATTTTGAAAATTGAATGAATTAAATAAAATTAAGCCCCATGAAATACCAGTAAGCGATCCTTTCATTTTCTGTTCATATTCCAAAAAAAAAATTCTACCAATTACCATGTTTAGATGTGAGACCTATAAAGATGATTACACAGATTTGACGATATAAAGCACCAAAAAATGGCGTATAGAGAAAGGTATAACCTGCTATTATATATCTGTTAAATTGCAATAATTTCTCTTGTAATTTTTTTGGAAAAAGGGAGGGTGGGGGGCCGATATTTAAGGAACGAGGGAGAAATTTGAGGTTTCTGATTAGGCCTGCCACCCTTAGGAGAAGAAACCTATATGCAAGCCCATCATGCAAAGCCTTAGAACTGTTGACATATGCTGAAATTTTTTATCTGATTGCTTAAATGAGAAGGGAAAATATGTGTAGTCTAATTCCATCAAACTGCTATTGTTTACTTGCCTAAAAAAGTGAGAGAGAAAGTTTTGTATCTGGACGTCTATTTTGAATATTTTTATTGTTGAATTCCAAATAGGAAAAGGTTTTTTGCCAAAAATAAATCCAAATGTTTACAAATGTTTGTCTCTGTCTAATTAGGTGCATACATGGAACCCTTTGTAGAAAGATGTGAACACAGGAAACTAATCAACTTTGTATCCAACAATGCATTTCCCTGCAGACTGTGTTGAGCAGAGTGAACAGAATTACTAGAATAGCTTACAAGGATGACCCTACAATATTTGCCTGGGAGTTAATGAACGAGCTTCGTTGTCAGAGTGATCCTTCAGGGAGGACCATCCAGGTCAGTATATATGAAAAATTTTCCTGCACATTTTAAGGGATATTTTTTCATATTAGTGAATGGTTTTTCTAAATTGGTCAGTTTGAACTAATATACTTCAGTCGTTGGGATCTGCTTGGTACCTGCGAACTCGCTCACTACGTTCTAGACCTTACACCTACTCTCACAGAACTACTAAAAACTAAATGCCCAGTAACAGTTGCTACAACGAATTTAGCTAACCCCTTAGACTACTTATTTTGAGATCTATATGGTTTATAACAGTTTTTATACTTTGACATCTATATGGTTTATAGCAACTTTTCTCTTGCTTTTCTATTTACATAAAAATTCTAAAAAATGGAGAACAAATCCACTACTAGATTCAATCAAGGATGTTGGATGTCAGGTTTTAAGGTCGCCTTTCTTGCCATGGTTGAACAGCACATTTATGAAAGTTTTAAATATTTGAGGTCTGTTCTAGGTTCCTAGTGTGGTGGGATTTTATTCATAATTTTCCTTTCCAGTAATAATTTAATCATGACTGTGTTTTGACTGTTGTAAGAAGACATGGTATTGATTTGGTTGTGATGAGAAAACAGGGATGGATAGAGGAGATGGGTAGCTATGTGAAATCCATTGATGGAAACCATCTTCTGGAGGCTAGTTTGGAAGGATTTTATGGAGAGTCTAGAAAGGAGGCCAATACACGATTCACAGTGGGAACAGATTTCATCACCAATAACCAAATGACAGGAATTGATTTTGTAACTGTTCATACCTATTCTGATATCTGGTCAGTCCCTATCAGTATAATGAAGTGAAAAAAACCTGTCAATCTATTTCTTCAAACTTAGATCTCTGTTGTAGACTTGCTATCAGTATGTATATGTGAGAGTTTATAGCACCATCTTCCTAAAAGGTAATTGTAGTAGGGAAAAATCCCACGAAAATACTCAAATTTCACTGGAACTTAATCTTCTAACATTATTCAGGAGACAACCCTCCGTAGCATGCAAAACCCTATATCCAATTTTAAGGTCACGGCCAAACCAAACACCAAATTGGTATATGAGACCCCCTTGTTTGTGAGACAAAGGACCCACCTTTGCGCAATGATTTGACTGCTAAGCCTACAAAAGCATACATACTCTACCAGTCAATTTTAAACCTATAACCTATTATATGAGTTGAACTTCTAGAACTCCTCCATCACATCATCTTTACACTTCTAGATCTACTCCATCAAATCTTTACTCATACCCTTCCAATAAAATCCATAATTGTATAGTCGTATTCAACAACATTTATCTTTCGTGTAATGCAATAGCATGAGAGAGAGGGTATAAATTCCCGCTAACAAAACCATATCTCCTGAATCCTTCACGAACCAATAATTGTTTTACATACATGTGATGTGAGTTTGAGTGGAATTCATGGTAAAAGGCCTTAGAAGGAAAGAATATTCTTGAGTAACATGATAGAGAAGGGACATTGGTGACAACTGGTTAATATAATGAACATTTCCTTAAATAGTAATAAAAATTTCAAATAAAAGATAGAAGCATTTTTTTGTGTATGAACAAAAGAAAAGCACTTTTGTGTATAAACTGTTTTAAAGAACATATATGTAGCACGTTATGACTGACATGAAGACTAAATGCATTATTATCAAGATCACGTCTTCTTATTAAATAGACGATGATACAGATTCTGAAATCAAGAAGTGCAATATCTGGACTTCAAATAATCTTGGGCACATCATGAACGATATTTAAAACACAATTCCAAAATTGTAGGATACGCCCATAATCATAAATTACAATTAGTTTAAAACACTAGTTTTCTGTCAATCCAACCTAGAAAGTGTGTGAACCTGTACTGATCATGAAAAACACAAAAAATTGTCTTTAAGAGGTAGTTCCAAAGTTGCAGTACACAAATTTTCCTTCAAACACGCACAGGAAATGTGTGGACCTGAACAGATTATGAACAGAAAAATAATCTTTGAAAGGCAGTTTCAAAGTTCTCCCACAACATCCAATTGTTCGTCATCTATACACATATAAGGCGAAGCAGCTTTCTGGAATGACATTTTTGTTGAGAAGCCAACTAAAATAACCACATGACATGTCAACCTCTTTTCACCTTAAAAGTTGTCTCTAATGTAAAAAGAAACACAGGGATGTAAACATAATACCAGACAGCTTCACTCCAGAAGTTGTCTATAGAATTATCCCCTTGACCTAAAATCGGAAATATTTCACTACTGATATGAACATCCGACCAATCATAATGGAAATAAGGAATGAAAAAGGACATACAAACACGAATCGAGCTTAAAATTAACTAGGTATGGAGTTTCTGAAGAATTTTCCAAAGACATCATTCTTCCTAAAATTATCCTGAATTTTATAGTTTGCCTCTATTGGAGTAGAATGTCGGTTTAAAAACTTAGTTATGGATTGAATCAGTCACGGTTCAAACCTGAGACACCACCTATTCCCTAATCGCCTAAGTTACTTGAGTATGCTAGATAAGATAAAGTTTGAGCAAGTAAACCCAGATAGTTCATTTGAAATAGAAACTTACAAGTACCCTTAAATTTTATGAACCATTGGCCGAAAAACATTTGTAATCCACGAAAATTTCACGAAAATTTTAGAAAAATTATAGCAACCAAAAAAAAGACAATTTTATATAAAATGGCATGGAGCAGAATCCTGCCTTTAAGCAGGCTTATACATAAGTGCCAATGGAAAACCCCAATACAAAATTTTCAAGTTTCAACATTGTAGGGATAAACCACCAGCCAATTTTGAGATATTCCCATAAGAATTGGGCATTGAACAATTTCAACTTGTACTACGTCTGAAAAATCGCTACTAAAAGACAAATCATTAATTGGACTTACAATATATTTTTGCTGTAGTGCAAATCCAATCTAGTCCTCTGATTTATCCAATTGTTTCCCCTTCCCATAGATTATCCCTGTCTCCTGTTGATTGCAGAGCAAATTAAACAATTGAACAAGATAGTCAAAGGCTTTTTAATTTTAGCCCTATAAAGATTTGTTTCTCTTACCTGACGATCTGGAATGGGTCGTATTTTTTCGACATACCGATCTGAATTTGCGGCCAAAGCGGCCCTAGCCTGCAAGAATATAGCCCTTTATACTACTTATTGAAGAGGTCGATAGTCATAAGACTAATTTCCAACACAAATAACTGCTAAAATAATTGAAGAAAAACAAAATAGAAGGATTTGTAAGCCCGACCTCCTGCTCTCTGCGGGTTTCCCGGTCGGGTTCAGGAGACAACCCTCCGTAGCATGCAAAACCCTCAAATATATAGTGGGTACGTAAAACCCACAAACTTAAAAATGAAATATAAGACACCATGAAACAATACCTGACGAACTTCATGGCTACAGAGCCTTGAGAAAATGTAGTGGAAGCAGATGTTCTGTAACAAAATGCAGCGTCTGATTCCAACTTCTGGGTTGAGCTTCTTACACTCTAAATAACAAAAAAGGAGAAACCACTTGCAGATCTGCGGAAACTGCAATGCGTCTGCGTCATGGTGCGCTATGAAACTAGCCTTGAAAGCCATAGATGCCCTCAATCTAGCAAAAATCCATATTCATTCAGGGGTAGCAAAAATCCATATTTTATCTGAAAAAACAAAGGGTTAGGTATAGAACCTGTAATGGTCCCATGAACTACAGTTCCGTTCTTGAGCTCGATGGAGACTGTCTCATGATTCATCTTCATCAAAAATCTGTCGGATGTGCACAAAAGGGCTTAAGTTTATAGCACCATCTTCCTAAAGGTAATTGTAGTAGGGCAAAATCCCATGGAAATACTCAAATTTCACTGGAACTTAGTCTTCTAACATTCTTCAGGAGACAACCCTCCGTAGCATGCAAAACCGTCAAATATATAGCAAGTACGTAAAACCCACAAACTTAAAAATGAAATATAAGACACCATGAAACAATACCTAACGAGCTTAACAAAATGCAGCATCCGATTCCAACTTCTGGGTTGAGCTTCTTACACTGTAAATAAAAAAAAAAGAGAAACCACTTGCAGATATGCGGAAACTGCAATCAGTCACATTTTACAGTCCGCAAAGTCACAGTTTCGAACTCAGAAGCACAGAAACACCAAACACAATATATAAAAAATAACTAAAAAACAGAAATACTGACATAATAGGAGAGAAAACCTAAGAAATATAAGACACCATGAAACAATACCTGACGAGCTTCAAGCCTACAGAGACTTGAGAAAATGTAGTGGAAGCAGATGTTTTATAACAAAATGTAGCGTCCGATTCCAAGTTCTGGGTTGAGCTTCTTACACTCTAAATAACAACAAAGACATGGTCTGCCCGGTGCCGTCAATGCAACAAGTGGGTGAACTACTGCCTCTGAAACTGGCCTTGAAAGCCACAGATGCCCTCAATCTAGAAAAAATCCATATGGAGTCTGCGGGGACAAACACTGGAGGCGCCCGATTTTTTCCAACAGATCGGAACAGTTGTTAGGCAACAACTGTCAGCAAGAGATTAAAACTGTCAGGGAACACGTGTCAGCGAGACATTAAAAATGTTGACGATGAAAAACTGGTTCTCTTTCAAAAGAGAAGGCCTATAGGCCAAAATATAAACCAAACACGTAGATGTTGCTATTGTTCATGTAATGTTATAGCCAAGTATAAAAAGCCACCATTGATGGAATTGTGGTTCAATTCACGCAAGAAATACACATATATTATAGTATTTATTTCCTTCCAATTACTGTATATACCCGGTCATAAGGTGAGCTTCCCACTTTAATGCGCTCTCGCTCATCGTTTCATAAATAATAAATTAATGTTCTGTTATTGTGCTTATTAATATAAACGCGAATTTTATTAGTATAAAAGTAATTGAGGTAGTTCATTTATTTTAATTTCGAATTTATAAAGGGCAAACAAAATAAAAATAATTGTTTGGTTATGGATAATAAATATTATATATATTCTTTTATAAGTTTTACAATAATAATGATATATATAAATATATAATATTAATGATATATATAAATAGATAGATATATAAATTACAAAAACATTTATTGATTTTTGAAATGGTTATTAATTAAGTTTAAATATGAATTTTTGAAAAAATTTGATTAAAAATTTAAATGGTCATTAATTTGTTATTATTATTTATGTTATAAATATTTTATTTTAATTTTAATTATAAATTTCCTAAATTTTTTACCTATTTAATTATATGTATATGTTTACAAATATGAATCATTTTTATTAAATAAATTTTAATGTGATAGATATTATTAGGAATTTGGCTTTTGTGATCCATAAATTGTATATAATTTTTTCCCGTGATGATCACATCAAAGAATATAATGCCACGTGTTTCGAACCAGCCAGTATAGTTCACCTCTCTCTTCTAGAAATATCTCTACTTCTAATAGAAATATCCATTTTAAATCTGAATCTACCAAGCCCTAAGAGGAATGACTTGTGAAGTGAAAAACTTTAAATGTTTGTACCTCTAGATATTTAACTCTTCTCAGCACTTTTTAGAACATATATATGTGACGCATTTCTTTGACATGTTATATATATATATATATATATATATATATATATATACTAGAAAAAAGGTGTGACAACCTCATTAAGCGTTAATTAGCATGAACAGGTTGAAAAGACAATTTGTTTATTTTATTATATTTTGTTTACTTTATTTTGGTAAAAGAAACTCAAATTGTATTGTCATTAAACAGAAACACCATTTTACTTTGAATTACCGAGTTAGTGAAAAAGAACAAATGAATGGAAAGAAAATCTCTTAAACTGTTGGTAAAGTTTCTAAGAATAGGAGGTGGTTGGGAATAGTTGGAAGACAGTTACCTACCCTCCAGGGATAAAAGGAAATCCCAGGAGAGGGGTAGGGGTTCTGTGTATTTTTTGGGAAAATTGAGGTGAAGTATTCTCAAAATTTGGGTGGAAGACCAGTTGAGAACAACTTCTGCAAACCTTATAACCAGATTGTCTGTTTGTGACTGGATTGGCAACCCAGAGGTCACAACAGAAGGATTATCCACTGTTACCCATGGCATCGACTGAAATTCTGAAGCTAGGGGGAAAGAGGAGGACATCATTGCCTCCCTTGATGGTTGGGAGGACCACAGTTTAAAGAGCTATTGTTTCCTAACAGATAAGTAATTCAGAAAGACTTAAATTTTATGTTACAGGATAACTGTTTATTTTTATTAGGATATACAGAAAGAGTTTAGACTGCTCTGATTTTTATTTGACTGACTAAACAAAATTTTTGCAAGTAAATTCTGTATGTAAGAGTGTTGCCAAGGTATCTGTCCAGCGATTACCAATAAACCTAGGCATTACCACATAGCCTGGAATGCGTATACTCTGTGAAGTACTCAGGAAGGAATTGTATGCTAGATTTAAATTCTTTCTATGTTTGTAAACTATTTTCGGTATAGCTAGCAGAAGAAATGTAAAGAAATGTTTATACTTTTTTCATTATAGGAGTTTTAATGAAACACAATAAGGGTTTTTATATATATGTTTATAGGTATTGGTACAAGAAATAAACTCAGAAATAAATAGTTAACCGGTGTTGTTTGACAAAACAAGAAACCCAGTAGTTCAAATGTAAAACTCATTTAAATTTTTGTAAGGGTAGACTTTATTATTAACGAGAAACCCTGTTAGGATAGAGAGAACTGCTATGCATGCGACAGTAGGAAATGATAAATGTGCTACCCAAACCGTGCTTTTCTTTATAGCAGAATCGAATAACACAGTACTGAACCTGTAGAGCTAGGTTGGGTTGAAACCCTACCCCGCTTCTGTTCATTTACAAGTAACTATACTCAGCCCTTCAATCGGCGGCCAGTGTCGAAGGGCCTAAGTAAATTTTACAAGAAATTTTATATAACAGAGATAGAAGTGAGAATTAAAACTGAAACACTCTGTCTTATTTCACAACTTATGAAATATCATAGGTTACCCGCAAACTAGAGCATACAGTGCTACAACGAAATTCAAGACATTTAGATACTACTGTCGAAATAAACGAAAAACACTATATGGATATATACTTATATAAATGCGACTGTATCAGAGGAATACACAGCGCTATAACCACATTACCAGAACAAGTTATCTGTTCAAAATAAAAGAACATCAAAATATCTGAGCCAAAAAGAGCAAAACCCAAGAGGGAAGACCGAGAGTGCTCATTCAAATGTTAACACTCTGCTTGTCTCGGTGTAAACAATTTCGAGTTAACAAAAACAAGATTTCCGGCGAGTTCTTAAACAAAACAGGGACATGCATAGATCATAGTAATCATTTCTGCTATATAGTCGATAACTGTAAAGGGAAAAATAACTATTGATTGAGCAACAAAGAAATTAACATTAGAACATCGTATACAAGTATAAAAATCCGACAGCCAAGGGCCTTAACCATAATATTGGTGGTCAGAGACTAATTACATTGCATATGAAGCAAGAAAATGCTCTGGACTCATAAATTAACATTGAGTCGAGGCTCCGGAAAGATATGTTAAAAGACTCTGTGTGTCTAAACTAAACCCTAGGCAGAGTAATCATGTAGAAAAATAATATACTATGTAAGCTCATGCCACGGCTTCATGTATTCGTAAACGGGGGGGGGGGGGGGGGGGGTACGTGTGGAAGAAGAGAGTAATCATTACAGCCGCCAGAACAAAACTGAAACTCCCACAGTAGAAGGAAAGGCTCAGCGAGACTCTCTCACCTGAAAAACAAGCAAACCTGTTAGAAGATCTAAGATTAAGTTGTAGGTCAAGTAGTAGAATGGGCGAGAAGAGATACCCTAAGGGGAAAAGAGGAGTTCCTCTTGAACATACCTGACAAGGGGGAATAATCCCACAAAACTTGACCATTTCCAGGGGAGAGATAGCGGTTAGAGAAAATTAAGCCAAAACTTGGAACAGTGAACTCGAAAGCAAATAACCTGGAATTGGGAGGTTCAGCCGTGAATTGAAAACAAAAGAAAGCGACGCAGAAGGCTGCCATACCTGTTGAAACAATGGAGGAGTTGAACTGGAGGTTGAAGACCACGAACAGTAGCACATAAGCTGCACCATGGTTGACATAGAAAAACCTGTAAGAAAAAACCCCTTCCTCAGGGCCACACACAATTAGAATTGAGGGAAAACGAAGAAAATATGCAGGTCTTCATATAGCAAATTAACCGAAAGATGTACAAGATATAAGGTTGTGAATTTCCTACCTCAAAGCTAGGAAAAAGCCAGGTAATCAGGAAGGAGCCGAGTTGAATAGCATGCAATGGATGAGTAACAGCATTGTGAGACTAGGTCGACTGGCAGAAATCACCTCGACGGTTTTCCCTCGCTTTCTCCGAGGAAGTCGAGGCTCGAATTCACAGCTGGCTCACAAACGTAATCTCTTGTATAGAAAATGCCTGAAGGATCAACACCTACGCCCGACGAGTAGAGCGAGGTGCCATTTGGCTAGAAATTTAAATTCCAATTGGGATATGCAATTAATAATCAGATATGATATCCCGAATGTGGGTGCTGGAGTGGTTAATGGCGATGATGGGACGGAGGTTTCACCGGACGGGAGGCCACTTGCCTTCCTGCATGAGAACGTCAATCCCACCTGCTAAGTGTTAATGCTGGACTTTATGACAATTAACATGGGTGCACATCACAATCCGGAAGCAGATCCTCGAGGAATTCTCGACTGCTGTGTTATTGATTCATATCAGGCTCAATTGAATGGTTATTCATTGTCGAAGATTTCCCGTTGCAGAGGTGAATTGTTAAATTCCATGGCCCCGTCTTCCCCAGTGCCGGTGAACTGGTGGTGCCATCCTGATGCGGGTAAGGCGAACGAGCGCACCACCGCTGGTAAGAGAAGCCACAGCACTTGTTGTTTGGAGCTCGATGATAGCATTCATATCGCTCTCTCTGGTTCTTGCATTTCGGCCACAGTCTTTCTGAATACTCTTCCTACACAGCCTTCTGTCAATCCTTTGGCTCTTTGGAGTTCTAGTCCAAATTCCACTGCAAGCATGCCTAGACTAAGGCAAAGGATGCGCTGCAGGCATGGGTCCACTAGAAGCACTGGGAGGCATTCGCCTTCCCCCTCTAGCTCGCCTTCAGAGATTTCCTCCCCCTCGGATAGCCTCCCCCATCTTCTCCATGGTCGTTTGCTCCGTTCGGGACGCAGATTGGACTCTCCCTCGTCCTCTGCGCTGCCAGCGCAATCCCACACCGCTCTCTTCTTATTTGATTGCTCCCTCAACCGTCCGAGAGTATCTGTCGCCATTTCAGTAGTTTTTCTTGAGGAGCCCCAGGATGAGAAGACTGAGAATCCCACGGATGGGCAGGGTCCTGTTGGTTGCACTAATCTGGACGAGGTGCTTCAAGGTTCAAAGGGCCAGCCCAACGGGAGAAAGGATGTTTTGCAGGGAGACTCTAGACATTGTCAGGCGGATTTGGTGGACACTCCACCCTCCAACACAGTGGTCCACTCAGATGCAGACATCTCCAACGATCGTGGTGAACCGGAAGATTATGGGTGCAGGATCGAGCAGGAGGCTCCTGATGAGTAATTATGCTCTCTTTTATGGTTTTCTTGTTATGTCACTGCCCTCTCCAGAGGGCTTGTTTTTTATTTTTATGTTATCTCCTGTCATGGTCCAGTTTTTTTCAGTGACAGTCTTCAGAATTCATAGTATTTCGATCCCCTGCGTGGGATTTTTTAAATGGTGGTTGCTACAGGCTGGTTTCCCTCCTGCAGTGCAGTCTCAAACTATGTTTTGTCTATCTAAAATGCCTCCTCATTGGGCACTGTTAAGGCTTCAGCCTGCTGTACCATACTTTTACTGATAATAGAATACTTTTACTTAGAAAAAAAAAAAAATCAGATATGATAAGGAATTGATGAGAATATCCAGCGAATAACTTGAGATCATGACTGGTTGTTCATTAAAAAAATCTTATAGTGGTACTTTTAATTGATTTGCATTAATAATATCACCATCAAAACCCATGCGTACTCTTTCGTGTACTATACATTGGTTATACTATAGACTCAACCAAAATTTGATTTTTTACATTGAAACCATAGGATTGCCATGACCTATGGTTGGTCGTAATAATATAGGTGTAGTCTTATGTTTATATATTTGGAATCTGTGGTGTTTGGGGGCGTGAATTTTTTTTTTTTACTATGGTAAACGTTGTAGATAGATGTGACAAGTGGTATCAGAGCTAGTTACTACACTGGCATCCTAAGGGTCTGCTAACAATGAAGTTGTGTATGTGTTAGTGCACTGAGAAGAAGCAATAGAAATGAGAGAAGGTACAACATCTCAATCGCAACCGGAAGAGACTCAAGGCCCAACACTTATGAACCTAGAAATGTGGGTTCAACTAACTGTGGAGCAACACCAAAAGACGAGTAGACTGCTGGAGGAACATCACCAACAAACTACCTTTCTGCTAAATACAGTACAACAGTTAGAGGAGGAGATGATTAGAGTCCGGAGGGACAACGAGAGGTTGTTGCAAGACCAGGAAAAGATTCTGAAGATTTTATCTGATAAACAAAATCAGGAGATGCGGCAACCCAGTCCAGAAAGAGAATTATCGACGGAACCAGAGGACCAGTAAACCAGAAACAACACTACCGGAAAGACAAAAAATATTTTCTCCCAGAAGAGAAAAAACCGGAATTATAATGAGGCAGAGTCGAGTAACCTGTTTGATCAACAGGATCATAAAAGAGAGAAAGTGGAACTGCAAGGGGAATTTCGCAAAATTAAGCCACCAAAGTTCGATGGTGAAGTAGAGGAGGCAGCTGAAGCCTGGTTAATCAATATAAACAAGTATTTCCAGGTATATGAATATAGCATCAATCCGAAGGCCAGATTGGCTATATACCAATTACGAGAAAAAGCCACCCTGTGGTGGGAGGAGGTGAAGAACACACGCAACCTTGATGAATGAGACATCACATGGGAACTGTTACAGCAGTATTTTAAAGATAAATATCTGACATAAATATTCTACGATGACAAGGCTAAGGAATTCCATGATCTTCGGCTGGGGAAAATGACCATGGATGATTATGTCACAAAATTTACCTCCCTGTTACGGTATGTACCTTATCTCCGAGAAGAGAAAGCCAAGGTACATAGATTTTTAAGTAGCTTACTTGCCCATATGAGGGAGTGGATAGAATTTTTTAACCCTTAGACTATGGATGAAGCTATCTGAAAAGCACGACTGTGCTATTAGCAAAGTAAGTCCAAGGTTGACAGAGGAAAGAGTTGGCAGCCAAAGAAAAATAAGAAGAATAATCCTACATTTGAAGGAAGTAAAAACAACAATTTTAAAAGCACAGCACGAAACTCTATTAGCAAACAGTTTGGTAAAAATCATCAACGAACCAAGTGGCCAGCTGAAGAGAGGCCCAGAGAAGCATCTAGCAGGCCAGATCGATGACAGAATCCTAAACCCCCTCTACAGTGTTCGGGTTGTGGGGAAGCTCATTACTGTAAAAACTGTCCTCGGCGGAATAGAAGTGAGTTAGTAGCAAATCTGCAGGAGGCATCTACAGTGGGGGACGTGGCGCATAACATACCCCGTATCAATGTAGCCTTGGAAGATCAGCAGGCCGATTTTCAGCCTACCATGATTGAGCTAGAAGGTATTTTACTAACTAAACCTATTTCAATTTTTGTAGATCCTGGAGCAAGTTTGAGTTATGTAAGTCCCAAATTAGTTGAAACATGTAAATTAAAGGAACAGAAATATAAGAGATCTTGGCTAGTACAGCTAGTTACTGGCGCAAAATGAAAGATAACAGCAAAACTTCCTAACTGTGTATTAGAAGTGGCAAAACAACAGCTACAGGTGGATTTGAATATCCCTCCACTCGGGTCTTATGATGTATTACTGGGTATGGACTGGTTGGAGAAACACTGGGCAGTAGTGGACTGCAAAGAAAAGATTATTTCTTTGAGAATGCAAGATGCAGCACAGAAATAAATTCAAGGGATTAAAAAGCCTATACAACTACGACCCATCACAACAAACCAGATGGGTAAGTGTATCCGAAAGGGATGCCAACTGTATGCCATACATGTAGGTTATACAGACACCAAGGAAAAAGCTCCAATAATGGAAGATATTTCTGTGGTACAGTAATTTCTGGATGTGTTTCCAGAAGAAATTCCTGGTTTGCCACCCAAAAGAGATATTGACTTTACTATTGAATTATTGTCGAGAGCCTCACCAGTATCAAGAGCCCCTTATAGAATGAGTGTATCGGAGTTAACAGAACTGAAGATACAATTACAATAACTTGTTAGACAAAGGTTATATCCACCCAAGTGTGTCTCCATGGGGAGCACCCGTTCTTTTCGTTAAAAAGAAAGATGGAACATTATGTATGTGTATGGATTATAGGTAGCTTAATAAGCTGACTATTAAAAACAAATACCCTTTACCAAGGATCGATGATCTATTCGATCAAGTAAGAGGGGCTACGATGTTCTCTAAAATAGATTTAAGATCTGGATATCATCAAATTCGGATTAAGGATGAGGATATTTGTAAGACATCATTCTGCACACGATATGGTCATTATGAATTTGTTGTGCTGCCCTTTGGCTTGACAAACGCACCAACAACCTTTATGAGGTTGATGAATGGCATTTTCCATCAGTTTTTGGATAAATTTGTACTTATTTTCATAGATGACATACTGGTATATTCAAAGAATGAAGCAGAACATAAGGAGCATCTGAGGATAGTGTTGGAAATGCTGAGGAAACATCAGCTTTATGCCAAATTTAGCAAATGTGATTTCTTTAAAACAGAAATCCAATACTTGGGACACGTTATATCAGCAGAAGGGATAGCTGTAGATCCTGAAAAGATCAAAACCATCATGGAATTGTGATTACCTCAGAATGTGGCGGACATTAGATCATTCATGGGTTTAGCCGGATATTATAGAAGGTTCATAGAAGGTTTTTCTAAAATATCTTTTCCCATCACATCCTTACAAAAGAAAGGCAAGCTTTTCAAATGGACAAAGGAATGTCAAGACAGCTTCGAAAAGCTGAATCAAATCCTAAATACAGCCCCAGTACTGAAGGTAGTTGATCCGGAAAAGACTATGAGGTCTGTACAGATGCAAGTAAGGAGGGAGTTGGAGCAATACTAACTCAAGAGGGTAAGGTGATAGCCTACGAGTCAAGGAAGTTGAAAGAACATGAACAGAAATATTCTGCTTATGACTTGGAACTTATCGCAGTAGTGCACGCCCTCCGAGTATGGAGGCATTACCTATTGGGTAAGATATTTGTGCTTAAAACATACCATAGCAGCTTAACTAAATATTCTAAGCAAGCAGATCTAAATTCTAGACAGGCAAGGTGGAATGCCTTTTTGAGTGAATTTGACATGGACATACAACATGTTAAAGGGAAGGAAAATACAGTGGCTGACGTATTAAGCAGAAAACTGCATGGTATCACTACCCTATACTTTAATTAGTTGGAAAGTCGGTTGCTAGAGAAATTAAGGGTTGAGGCCCAGAAGGACCCGGAATATAAATTCCTCTGGCAGCAAATGGAGGAGGATAAGAAGCATGGAAAGGCAACAGACTATGGAAGGAATGAAGGGAAGATGTTGACCTTTCGTGGAAGGATCTATGTGCCTAACCGCGCAAGTATTAAGGAGTTGATCCTGAATGAATACCACCGTAGAAACTACGCTGGCCATCCGAGATATCAAAAGAAGCTCACTGCAATAAGAAAGGTATACTATTGGCTAGGTATGCATAAGAAAATTGCAGAATATCTAAGTAAATACTTGGAATGTCAACAGGTTAAAGTGGAGCATCAACATCTTGCAGGGTTATTACAGCCCATATCCATCCCTGAATGGAAATGGGAGGTTATCTCCTTAGATTTCATCATAGGGTTACCACGAACAAAGAAGCAAAATGATTCTATTATGGTAGTGGTGGACAAATTAAGTAAATCTGCTCACTTCATACCTGTACAATCTACTTACAAGACAGTACAAATTGCGGATATATTTATGAGGGAGATCTTTAGGTTGCATGGCATACCTAAAACTGTAATTTCAGATCGAGATGTCAAGTTTACATCTGCATTTTGGAAAACTTTGTTTTTTGGATTAGGAACCTAGATAAACTTTGGTACTGCCTATCATCCTCAAACTGATGGGCAGACGGAGCGGGTAAACCAAATTCTGGAAGACATGCTGCGTATGTACGTGATGCAGTAGCCAACCAAGTGGGAAGATTACTTGCATCTTGTGGAGTTTGCATATAACAATGGGTACCAAGAGTCTCTGAAAATGAGCCCCTTTGAAGTGCTATATGGTAGGAAGTGTCGCACACCTATAAACTGGAGTAGTCCTGAAACAAAATTACTATTGGGACCTAAAATGTTCGCGGAAATGGAAGCTGAGGTAAAAAGAATAATGAAAAATTTAAAAGTTGCATAAGATAGGTAAAAGGTTTTTGCAGACAAGAAAATATCCTACCGGGAGTTTGGGATAGGAGACCATGTATACATAAGAATTAAGCCTAAAAGAAGCACTATGAGGTGGACCTCTTGTGCTAAACTGGCTCCTTGGTACTGCGGCCCTTTCCAAATATTAGAAAAAGTGGGACCAGTAGCTTATAGACTGGCTTTTCCCAGTCATATCCGAGTACACAATGTATTCCATGTATCCTTGTTGAAGCGATATGTACATGATGAAAAACACGTAATCCATTGGAAAAATATTCAAGTAGGAAGAAAAGTAGGGATAAATCCTAACTTGAATACTCAAATACATATAAGTATACTAATTTGGAAACACTTTTGTTCTTTTCAGGTAGACCCAGATGGAGTGTTTATGGTAGAGCCGCAACGTATACTTGATCGAAGAGAAATTGAACTCCGTAAAAGAGTAGTCATTCAGGTGAAAGTGCAGTGGAAGCACTTTGGACCGGACAAAGCCACTTGGGAGGATGAAAAATTTATGCATGAAGCATACCTGGAACTCTTTGCAAAAATGGACTGAAACACCGAGGATGGTGTTACTTCTAAGGGGGGAAGATGTGACAGCCTCATTAAGAGTTAATTAGCATGAACAGGTTGAAAAGACAATTTGTTTATTTTACTATATTTTGTTTACTTTATTCTGGTAAAAGAAACTCAAATTGTATTGTCATGAAATAGAAACACCATTTTACTTTGAATTACTGAGTTAGTGAAAAAGAACAAATGAATGGAAAGAAAATCTCTTAAACCGTTGGTAAAGTTTCTAAGATAGGAGGTGGTTGGGAACAATTGGAAGACAGTTACCTACCCTCCAAGGATAAAATGAAATCCCAGGAGAGGGGTAGGGGTTCTGTGTATTTTTTGGGAAAATTAAGGTGAAGTATTCTTGAGAGTTGGGTGGAAGACCAGTTGAGAACAACTTCTGCAAACCTTATAACCAGATTGTTTTTTTTTTATTGGATTGGCCATCCAGAGGTCACAGTAGAAGGATTATCCACTGTTACCCATGGCACCGACTAAAATTCTGAAGCTAGGGGGAAAGAGGAGGACGTCATTGCCTCCCTTGATGGTTGGGAGGACCATAGTTTAAAGAGCTATTGTTTCCTAGCAGATAATTAATTCAGAAAGACTTAAATTTTATGTTACAGGATAACTGTTTATTTTTATTAGGATATACAGAAAATTTTTAGACTGCTATGATTTTTATTTCACTGACTAAAGAAAATTTCTGCGAGTAAATTCTGTATGTAAGAGTGTTTCCAAGGTATTTGTCCAGCGATTACCAGTAAACCTGGGCATCACCACATAGCCTGGAATGTGTATACTCTGTGAAGTACTCAGGAAGGAATTGTACGCTAGATTTAAATTCTTTCTATGTTTGTAAACTATTTTTGGTATAGCTAGCAGAAGAAATGTAAAGAAATGTTTATACTTTGTTCATTATAGGAGTTTTAATGAAACACAATAAGGGTTTATATATATATGTTTATAGGTATTGGTACAAGAAATAAACTCAGAAATAAATAGTTAATCGGTGTTGTTTGACAAAACAAGAAACCCAGTAGTTCAAATGTAAAACTGATTTAAATTGCTGTAAGGGTAGACTTTATTGTTAACGAGAAACCCTGTCAGAAAAGAGAGAACTGTTATGCATGCGACAGTAGGAAATGATAAATGTGCTACCCAAACAGTGTTTTTTTTATAGCAGAATCGAATAACACAGTATTGAACTTGTAGAGCTGGTTTGGGTTGAAACCCTACCCCGCTTCTGTTCATTTACAAGTAACTATACTCAGCCCTTTAATCGGTGGCTAGTGCCAAAGGGCCTAAGCAAATTTTACAAGCAATTTTATATAACAGAGATAGAAGTGAGAATCAAAACCGAAACACTCTGTCTTATTTCAAAACTTATGAAATATCATAGGTTACCCGCAAACTAGAGCATACAGTGCTACAATGAAATTCAAGACATTTAGATACTGCTGTCAAAATAAACGAAAAAACTATATGGATATATACTTATATAAATGCGACTGTATCAGAGGAATACATGACACTGTCAAGACATTGCCGGAACAATTTATCCATTCAAAGAAAATAATATCAAAATATCTGAGCCAGAAAGAGCAAACCCCAAGAGGGAAGGCCGAGAGTGCTCATTCCAATGTTAACATTGTGCTTGTCTCGGCGTAAACAATTCCAAGTTAACCAAAACAAGATTTTCGACGAGTTCTTAAACAAAGCAAGGACATGCATAGATCATGGTAATCATTTCTGCTATACAGTAAATAATTGTAAAGGGAAAAAGAACTATTGATTGACCAATAAAGAAATTAACATTAGAACAACGTATACAAGTATAACAATCCGACAGCCAAGGGCCTTAGCCATAATATTGGGGGTCAGAGACTAATTACACTACATATGAAGCAAGAAAACGCTTTGGAATCATAAATTAACACTGAGTCAAGGCTCAGGAAAGATATGTTAAAAGAATCTACGTGTCTAAAATAAACCCTAGGCAGAGTAATCCTGTAGCAAAATAATATACTATGTAAGCTCATGCCACGGCTTCATGTATTCGTAAACGGCGGGGTACCTATGGAAGGAGAGAGTAGTCATTACAACCTCCAGAACAAAACTGAAACTTGCAAAGTAGAAGGAAAGGCTCAGCGAGACTCTCTCACTTGCAAACCAAGAAAACCTGTTAGAAAATCTAAGATTAAGTTGTAGGTCAAGTAGTAGAATGGGCGAGAAGAGATACCCTAAGAGGAAAAGAGGAGTTCCTCTAGAACGTACTTGACAAGGGGGAATAATCCCGCAAAACCTGACCATTTCCAGGGAAGAGATAGGAGTTAGAGAAACTTACGCCAAAACTTGGAACACTGAACTCAAAAGCAAATAACCTGGAATTAGGAGATTCAACCCTGAATTGAAAAAAAAAAAAATCGACGCAAAAGGCTACCATACCTATTGAAACAATGGAGGAGTTGAACTGGAGGTTGAAGACTGCGAGAAGTAGCACATAATCTGCGCCATGGTTGATAGAGAAAAACCTGTAAGACAAAACCCCTTCCTCAGGGTCACGCACAATTAAAATTAAGGGAAAACGAAGAAAATATGCAGGTCTTCATATAGAAAATTAACTGAAAGATGTACAAGAGATAAGGCTGTGAATTTCCTACCTCAAAGCTAGGAAAAATCCAGGTAATCATGAAGGAGCCAAGTTGAATAGCGCACAATGGATGAGTAACAACATTTTGAGACTAGGTCGACTGGCAGAAATCACCTCGGCAGTTTTCCCTCGCTTTCTCCGAGGAAGTCGAGGCTCAAATTCACAGCTGGCTCACAAATGTAATCTCTTGTACAGAAAATGCCTGAAGGATCGACACCTACGCCCAGCGAGTAGAGTGAGGTGCCATTTAGCCAGAAATTTAAATTCCAATTGGGATATGCAATTAATAATCAGATATGATAAGGAATTGATGAGATATATCCAGCGAATAACTCGAGATCATGACTGGTTGTTCATTAAACAAATCTTACAGTGGTAATTTTAATTGATTTTCATTAATAATATCACCATCAAAACTCATGCATACTCTTCTGTGTGACTATACATTGGTTATACTATAGACTCAACGAAAATTGATTTTTTACATTGAAACCATAGGGTTGCCATGACTTATGGTTGGTCGTAATAATATAGGTGTAGTCTTATGTTTATATATTTGGAATCTGTGGTGTTTTGGGGCGTAAATTTTTTTTTTTACTATGGTAAATGTTGTAGATAGATGTGAAAAAAGGCTAGAAAAATGGTCATTTTATATATTAGTTAAAATGCAAAAAAATATATTTTATAAATATTGAATTTTTATAGCTTTAGTAATTAAATACAAATATAAAATTATGAAAAACTATATATATATCTATATGTGTGTGTGTGTGTGTGTGTGTGTGTGTATAATATAATTATGCATTTATTAATTAATTTATTAAGTTTTTATGTTTATTAGTTATATGTTCTTTAATTCAAGTCATACTAGCACAGGTTGAGGATAGACCTTGTCGACAAGACAACCAAGGGTCAAAATTTCACAAGGGTGGTTATGCCCTATGGTAGGAGGAGGAGACATGCTAAAAAATCTAGTCAGCTAAAGGGTGGTTGGTGTGGCCCAAGATGGTGTCATCTCTGGGTGAATTTAAAAAATAAAAAATAATTATTTTATCATAGTTTTGGCAAAGTCCAAATATCACAAGGGGTTGAGGATGGACCTATTTAGTAAGGTGACCCGAGTTAAAATGTCATGGAATTAGTAGTGTGCCTGCCCTAGGACAGAGGCATACTAAAGAACCAAATCAACTTAGAAATTTTGCAGTGTGTAGGGCAAGAGTGCAATCCCGGAGTGACTTTGATAGATTTTTTTTTTTTATTAAATAAAAATATATTTATCATATAAAAAATTGAATTGAATAGATTTATTATTTTTATTAATTTTTTTAATTATAATTATTTATTATTATTAGATTAAAGTTTCATTTTACAGACACAACCTCTCTCATACATGATTTTCTCTCTACTTTCATAGAGATATCCATTTAAATATGAATCTATAGCCCTAAGAAGATCTCTTATGGGTGAAAAAACTATGAAATTTTGTACCTCTAGATATTTGACTCTTCTACAATGCCTAATAGAACATATATATGTGACACATTTTCTTTGATATATATATATATATATATATAATTTAATTAGTTTATTTCATATGCATAATGTTCATGATATATATAGATAACCAAAATCTAACTAATAAATGAAATGACTCTAACAATACAAGATTTTATTCCTCTCAACACTTTGTAAAACATATATATGTGACACATTTCTTTGACATTTTTTGTTTATTATTTCATTTAATTATGGTATGCCATATGGATAATACAATACAATTTTAGTGAGATTGTGATTTTTTATTATTTAAAATACACTTTTAAATGCATAAATAAATCCAACACTTGAAAAAATCACGAGAACTCAATATTTTCAAATTAATAAATTTAAATATATGATTTTTAAAAATATGTACTAAACTTTGAAATAAATTTACTAGAAAAAAAATAGAAAAATGGAATAAAAAAATATATATTTTATAAATATTGAATTTTATAGCTTTAGTAATTAAATTTAAATATAAAATTATGAAATTATATATATATATATATATATATATATATATATATATATATTCATAATTTTATTATGAAATTATGAATCTATTTAAATTAATTAAATTAATTTTCTATATGTTTATTAATTATATGTTTTTCAATTCAAGTCATACTAGCACAACTGGTTGAGGATAGACTTTGTCAGCAAAGTGAGCAAGGATCAAACCTCACATGGGTGGTTATGCCTTGTGCTATGGGGAGGGGACATGCTAAGAAATCCAGTCAGCTAAAGGGTTAGTGTGGCCCAGGATGGGTGTGATCCCCAGGTGAATTAAAATAATAAAAACTTATAATTAAAATAATTATTTTATCACTAATTTTTTAAAGTCCAACTAGCACAAATGGTTAAGGATGGACCTAGTTAGTAAGGTGACCCAGGATTAAACCTCACGTGGGTAGTAGTACCCTGCACTAGGGGAGGAGGCATACTAAAAATACAATCAACTGAGGGTTGGTATGGCACATGCCAAGTGCGATCCCCAGGTGAATTTGATAGATTATATGCCCCTCGGTCATGGTTTCTCAAACCACATGTCAATCCTGTAGGATCACAAACAAATTGACAAAAAATGAAACAATAAATTTATATGTTCTTTTCCATGCTATATATCCACTCATCTTAGAGTAGGTGTGGCCTAGGCCACGTGCGATCTCCCAGTGTCTTTGACATATTAGATGCCCTTGGGTTGTGGTTTCTCAAGCCATAGGTAAAGCTTCGAGAATCACAGATAACTTGACCAAAAAAAATGATATGATCTTAAATATTATAATAATTTCGAATCATTATTATTTAAATTTATTTTAATATGATATGCATAATATGTTTTTTTCTTTGGAAAAATGTTAAGTAGTTTCATTTAAAAACAAAAATTTCAATATAATAAATTGAATTGAATTAATTTATTATTATTATTATTTATTAATTTTTTAATTAAGAATAAATTATGTTTTATTATGATTATTATTTTATTTTGTATTATTTTACTAACACTAAAATATCTATATCACATTGAGTTAAAATTTAAATGTTTGTACTCATCTATAAACAATAAACATGTCCTCACACTGGGTTGTAAAAGACTTCTTGATACAATTAAATGACTCATAATCATCAATAAAAAATAGAATGCATATTTCATGATACATTTCACAATAACAAGATTTTAAAAAAATCATAAAAAATAACTAAATTCTAAATTTATTTTAAATTATTATTATTAATTTATAAAAGAATTAATATATAAACATATATAAATGGAAGACCATGGAGATTCACTAGCCAATACCATGGATTACTAATACTACATGTACTAGAAAAACAATTCACAGGTATATGACATGCTCATATGATATGTTTTATTTAATTAATCAATTTAATTAAAAGGACAAAAATGACATAATTAGGCATATATGTTTTATGTTTTGAAATACGAATTTTGGAATTTTAATTTAATTATCAATAATTATTAGGTGGAAGGTAAGGATTAACATCCACAAAATATTGTAAAAAATTCTTAATAGTAGTCAAAAATCAAAGATTGGTATTTATTTCCAAAGTAATTTTGTAATTTTCCCATTTTAATTAAATATATTAATTAAAATAAATGTCATATGAATAAATTATATATGAAATGAGTTATGATATCAATAATTAATGATATACCATGGTATTGCAACAAAGCCTATAAATCATGGTACACCATGATATTGCAACAAAACCTATGTATAGATTAATAATCCCTATGGGAAAGTTGGGTGAAACTCCATGGTTAAGAATCTTTAAATATGTTTATAATAATAATAATAATAATAATAATAATAATACACATTTGAATTTAAAATAATATTATAATTAGGTTAATTTTCATAATTTTACATGAGATGTATCATGAAATATGTGTTCCGATACTTATGGTAGATTTGTATGTACCTCATCCATTTAGTTTATATGGTTGTGCCAACTACTTTTAAGATAAATTTCAACCTTCTATTTGTGACTATTACTAAAATATATTACTATATACGTAATAATTATTGATAATTAAATTAAAATTTTGAAAGTCCATTACAAAATAAAACATATATATGCCAAAATCTTAAGCGAAAAGATTTTAAAAATTAAAATAAACAGGTTCAAGATTTGAGAAAATGAACTGTCAAACAATTGATGCCACATGTATTTTATTTTTTATTACTTTGTATCTTAAAATAATGTGTTTTAACTTTTTTAGGAATTTTAAAATAAAACAATAAAAATTTTGGTAAAATTATTAATTTTTATTATTATTTAAAATGTATTTGTAAATATATAAATAAACTAAGTATGTTAAAAATCCATGTAACATTTAAAATGTCTTAATTATGTATTTTAATTTGGATTTCAAAATAAAATATTTATGAAATTGACATTATTCAAATTACACATCTTAAATTTATAATTTCAAAACTATTTACTATATTGAAATTTATAAAAAATATATTCAAATTGAAAACATCCAATAACCACACTCCATTACTAAAATTTGACTTTGTAAAAAAACATGGGAATTTGAGTGTGAGAAAACTTGATTAGATATATAATTCAAATAATACAAATTATAGAATTCACATTTAAAATCCCAAAACGTAAGGCGTGGAAATAAAACCTGTGGAGTTTGTAAAAACGTAATTCATTACATCTACATCCATATATATATATTCAAATTATAACTATTACACAAATCAATCTTGTTTGAAATTTCAAGAAGTTTTTATAAAAGAAAATTGTGAAAATATAATTAGTAATTGTATTACATGTTGCAAAAGAAAGATATTAAGGAAAGAGCATAGAAAAGAGTAGTCTAGAAGAAATAATATGTTGCAGAGAAGGAGTCATCATGGAGGAATGCAGAGAAAATTTTACTTCCATGGAAAGAGGTAGTGAAGGTTTCAAAGATATTGATGATAAAAGTTATCAACCAGACAATTTTGTTATAAATATTGAAATAGGCAATTGTGGGTGAAAACATATATGTAAACCAACATAATTTGTTCACATATATAAAAAATTTGTCATAAATATTGAAATAGGAAATTGGGGGTGAAAATCTTTTGGTTATCAAGCATGAAATGAACATGTAACTCAAATAATATATTTCAAATACATTCAAGTACAGTCTATCTAGCATAGATGTAAATAAAGAGAAATTTTATTAAAAAAAATAGAGTTTACTCCAAGCTCATCTACATATCCTAGCCCCAATTGCATGCTTGTCAAAAATTGTATATGAAGAACAATATTCTTGGTATACAAGAAAGTGAATGCCATTTTAATATGGAGACATTTTTGGAAGGAGATATTGTTCTTTATGTTATGGTTTATTTTCTTAACTCCAAACTTGGTTTAGTCTTTCTCTATATAGATAAGAAAAAATCTAGTTTCTTATTAAAATATTTTACACACATCTATTTATTCAAATAAATTATATTGTGAATATTTTTCTCTTATTATCCGATTACAAAATTATTGTACTCCCTACTAAGTAAAACAAATTTATTAATAAAGAATTGAATGCCAAATTGAAAGATTATTCAAGTGAGAACTACTATAATATATATAACTGATTTATGGAGGTATTAAAAAATTAGGATTCAATAATATGAGAATGATGAACTTGCATGTTGGGCTAATATATGTAGGAAACCTTATCAAGATAGACTTTCATATAATGTGAGGGACAATGTGAAAGAGTTCTAAAATTGAAATTTACATGTGTCACCAAATGAAAATAATATCATGAGACATTGTGTATCTAGAGGGGTGTATTGAGAGCATTTCCACTTTCAGTGATTGTTTATTAAAGAAAATTTCTTACTACATAATATGTATAACTTTTATATAGAATTATTAAAAAAAATTAACCGTCTTGGAATCTTATGACAGTGAGGACAATATGAGTTGTCCGTTCATACAACTAACACATAGTATCAATAGGCCAAAGGGTTTTCCTGTGAAGTGATCTATGCATCTTCATCACACAGATAGAATCTCAGCACTAAGGAGTCATCCTAAGATAAAAGGTCATCATAGTAACTTTGATGTTCAAAAACCATCAATCACTTAATTATATTTCTCTAAATATCAACAATTAGACAATAGTCACCATATAGGTAATGCTTGGGGGAAACGGGTATCCATATCAAAGTATAACTGTATATACAATAGCTTATACAAAAGATATAAAAATGTGTCAAAAGCAATGCAACTGCTACATGAGATACTTACAATCCTTAATGATATACTCAAAATTCTTCCAGAATACTAATCTAGTGTCTAAAGAAGCCATCATCACTCAGTCACCATATAGGTAACACCTGGGGGAAATGTGTTAGAATTGTATATACAATAGCTTATACAAAGGATATAAAAATATGTTATAAGAAGTGCAATTTCTACAAGAAGTACTCAACATGTAGGTAACGTGTGGGGGGAGTATGTTAGAACTGTATATACAATATTTTTTACGAAGGATATAAAAATATGTTATAAGCAATGCGACTACTACAGGAACTGCTCACAATCCTTAATGATATACTCAAATTTCTTCCACAATACTAATAAAGTGTCTAAAGAAGCCATCATCACTTCCAAAATCACATATTTAAGCATACAAGTTGTAAAAAATGAATTTGTTTCATAAATTTTAATAGAATCATGTGCTCAGATCTAAGATACAGTTCTTAAACTTTGAAGCCTCTTCTTGATTGAAAACATACTAAACTGATAAGATATAGCTAAAGAGAAATAATTTAAAAACTTCTTGGCACAATTGTTACATAATAATTTGTTGCACAACTTCTATAGTAGTAAATGTCAGCTTGCAACACGTCTAAATAAAACAGTTGAAGTAAATACTATTGGTTGGTTTTCAATGCATTTATGCAATTAAAATATATCTAGGAACTTTTGAAGACTACATTGAAAATTAGAAGCATCTTCATGCCTGGTTCTCCAAGCTAGACGTGAATAACTCTATGGATCACTTCGATCACAGTGTATTTCTTTCACCATTATCTAACAATCTCGAGACAAAATGAGTAAGAAAATTATGAATGGAAACACCTATAGACGTGTGACAAACATCAGTTGGTTTGTAATATCAATTTATTAGATTGATATCAATTCTTGTAAACTATTATAAACATAAAAACTGAAATCCTTACTTAACAAATGATAAAATAGCATGTCATCAACATAAAACTGAAACGATTAGCATATATCATTGCAGACATGGTTACAATTTTTCGTGGATAACCAGTTTTTCGTGGATTAGGTGGTATGTATCAGCAAGAAAGGATATTAAAGTTTGTTATAAGTAGTGCAACTGCTACAATAACTATTCATAATCCTTAATGATATACTGAAAGTTCTTCCACAATACTAATCAAGTGTCTAAAGAAGCCATCATCACTTCCAAAATCACATATTTAAACATACAAGTTGTAAAAATTGAATTTGTTTCGTAAATTCTAATAGAGTCATGTCCTCAGATCTAAGATATAGTTCTTAATCTGTGAACCCTCTTCTTGATTAAAAATATACTAAACTGATATGATATAGTTGAAGAGAAAGAATTTTAAAACTTCTTGGCACAACTTGAATAACAATAAATGTTATATTATATGATATATATATATATATATATTAAAAGTTAATTTATTTGAATATATTAAATAAATAATTATTAAATTAAGAAATAATTATATCAAGAAAAGGCAAGGACCATGTTACAGTGAAATAGTAATGCAATAGTGCTTTCTTGAGCCTTACAAATCATGAGGCCTATATTTAAGTTAAGTTAAATACCTTGCCTGATCATGCCATCATGAATGCCTCATGAATAAAGAAATAGATCGTGATTTTATACCTTCAAAATCAAAGATTGTTTTGGTGCAGTTACTCCATACTTAATCTTGATCACTTCTTATTTAGTCACCTATGTATTATTTTCTTCATGATATTTGAAAATAATCAAAATATCACATTGTTCCTTATCACTGATGCCCCTGGTGTCTTCCATGTTTTTTTTTTGGTCAGTATTGCTGATATGAAGTTGGTTTTTTTTGTTCTTTGTGTAGATAGTAAAAAATGTATGGAGAGGTGGCTTTCATCACTTCAAGAGTATGAGTTGGAAAACATGTCTTGTTCTATGATGTTGGCTACTCCGCATAACTTTCTTGACCTTTTGTAGAAGAAATGAATTTTTATTTAGCTTCTATTACATTAACCATGAAATTGCCAACATTCATGACACACTTTCCATACATTTGTAGAGAAAATTATAACTGAGTATGAGACTTTTCTTATCAGAGCTAAATTCTCCTATATGCAACAACGATGGATTTCATGACTTAAGAGTAGTAAAAACAAGTTTATTGAAAAAAACTCAACACATTTGTAGAGAAAATTATAACATGGTATCACACTTTTTTTATCAGAGCTAAATTCTCCTATATGCAACAACAATGGATTTCATGACTTAAGAGAAGTAAAAAAAAGTTTATTGAGAAAGCAACTCCAACACATTTGTAGAGAAAATTATAACACAATATCACACTTTTTGTATCAGAGCTAAATGCTCCCATATGAAACAATGATGGCTTTCATCAGTTCAAGAGTTGTAAAAACAAGTTTGTTGAGAAAATTTATTGAGAAAATAACTCTACCACTGAGAGATATTTGGAATCAAATGTGGAATTGGTGAACATGTATTGCTCTATGGTGTTGGATATTGGGCATAGATTTCTTGATCTTGTATACAAAACTGTAAATTTGCATGTAGCTTATACTACATTAACCATGAAATTGTGAGCATTTAGGGCACACTTTCCATCACATTTGTACATAAAATTACAATAGAGTATCATATTTTTCTTATCATATCTTAATGTTTCTATAAGCAACAACTACCTCATGCCTCATAGTTTAAATTTGTGCAAGGAGGAGGAGAGGATGAGAGTCAAGGTGAAAGCTAGAATAAGAAGAGAAAGAATAATCTTGTTTTGGACTTGAGATAGATTCATTATCTGCACATCTAGAGTAAATATTAATAATAAAAAACTCACCATACTTTGAATTTTTTAAATAAATATCTTAAAAATTAGAATATCAGTTTAATACATTTTAGTCAATTACACATTTAACAATATTCATTTAAAAAATACAAATACAACTTACTATTTTAAATAAAAATAGTACAACACATTTAACAATATTCATTTAAAAAAATACAAATACAAATTATTATTTTAAATAAAAACAGTACAAAGAATGACATTAATTACCATGGCCCTCATGTACCTTCCTCTTATTACTTTTTAAATACCGAATGTTTGTAACTTATTCTTAGTCAAATAGTGTCAATTTTGTAAATCTATAATCTACAAGTCTCACTTTTTATATCTTTGGTGGAAGGGTGGAGTATCTAAATTCCGCTACCCTTTAAGAAGCATCCTCAATTATTGTACCACCCACCTCAATATCCAATCTAGACATATTAGGTTATTCTAAATTGATCATCTCTAGCCATTTTCTTTGATTGTGGATCAAGTTATAAGCTGATGACTTGTGAAATCCCTAGCCATTTTATTTGATTGTGAACCAAGTTATAAACTAGAATATAATCTCTCTTCAAAAGCCTCTACAATATATATTCGATGGAGGGAAATGTTATGATAAAACTTGTAAAAAAAACCCTTAGGGTTGTCTCAACTTACTCTATTGTTAATTATATAGTGTGAACTTTGTAAAACTATAATCTATGGTAAGGACTGAGTAGGTTTTTTTTGTATGTTTTTTTTGGAATTAAAAAATAAAAAAAATAATAAAAGCTAAAATTATGTAGTGAAAAACTTTGTTTAAAATTTCATAATAAAAAATTGAGTAAGTTTGACATAATATAATATGAAAATTGTTAATGATTATAAAGTAAGAAACATGTAATATTTTTTTAGCTACTATTAGGTAATTAAAGATATGTATATAGTTTCTCAATTTCCCTCTTTAAATAAACTACATTCCACATGAATACCATGGGTCAATACCATGGGGTGTTTTTCTAGTTTATTATTATTTTAGTTTATTATTTTTATTTTTTATTGTATTTTGACCTACTTAAAATGTTCATTACATTATGTTGATCTTTTTATTTAATTTACTTTTTTTTTTTTTTTTTTGTGTAATTTGACATAGTCAAAATGTTAAATTGAGGTTTTAAAATCTAACAAATTTTAATAACAACATTTCAACTTAAAATTCACCAAAACTTAAATTCAATCTAACTTATTAAAAAGAAAAAAAAAACTAACATTATGAAAAAACAACACCTTACGGCTTAATTATGAAAGGAATATGTGTTTCCCTTTCCTAAATATCTCTTCTTTGGGTTCCTAAACCACACTATATTTTCTAATTTGGCATTGCTCAAACCCTAATATCCATCTAATATTGGTCTACATTTTCATGTTCAATTCCATATTTTAGTAACCATAACACTATAATTCCAACTTAAAGAAGAAAAACATTGAATTTAAAGGTGAGTGCAAGGAAAAAGAACATGCCAACTCCAAGTTTCATAGTGAAATTAATAAGGGAGTTCATAGAATTGATAATGTAATAATAATATTTTAAATACATTTGATTCGGAAAAGCATATATCCATCTTAGAGTAATAAATCATGTCAAGTCTATCCTAAATATTATTAGAATGTTACTTGTAGTTGCACCAATGAACCAACACTAAAAACCTAATTCCTCATGTTATCGATTCACATAAAATATTTAATGCCTAGATTTCCATTGATCCTACACATTGATCTAATGCCTAGATTTCCATTGAGCCTACACATTGATCTAATCTTTTGAAATATTAGAATTGATTCTTCCTCCCTATCTCCACCCATTCAATCGTATTAAATTTACAAAGAAAATTACGTGAGAAAAGTAGTGAGCCAATCCCATAAACAAACATAGCAAAACATGTAAATATGGATTTTTGGTGGAGCATAAAAAAATCACCCTATCTACAAGAATGCATGTAAAGCACACATGCATATTATGGAAATCCATACTTTCATGAGTACTATTTCATATGAACAATGAAGCAACCTAAAGAACAATTCCCTTGCCCTTGTACCCTTGGTCATGATTAGTCTTAAGAAATGAATTGTTCCAACACAAAAATATTGTTGCAACTACATCAAAACCATAAGTGCTAATAACCCATAAGAATATATTTTTATTTTCATTGTTGCAACTATATCAAAATCAAAAGTATTTATCTCCTATAAGAATATATAACATATATTTTTGGATTTAAATAATCTCTAGGAATAACGCCTTCTCCTAATAGAGATTTAACCCCCTCATATTCCAATAGGAAATGCTAATCTTTATCTTAATGAAATTTCAATCATCTCCAATGAATCAAATGCTTTATGAACTAATATATCTTTAGTGTTTTCATGGAAGTACAACATTGTAACAACAATCATATATATATAATTTAGTTTATAGTTGCTTACCACTATCTTCCTAATACAACATTATACCAACAACCCACATTTTTTATAAAAACAATTCATCCCCAGAAAAACTATGATCTTCCTCAAATTACTAGGGGTCTTTTCTCTCCTCACTATATTAGATTTTTCACCTATCACTAATATAAATAGGCCTATATTTTTTCACATGAAATTTGGCAATTGAGATCATAATTATTTTATCTTAATATTTAGGAGGGTATATATCATTTTTTTTTTGATAAGATATTGTTTCGAATTGTCTACTACATTATCACTAGCATTAGTATTAGGTTAGGATTGGGTGTTTACTTAGGATGGAAATCATTTACATGATTATTTATTACCTAGGATGTAAATAAGAATTTGATACAATACATATATTATATATTGGAAAACCAAAATATGAACATCCATTTAATTTATAGATTAAAGTGTCTTTTTGGCAAGTATACTCCAACAAAACCTCACAAACTTGTTTAATATATCAAAATTCTTGCATTACAAACAAGCCTTCAAAAAATTATCCATAATTTCCTTAACACAAGAGTTGGCTTGGCATGAACAATGCACTAAAATTTGAAATTGGAAATAGCAAATTGCATAACAAGCCATTTGTGGATGACGTTAGTGAAATCTTTAGTGATAAGCGACAACTCGTCATTAATGTTAAAAGCTTCTATAATGGATCTAGATTGATTAATGTGAATAGATGTATTTCCAAGTAACATTACAGTGGATGAAGAATTACATCATGGATGTGGTATTTCAATGTTTGCAATATTGATAGTTGGCTATTGAACAAAACCAAAATAACGCAATAATTAAAAGTGACATGTAGCGACTATCATGATAGATAATCTCTTGATATAAGAGTTTTATACCCATCACAAAAAAATCATAATCCTAAACTAACATAATGAGTTTTCCGCCAAAGCAATCTAAGTGAAAATTTCTTATAAATATTGTTATTCCAATAAAAATCTCTTCTAAAGTATATTTTAGCACCCATGGTACATAAATATACTCATTGGAGATGGAAACAATGAGTAATAAGAATACCATTTTTACCAAGACATACATAATGAATATCCATTAGAGAGATATTTTGAGACCCCTCCAACCAATATTCAAGGGGATAAGATCGCCTAAATACTACTTGCAGGATGAGGTTTCGTCAAGTTCCTTGAGAACTTGCTTTAGATTATGTAGTGCATCTTTGTAAGATTATCAAGTACTAGGATATATATTCCAAAGTGTTTATAAATTTCATTGTATTCAACTCAGTTTACAAAACGTATATTTTATGACTAACATATCAATGTATCAATTTGTTAGTAATATATTTCCTATGATACCAATTTGTTACTAATATATTTCCTATGATACCATGAGATCTACTATTAGAGGAGATGATAAAGAGACACTATAAGAATGGTGTGAGAGTGCATGATTAAGCCATCAAATTAAAAGATAAATTGAGAGATTAGCAACTGTTTCTCACTGTTAGGGTGCCACAACTGTTGATATAACATGAAACTCATCGATCATCAAGTAGTTGGATTTTAGCCACACAGATATTTCTCGAGGGCACCAAAGTTGGATGGGGATCGGGATTTCTTCAAAACATGTAGAGGAAAACACGTCACCAAAAGAAGAGTGGTTGATTAGGGTTTCTTGAAAACATGCAGAGATAAACACGTCATCAAAAGAAGAGGAACCGATAATTTATATTTCTTGAAAACTTGCAAGGGTGAATGCATCATTATGTGTTAGCATACATCATATTCCCTCTTTTGAGGCTCTAGAGTTATCATATTGTGTTTTTTTTTTTTTTAAATTAAATTATTTATTTTCTCACTGCTAAAATTATGTAGCTAAAAATTTTGTTTAAAATTTCAGAACAAAAAATTGAGTAAGTTTGTCATTATATAATATGAAAATTGTTTATAATTATCAAGTAAAAAACATGTAAGATTTTTTTAGCTACAATTAGGTAATTAAAGATATGTATATAGTTTCTTAATTTCCCTCTTGAAATAAACTACACTCCACATGAATACTATGAGTCAATATTATGGGTTGTTTTTATAGTTTATTATTATTTTAGTTTATTATTTTTATTTTTTATTGTATTTTGACCTACTTAAAATGTTCATTACATTATGTTAATTTTTTTATTTAATTTACTCTTCTTCTTTTTTAATTTGACATAGTCAAAATGTTAAATTGAAGTTAAAATCTAACAAATTTTTAATAACAACATTTTAACTTAAAAGTCAACAAAACTTAAATTCAATCTAACTTATTAAAAAGAAAAAAAAACTAACATTATCAAAAAATTTGTTTAAAATTTGAGAATAAAAAGTTAAGTTTGACATCATATAATATGAAAATTGTTTATGATTACAAAGTAACAAACATGTAATACTTTTTAGCTACAATTACGTAATTAAAGATATGTGTACAGTTTCTTAATTTCCCTCTTTAAATAAACTACATTCCACATGAATACCATGGGTCAATACCATGTGTTTTTTTTATAATTTATTATTATTTTATTTATTTTTTTCTGTATTTTGACCTAGTTAAAATGTCCATTACATTATTTCAATCTTTTTATTTAATTTACTTTTTTTTTTTTTTTGTAATTTGACATAGTCAAAATGTTAAATTGAGGTTAAAATGTAACAAATTTTTAATAAAAACATTTCAACTTAAAAGTCACCAAAATTTAAATTCAATCTAATTTATTAAAAAGAAAAAAAAAAACTAAGATTATGAAAAACTTTGTTTAAAGTTTCAGAATAAAAAGTTGAGTAAGTTTGACATCATATAATATGAAAATTGTTTATGATTACAAAGTAACAAACATGTAATATTTTTTAGCTGCAATTATGTAATTAAATATATGCATATATTTTCTTAATTTCCCTCTTTAAATAAACTACATTTCACATGAATACCATGGGTCACTACCATATGTTGGTTTTATAGTTTATTATTATTTTATTTTATTATTATTTTTTTTTTTTGTATTTTGACCTAGCTAAAACATTCATTACATTATGTCAATCTTTTTATTTAATTTATTTTTATTTTTATGTAATTTGACATAGTCTAAATGTAAATTTGAGGTTAAAATCTAATAAATTTTTAATAAGAGCATTTTTCAACATAAAAGTCACCAAAATTTAAATTCAATCTAACTTATTAAAAAGAAAAAAAACTAACATTATGAAAAACTTTGTTTAAAGTTTCGGAATAAAAGGTTGAGTAAGTTTGACATGATATAATATGAAAATTGTTTATGATTACAAAGTAACAAACATGTAATATTTTTAGCTACAATTAGGTAATTAAAGATATGTATATAGTTTCTTAATTTCCCTCTTTAAATAAACTACATTCCACATGAATACCATGGGTGAATACCATATGTGGTTTTATAGTTTATTATTATTTTATTTTATTATTTTTATTTTTTTGTATTTTGACCTGGTTAAAACGTTCATTACATTATGTCAATCTTTTTATTTAATTTATTTTTATTTTTATTTTTATGTAATTTGACATAGTCTAAATGTTAATTTGAGGTTAAAATCTAATAAATTTTTAATAAGAGCATTTTAACTTAAAAGTCACTAAAACTTAAATTCAATCTAACTTATTAAAAAGGAAAAAAACTAACATTATAAAAAACATATAAAAAACTATTTAGTTGTGAATCTAATGGCCTAAAACATTTCAATCATCTAACATTTAATCCAATGACTTAAACATGGACACAGTGGCAGCTAGGAGAGTTGTTTTCAAATAAGAATGCCTTACGACGTAAATACATATAAAAAATATGATATATTTATATTTTGTTAATAAATTTATTTAATTTGGAATAGACAATAATGGATAAAGTCTTAAAACATACTTAAAAAAATAAAAAAAATCTAATCATGTTAAAATAGTAAAATCCATTCGAGACCAAATACGATTTCAAGATGCCTTTTAAAGGCTTAAATACCCTTAGTCAATATCTGAAACCAATAGTTAAACCTAAGATCATCTCCACAACACAAACAACTTTAACCCAAAAAAAAAAATATACTCTGCTAATAAAATCTGGTTGTGTAAACAGAGGGATGGAAAATGTCGTTGTGTCACACAACTTAATTCATTGCATCGACATAATTGACACACGTATTAGCGTACCCATCCACGCTTCATTCAAGTATCCTAATGTGTGTATATAAAGGGTATCTAAGTCGATATTAGGCGCATTGAGCGGCGTGTTGGAGGGTTAACTTTTACTGTTCAAGGGCATGCTACTAGTGTGAACACATGGCGAAGACGGTCTTATCCATCGGCGAAAAGAAAGGCTGTCAATCACGAGTGGCAAGAAGAAAATATCTCTAGGAAAATATATCTTATTCCTACGTTTTTCGCCATTATTTTTAATTCTCGTCATCCTAGGCCATTTCCTTGTTGGATTGTGTGTGACTGGAAAAACATGACCAAGTTTATATTCGAGGGATTTTATATTTCAAATATGTGTAATTAAAACGGTTTTTCCACTGGTTTTCTTTGGTTTTCGTTACAGATAAATTTGACTGAGTTCAACTCTATCTGCCTTCGTCGTTTCCATAATTTAACATTTGGAAATCTCCATAAATATTAATTACGAAAAATATGTTTGTTGATTTTATTATAGTATTTGCGTATACCTATAGTAACAAGCCCCAATCCCGAGTTAAACAAACTTATCTTCAGCAAAACAATTAGAGCTTGAGTTTGTCTGGTTCGACCAAGTTTGCCTCTTTCCTTTTTCTTTTGGACGTCACCCTTACTAGTTTGGCATATAATAAACTCTCTTTTGTACTTTAGGTCAAAGAATTATAAGTTATCATCCGCGGAAGTCTCATTAGGCTGGTCCAGTCTTTCCTTTTAGATTTGATTAGAAATATTCTATAGTGCTAGAGCGACCTAATCCTCATACAAAAATAGAAACGAGCGCGAGCATATTTCGCAGTATATTCGACAGACGAGTGTCGTTAGAAAACACGACCAAGTGGAGTATTAAAATAACTTGTATACGGTACCTAACCCTTGTCTGTCAATTCTGAGAGCCACCTGCCCAGTATTTTTAGTATAATGGTATATAAATAGAAAACTTTTAACCTAATTCTGCCTGGAACTTCTTGTAGTGCACATCATACTGGAATCTTAAACATCAAATAATAAGAACCTGGGACCGTATGAAAGTATTGCAAATCCGGGACTCCCTAGTGGAACTGGTTGAACAACACAACATCATAGTAGCATTTTAAACATTAAACTATACAATTTCATTAATAAATGCAGTTAATAAATTCAGATAAATCTATATCAACTACATTTATAAATACACATCAATATTCAATATTGTCCATATACTGTATATGAACTTATACATTTACATGAACTTAATTATATATATAATATAAATATTTATTTACATATATATTATTGATATGCACACAAACTTATATTAATTTATATTAAAAGATATTGATATATAGTAATGTTAGCACATCACAACAACAATCACAAAGTGCATTATTGTATTACTAAAAACATAATATATTTATCAATGTCTTTCATATAAGGTTATAATTAGAGTTTAATAATAAATGTAAGCAAACATTATAAATCCAATGTATATAAACCTTAAGAAAAATATTTTAAATCTGTAAATCAACTTCTAAATCCTTAAATATTTTATAATACCTTGGGGTTAATAAACCCAAAAAGTTAGTAATAACCCCCTCTCTTTACAATATCAATCCTTTTGGTTACAAAATATCTAGTAAATATATTAATACTATTATTATTAATAACCTTAGTGATTAATTCTACAACCCATACATATTGTAAGCCCAAAGAATTAATATTATAAACCAAAAAAATTAAAAAATAAACCCGAGGTATGAAAAAAAAAAACCAAAAAGATTATAAACCCAAAGGAATAATACTAAACCCAAGGGATAAATATTATAAAACCAAGACATAATTACTAAACCCTTAAATAAACATCTCTGACCACACTTGACCATGATAAATTTTGGACTACAAAAGCATTTTTAAAATGCAAAGGTAGCCTATGATTCACTACGGCTGTCTACCTTTGGGACAACGTTTGCCACAATGTGACATCGGAAAACGCTTGACCATGATTTTTTTCTTCTATTAAGACAATCTTTGTCATTATGCAACATTGAACAATGGTTGATAATCTGAGGTTGCAAAATAAACAATCCTTCTCACAATAGCAAATGGTGGATTTATAATGTTTTGTCATTTTAATACAACAAACCCAAGGAACTATAAAACCAAGGGATTATAATCCAACCGGAAATATAAACACAAGGAGTTGATAATAGCATGTTGGCTTCACAATATCAGTCTATTGTGTTACTAAATATCTAGTAAATATATTACTACTACTAATAATAAATATAATTATTTTAAAACTAAGTGATTAAATCTACAACCCTTGCATATTGTAAACCCAATAGAACAATATTTAACCCAAGAAACCAATATTATAAAACCAAGGTATAAAAAGCCTTGAATAAATATTATAAGCCCAAAGGATAATAAACCAAAGCAATCATACTAAAAACCGAAGGGGTTATAAACCTTCGTGAATAAAGCGAATAAATTACCCATGATATATCAACCCAAAGATAAATATTATAAACCCTTAAATCAACTTGTAAACCCTTAAATATTGGCACAATCCTTCATAGGATAACAAATGTTGCCTTTATAATACCTTGGAGTTAATAAACTCAAGCAATTAATAATAACCCCCTTGGTTTACAATATCAATCCCCTCGGTTACAAAATATCTAGTAAATATATTACTATTATTATTATGAATAAACCAAGTGATTAATTATATAACCCATACTATTTTTAACCAAGGAATTAATGTTATAAACCCAAACAAATAAAAATATTAAACTCAAGGGATCAAAACCAAAAACAGAAAAAATATAAACCTAAACGAATAATACTAAACCTAAAAGATAAATATTATAAACCCACAATGTGAAATTGATCATGATCGCTTCTTATAATTACAAATGTTTCCTTTATAATTCTTTGTAATTTTAATGCTAAAAATTCAAAGAATTATAAACCAAAAAAATTATAATCCAAAAGAAAATACAAACCTAATAAAAACCCCTTCTTTTTACAATATCAATTCATTATGTCAATAAATATCAACTAAAAATATTACTACTAATATTAATAAATATCATTATTTTAAACCCAAATAACTAAGTCCATAACCATGTGTATTGTAAACCCAATAAAAAAATATTTAACCCAAAATTTCATAAAATAACTAGAAACATTATTAAATACAAAGATATTCTATATAAAGAGAGAACTTTTAACCTAATTTAGAGTGGAACCCATTGTACAACACTGCATCATAGTGGCATCTTTAACATTAAATAATAAGAAACTAGGAATGTATGAAAGTAATGCAAATCCACGACTCCCACGACTCCATGGATTATTCAAATTCTATAAAATAACCAAAATTAAATACTTTTAAATGAAAAGCTATTATGACCATATTAAAGTCTAAATTTCGAAAAATGAAATACTGTTGCCATGACAAACAATTGAGTGTGGTACTACTACTCGCTAGTCAACCACTCCCTTCTAACGAAATGGAAAATGCATAACCTATGGACCTGATCTCTCCGTTCATAGAAGGTATCACCTTACTGGGCCTTTATATCTTGACTTTCTTCCCGAACCACTGTTTCATTCCATTTACGACCAACAATTATAAGGAACATCGCATGGACTTCTGCAACACTCTCTTCCTAATTATATAGCGATTTAAATCATGGAAATGAGCTCATGGTCACTAACTAATTTTGCCAACTTTTAAGGTACATCCTTCCAATTTTACTATATTTTTGGAATCAAATGTGTTACAATGTGAAATGTTCATTGGAGGTTTAACTTTCTCAATGGACACAGCGTGCATGGGAACATATGGAGTGCTCATTCTAAAATACTACATGACATGTGATAGAATAATTTAATGTGAAATGTTCATTGGAGGATTAACTTTTTCAATGGACACCACTGGAAGGGAATATATGCAGTGTTCATTCTAAAATATTACATGACACGTGATAAAATAATTGTTTGAAAAGTCTGTAATTATTGATTTATGATTTATGATAAGGTGTTTAACATTAATGTATAATAATTTTTTTTAAATTTTATTATTATTTTAAATGTAAATTGATTAAGTGTGATTTTGCAAAATTTGTTATGTAGATAACTGTTTTTTTTGTTCGAATTGGTGATTTTAATGATTTTCTTAATTAATTTTTTTAATTGGATGGTGTAAACTTCAAGATGGCAGTATATTCTCGTCGTAGCCACTAAATTAATGGGTGAAATTAAAAATATAGAATAAAAATTATAAATGTTAAAACTTACATTATTCAAACATGGCTACATTGAAATGTTTCATTCAGGTGCGTTAAATTTTTAAAACTATGCATCCTAATGGACCAAATATATGTTCTCTTCGTCGCCACTAAATTAATGGATGAAATTAGAGATATGGAATAAAAATTATAAATGTTAAAAATTACATTATTCAAACATGGCTACATTAAAATGTTTCATTATGGTGCGTTACATTTGTGCATCATAATGGACCAAATATTTGTCCTCTATTCATTTGATTTCATTGATTGAAGTTTTATCAAGCAACCAAAATATTAATATGGTTTTATAGAACAAAATAATGGTTGTTCAAGTGAAAATAGGCATTTTAAATTTTAAATTTTAAAATTTAAATTCTAATATAATTTATAAATTTTAGGTTTTAAATTTTAATATATTTTAAATAATATTAAGTTATAGTTTTGTTAAAATAATATATAATATTATATTATATTTTAATATTAAATTTAATATAAAGAATTTGTTTATTTTAATATTTTAAATGTGTTATTTCTTTTTAATTACCATTTATTGTCTCTTCTGAATTATTCTCTTTTCTTTAACTTAGTTTTGGAATATATATATATATGAGAGAAAGAAATCATTATGTATTTTTTTAATAAAAGACTAGTAAGTGGATTATGAAACACTCTTTATATAAATTAAAATAATGCAATGTCTTCCTACTCTTTATCTAAAAAGTGAATTCATTTTTAAAATGCTAGAATATCAACATTGTATAATCGATAATCCTCGAAAATTTTAAGGAAAAAATTAAACAATTCCACATTAGATTGACAATTTTCCTTAAAATTATCCTAATTTATTATGTCATTTTCCACATTTAATGTGATAAATTTTTATTTTTTTTCAATCTTACAAACTAATTTTCAAGAATGACTAATTTTTCAATTTCAACCAAGCATGAACCAGATGAATTGGAGTTTAAGACACTCATTCATAAAGATTTAATTAGAAATGTATGGATAAAGGAGATAATATGTATGTGAGGTTCATTTACCAAGTAGAAAATGAGTATATTACACCATCATATTTTTTTCTTTAAAATTACCTCAATCAGAAATATTTCCTTATATTAATAGTATAATATTATAATAATACATATTAGGTTTTAACAATATCTTTTAAATTTTTCATTTAATAATATGTTTTAATATTAATATGGTTTCGTTGTTATTTGTGAAATGCTTGAATCCTAACATTTTTTATTTCTATAATAAAAAAATAAATTACTTAACGATAAAGAAAATGAATATCCAAAATAATGAACAAATCCTTTTTTTCAATTTAATAAATAATGATAGAAATTAAGAAATTTATCAATTTCAACATAGCATAAAGCTTTTTACTCTTAGTAAATAAGGTATGCATAAAGGAAGAGATGAGCAAGACAAAATGCTTTTAGTAAATAAAGTATGCATAAAGGAAGAGATGAGCCAGGGAAAAAGATATGAAATAAATTTTAGCCAAATCACAAAAAAATAAGTTTACAACCATATTGCAAATCAATCACAAATAGTTCCATTTATAATAATACAATATTGATTTTTAATATTAAATTTTAGGTTCTAATATTAAATTTTTTAAATTTTTAACATCATACCTAACAATAATACTAATTTTTACATTAAATTTTAATAAATATGGTATTTTATTTTAAATTTTTATATAAATTTTAAAAAATATATTATTTATTTTAATGTTTTTATTAAAATATGTTTTGCATTACCATATATATATATATTTTCCTAAATAAGTCTAAGTTCTACTAGTGTAACAAAAGAGTACAAGGAGGCTCATACGTCTGCAATGGTAGCCATGTTCTTGGCATAGTTCAGCATGAAAAACAGGAAAATTGACTGCCCATAAGTTGGAAACCAGTCCGTTCAAGGGTTTAGTCGCTGCCCACGCAGGGGAAACCAACAAAAAATAGAGTGAAAGTGCATCTTTTACAATATTCAAATAGAAAATGCAACTTCCTAGAAACTTAGACGCAGGGCTTCAAATTGGCCCTTGAAACTTAGACGTCGGCCTTGCAATAGACAAAGCAAAAACACAAGACTTGGAACTTTAAATTGAACAACTAACAGAACCTGATTTCCTAAATATCACGGGGAAGGTGGGTGTTCTTCGACAATCAGACATCTGTATTCGTCGATATCATCCTCCTCAGCATGCTTTACCACAGTGTCATCCTCAGCTTTCATTGAAGTGTTGAGGTGGGCGAATTCTTGTTCGTCACTATTGCTGTTGTCCTTGTTCCTGCTTCGACTTCTTGAAAGGGGCACGCCGTGACCATAAACATTCTTCTACAACTCAGTGCTGGGTGGTTCCTCTTTGAAGGAGACCGTGATGGTTGCAATGATACGAGGGTGGTCCATATTACACGAGAAATGAAATTGAGCTGACTGAATGAGCATGATCGGAGTGGCATAGAAGGTGGGGTGCGAAGGGGAAGAGTCAACTAGATGGTGCAATGTCTGGAAGTTGGCTGGGGGAAGAGCATGAGTGGGCTGGGAACTAGACTGGCCAACATTCCTGACATGACCATGATCACTACGAGTAGCCAAGTAACGACCCAGAGAATTGTTGAGCGATGGAGAGGAGGATTCAATGTAGGACGAGGGTGGCGACCACACAATTTTTCCATGGCTGCTACCTCTGTGGCATCGCATTCATTAGCAAGGACGAGGCATGCTAACTCTTTAAGAATTGAACACAGATGCAGAGAGGGTCGAGGTAACAGAGGTGCAAGGGTTTGAGGAAAAGTGTAGATTGCAGAGCGGTCCACGCAAGAAATGGAAGCCAGACACTAGCTCAATACAGTAAAGGAGATGGCATCGTCTTCCCGTCATTGTGCGCGAGCTCGACTCTGTAACACTAGGAGGGAAAATGCAGGTTAACGGCACAGGGGTGAATGAGGAATTTCTTGGAGTGACCATGGTGAGGAGCGACATTAAAACATCAACAGGGGAGCATCGACCAGAGAGCATCTTTAATGAGCTGCAAAGAATGATGGTGGAGGTAATAAATACAGGCTTTGTGAGTTTATGGGCGGCCATGTGGCTATGCCACTTGCCGGCCCATAACTCCATCAACTTGCCTAGCTTATTAAACCTGATTGACACCTGCATCCGGGAGTTCTGCATCTTTGTGCACCAGATCGGCACATGCCTGTATAAGGTATTTATCATTAAGAATGATAAGGGATATTGATTATAGAACCTGATCACTGTCCACCCCCTTATTTGCCAAGAGATCAGCCACTTTTTTTCCTTCTCTTTTGACATGGTTGAAGGTAATAGCTCTGCTGGTTCTTAGCCATTATTCAATAAGTTCTAGATGATCTGCCATTCTCCAGATTTTGGCTACTTTGGAGGCAGGGGATCCCAGAAGAAGTTGGTTTGGCATATTAATGAAGATTTGAGAGTCCCCTTCAATTACAACCGGTTGGAAATTATGTTGTTGAGCGAGACAGAGTCCTTGCAAATTCCTTCCAGTTCGGCAGAATTGTTAGTATCCCATCCAATTGATCGAAAAAGATCAGAAGAGGATTTCCCCTGTAGTCTCGAATTATTCCTCCATATCCTACTTGGCTGGGGTTGCCTTTAGAGGCCCCATCAAAGTTTAACTTTATCATACCCTCAGGAGGGGGATGCCAATGACTGGGGGAGCTCGAAGTATTGGAGGAGGAGCTGTGAATATTAGAGACCTTGAGAATCAGGAGATGCCAATTTTCCCAGATTTTCTGTTCCAGAGGTTACGTTGGGAAGTCATCTTCCTACTAAATTTGGAGAGCTAAGGTTTCTTGAATGTTTGACAGATTTTGCGCCATATGATGTCAAAATATGTGCATTGATTCTTGAAAATTCTCTTATTCCTTTCCTTCCAAATTGTCCAGAGAAGTAGACCCAAGAGTAGTCTCCAAGGTGAATTTAGCAACCTGTTGTTGCAAGGATCCAAGGCCCAATTGCGGATTGTGCTGTTTATGTCCCCTAAAATTCTACAAGTCCTTTGACACCTGAAGTTGATTTTTTCCCATAATTTATTTGATATATTACACAAATCCATGAGGTGTTGGATGGTTTCATCATGCTGGTTGCAATTAGGACATCGTGAAGGTCCAATAAAGTCTCTTTTGATGAGATTGTCCCATGTGAGGATTCTTTTGTGGCAGAGTATCCATAAAAGAGTAGGGACTTTGGGCCAAAGCCATGGAGACCATATGTAGTTCCGAAGAGGGTCTTTAGGGTCCAGAGAATGAAGCATCAGAGTGTACACCTCCTTGGTAGTAAACATCCCATGCAGAGTGCATTCCCATCTGAGAATATCCCTTTTTTCCAGAGTATCTAATTTTTCATTTTTTGAGTTTTGTTTCAATTCCTTTGTGTAGATCCGTCGGTCCTTAGATGATGATTTGTGCTGCTTGTTTTCATTGCTGATATCCCTAGTTGACTGAAGGAAACCAATGCTGATTAACGTTTTCATCCAAGTGAATTTCCCAATCTGCTGGTAATTGAGAACTGAGAATGTTTATTAATTTGGGACTTTGTTGCCATAAGTCAACCCAAAATCTTAAAATATTTCCATCTCTAATCTCCCAAAAGCTGTCTTTTCGAATCATAGCTCGGTGTTGTTTGGTCGGATTCCAAATTAATGACCGCATTTCAACAGTTATTAGTCTGATAAGCTGGACCTCTGAGGGACAATTGTTTGCATATTTACCTGTCCAAAGTTTGGCCCAGGGCGTATTCGGAATAGATAGCCATTGCCAGTAGGTCCTTGCTCCCATGACTGCATTACTGTGATGAGTATCTCTTAGTCCTAAACACCCATCCTTTTTTGGAGTGCAAACTGTTCTCCATTTAATTAAAGCCCATTTGCAATTTTTCCCTGAAGAGCCCCATAGAAAGTTGCGTTGCAGATTTTTTATCCATTTGAGTACCCATTTGGGCGCCGCCAGAACAGAGAATAGATATAGAGGCATAGATTGTAAGACGACTTTGACTAGAATTCTCCTACTGGCCATATTGAGAGCTTTGTAAGTCCATGAGGAAAGTCGGGTTTCAAGTTTTTCTAGGAGCATTTGCCAAGAAGCATGTTTAATTGCAGAATCAATCAACGAGGCTCCCAAATACTTTGAGGGAAGAGATGCAATAGAGAATCCTAGAATTCTGGCTGTATTAGTTTGGGTGATGTTGGGAGTGTTAAAAAGGAAGATTTGAGATTTAGCAGTATTGACTGTGGTGCCAGAAGCTTCAGAGAATGTACGAAGAAAGGATTTGAGCGAGTATGCTTCTTGGACCAAAGGATGCCCAAACCACATGTTATCATCCATGAATTTTTGATGCGTGAATGCAGGGGAGCCATGAATATAGATGCCACGAATATGCTGGGAAAGACAAGCGTGTTGGATGAGATGACCTAAACCTTCTTCCATAAGGACAAAAGGAAGGGAGAGAGGGGGTCACCTTGAAGAATACCTCTAGAGGGGGAAAAAGGATGAGAGCGAATGCCATTGACAAGGATAGAAAAGAAGGTGGAGGAAATGAGATTCATGACCCATCTAACCCAAGTAGGACAAAAACCAAAAGCTGTAAGAATTTGTTTGATATATTCCCAACTTAACTTATCAAATGCTTTAGAAAGATCAATTTTGAGAAGCATACCTCCCTTTTTACTGTGCTTCATAGAGTAAACGATTTCATGTGTGAGAATGATGCCATCAAGGACTTGACGTCCTTCCACATATATGGATTGTTCAAGCGAAATAAGCAGGGGGAGCAGCAGCTTGAGTCTGTTGGCGATGACCTTAGAGATGACTTTGTAGATGACATTGCAGAGCATTATGGACCTAAATTTATCTGGAGTATTTGGATGATCTTCCTTTGGGATAAGAGCAATGAAAATCGCATTGAGAGACGGAAGAAGCCAATGCAGGGTTTGTGATTCTTCCACTACTTGCCAAACATCTTGTTTAATGAGATCCCAGAAGTGATGAAAAAAATTGGAAGTAAATCCATCGGGACCAGGGGCTTTCCCCTCCTTGAATTGAGCCATTGTTGATTCAACTTCCTGAAGAGTTACCAGACAAAGGAGCATCTTATTGTGCTCTACTGTAATGATTTTGGGAATGTGCTAGATGATTTTTTTTATAACTGGTTGTCTGCTGGCCTATGATTCTTGATGGACATGTTTAAAATTATTGAGAAGCTCTCACTCTACATCATTATGTTCTTCTATCCTTTCTCCCTGTTGATTCTGAAGTTGAGCAATGTTATTATGCATTCTTCATTGGATAGTAGTGCGATGAAAGAACTTTGTATTCCTTTCCCCCACTTTTAGCCACCTTATTCTGGATTTTTGCTTCTAGAGAATCTCCTCTTTCTTTCATCTTTCTTCTAACTGAGTGAGAAGGATTTGTTCCTAAGTTTCTAGAGTTTCATCAATTGCTTGATTTGTATTTTGATACTCTTAAGCCTTTGTTGAAATTGGTACATTTGGGATCTTTCAGGAGGAGTAAAGTTTTCCCAAATAGTAGTGACCATATTTTTGAATTCTAGATGAGAGAGCCAGAATGCTTCAAATCGAAAGGGTCTTTTCGTGGAATCTCTAGGTCTCTGCCATTGAAGAGAAATGGGCCAATGATCCGAACTAGAGAAAGGCAGGATTGAAGCTGTGATATCTCCTCCTAAGTGGATGGCATTGTCTGAAATGAGAAAACGATCCAGCTGGGATGCAATTTGTTGGGAACTTGATCATTTAATATTCCATGTATATGTTCCATTAATGAATAGTAGATGAATAAGCCAGTTGTTTTGAATGGAATCCCTGAAGTGGCTACTTTTAATGTCCAGTTTAACTCTGCCTCCTTTTTTTCCCCAAGTCTAGTAATCATATTAAAGTCCCCACCTGTGATCCATAGAGGATGTGCTCTGTTTGGATTGAGAGCTTCCATTGTGTTCAGAAGCATCGTCTTGTTCATTGAGTCCTGAGGGAAATAAACATTGGAGAGGTGGCCATGTACATTGGTTCCTATGAGATGAAAAATGGCTTGGATGAGGTGATGTGAGGCATGAATATTAGTGAGCGAAATAGCCCGTGTCCCAAGAAATTGCGAGCTCTCCTAAAGCTTTAGAAGCATCAACTGTGACTGAGTGACATCTCGGCCAAGCTCTAGAGAGAATATATCCAAGGGTATTACTATTACATTTTGTTTCTTGCAAGAAGAAAATTTGTGGTCTCTCATGATGTATCATGTTTTTTATCATTCGGTACTTCACAAGGCTATTTAACCCTCTTAAATTCCTTGAGGTGAGCTTCATGGATCACTATTGGGTAGCGACCTGTAGTACTTGGTTAACTTGGAATATCTTCCTGACTCCACCGGCATCTCCCCAATGATGATGGTTCTTTGCAAATCTGAATTTCTTCCTAGTTTCTTTGTGTCTTTGAGAAGTGTTTTCCCATCCCAATGACTGCCTGGTTGTATGCCTAATTTTCTCTACTGATGTGCACGCGAGAGCACCACCTCCAGGCTTTCGAGCTGTCTAGTCGGTATTTTTTCATACTCTTTCTTTCTACAGGCTTGTTCAAGACCAAAGATGTCCAAGTCCCCCAGGGTTAATGCTTTCTGGTTCCTCTTCCATATTACTAGGTTAACTGCTTTCTGGCATTGAGTCGTTCAGATGGAGAGGGTCTCATAAGAAGTTGTATATATCCATTCCATTCGGTTGCCACAAGATTAGATCGTTCTCCTTATTGATAGTAGGGACTAAGGTTGTTGTTTCATGATTATATTGCGAAGCATTTACAGATGTTTGGGTATCAGTAGAGGGGGTATATGTGGAAGGCTTGGTAGATGGTTCAGTGTTTTTAGGAGGATCAATATCAAACATAGAGTGGTTTACCAGAATATCAAAGCTGTTACTAGTGGAGGGATCAGTGGAAGTGGAAGGGGTATTTTTGGGGGTGGATGAGGGTTTCTTATTGTGCTTTTTACGGTTTGGGACTTGCATAAATAATTTGGAATTAGGCTTGTCCATGGTGACATTAGATTTGGGGGATGCATTTAAAGGACAGTCTCTGAAAAGATGGCCATGAGCATGGAATTTTTTGCAGCGAAAGGGAACATATTCATAGTCTATAGTTTGTATCCATTCAAAGTCACCATGATATCAACTTACCGAATCTATGACAGCTTTTTCCAAATGCATGTAGACGCAGATTCAAGCATATGAGGTGTATCTTCGGAGCTTGGTTTCCTCTGCAATATTGATGAATTTTCCTAAGCCATTGCCTATGTCCTTTATCGATTCTTCATCACGTTATTCTATAGGTAAAGAGTACATCCTAATCCAAAATGGCACCCAACTGAAGTCCTCTTTATTGGGAGTGAATCTTTCAATCCAATCTCTTAGATACAGACCCGCTGAGTTGAAAAAAAAGGGGCCGCCGTCTAAGATTTTGTTTTTGTCTTCTATGCTGTTGAATATGGAATTGAAGAAACCTTTTGGCCCTAAATTTAGGGTTATATGTCCTTTTGGTTTCCATTTGGAGGCGATTCATCCTAGCAAGGCCTTGTTAGTTGGCCAGAAGCCAACAAATTTCCCTATGAGTGCATGGTCCTTCATGAATTGGATTTGGGCGTTAATACGGTGACCTAGAAGATCAATCTTGGGATTATTTGCTGCAACGGGTTTGCAAGTAGCAGAGGTTACCTTTGGGATCTCCGTATTTTCCTTAGATTCTGTCTGCGGTCCCTGACGCAATGCTTCATCTTCCTGGTGTTATGCTGCTTCGCTTCCTATTGTTTGTTTTGTTGTGTCGGGCTTTGTCCGCTCAGTCTCATTTGCTTTCAATAGAGGAGTTTGGATGTCATTGTTGCCGATAGGTGGAGGCCCAATGCCCCCCCCTGGTGGGGTATTCATTGCATAAGCTCGATCTGCAAAATGGTACTAGTGCCAGAGAGATCAGGCTGCTGCGAGGAAGGTTGGATGCACCTGTAATATTCCTAATTAGTGACAACTAATTGGAATATTCTATTTTTTTTAGTTTTCCATCTATAGTTTGTAAATAAATAAAAAGTGAGTGAAGAGGGTCTAACTCACTTAAGTGAAATAAGATATCCACCTAGTAGCACAAGGTTGTGACTTAAGTGGGAGTCAAGGGGGCCCTAACACCATGTAAAGGAGGGGGCCTATGTACACTCTAGAAGCTTTTGTGCACATAAGGATGAGGATGTGGAGGAGAGAGAGAGGCTATGTTGGGTTTTGGAGGGAAACCAACGTTATAAAAGATGGAGGAGCCTCCTCATTTCATTCATTCTTGAGTTGATGATTTTGGAGTGAGACTTTTGTCTTCTTGAGCACGCTAGCTGTTTAGCTTGTCTACAACACTATTTAGTGCATTGAGTGTCTCCGGTCAGAGATCTCGCCCTTAGCCCCAGGGGATTTCGAGTGCCTGCTCAGGCAAGGTTAGTTTTTCAGCATTTTGTGAGTTGTTTCATTGTTTGGGATTGTTGCAGAGCTGGAGCTTATAAAGACTGCACAGTCACTGGGAGAGAGGACGTAGTACATTATGGATGAGCTTTGGATTGGGGTTTCTGCAGGTAATTTAGCCAAGATTTTGAGCAAAGGGTCAGGCTTTTCCCATCAGAGGTTTTTGGCAGAGTTTTTGGCAGTATTTTAGTTGTTTCTATCTAGCCACTACGCAATGCCTTGGAGGCCATTGTAATTCACTGGGGAGGCAGTTTCTGGTGATTTCTGGGGTTGGCCATTCTTGGAATGGTTTTTGGATCTTGTCTAGGTTGCCAAGGAGAGGAGGTTTACTGATTTTCAGCTTATTCCGACAAGGGGATCAGCCCCTAGTCTTTAGTCCATTCTAGCAGTAGTAGCTACACGACAATTTCCAGCAGCTAGGACGTAGTTCCTAGAGTAGCCATTTTCGGTATTCTATGAGAGTGTTGTCTCACTTGCCTTGCGCAAAATAAGCCTATTGTACTCCATTACATTTCGCATATTAATAAAATGGCCCAGCATTTCTTCTTTATGTTTTGTGGATGAGTTGTCATAGTTTCCGTCGATGCCGTATTCTCTTTCTATGATATTATATGTCTATTATTGTTTTGAGCATTCTAGTTCTATACCACTTGGTGTGTTTATATTTCACTCTTAGATAGAGTCTGGAAAGGGCCAGGTAGCCTCCAGATCTCGCCCTCTTTTTAGAGGAAAAATATCCGATAAATTCCCTCCCAGTCCATCTCTCGTTGGAGTTTGCCGTGTTTTAGAGATATCCCCAAAACTGGATATTATAGTGGTATCAGAGCATAGTTCTGGCTCAGCCTATGGTCTATGACATCGGGAAAGATAGCTTACAGAGGCAGGAATTATAGAGACCGTGAGTGTAGGTTGGAGACCACCTACGAACAGGGAGACTGTGCCCAGGTAGAGGACGCAGATCAAGAGAGAGAGCCTGTGATGGACGCAGAGCAGGTGGAGCTTGTAGTAGATTTGAGGCAGAAAGAGCCGATGGCAGATGATACAGAGGCCAAATAGTTTGGAGAGGCACTCCTCAAGTCGGTGTAGGATTTAGCTTGACAGATTGAGGTGATGGGACAAAGGTTCACAGCTATGGAGGCTAGGCAGCATGAGACTCCAAGGGTTTTCTGGGTTAGAGAGGGTTCAGGTACATCCCACCATTTTCCGGAGCAGGGTGCTGCTCAGCATGATACTCCTCAGCTGACGGCTTCATGTGCACCTACCCGCTCTACTATGCCCACTTTCTTGGGAGCGGAAACAGGGGCAAGAGCCAAGCAGGAGGTAGAGCCTGGACACTTAGATGAGTATTTTGCAGAATATCAGTCCTATGGGTAGGAGTTCAGGGATGCTCTCAAATTCAAAGATTTTGTGCAGCTCTAGTAGGATAGTAGACCCCACGACCATCACATAGGGAACTGGCATTACCATGATGGAGATTCCCACCGTGCCTCTAGTATATTTCATTTTCCTACGTTTGATGGATCATCAAACAGTTCGGCAAAGTCTTGGGTGGAGAAGCTGGATATCTATTTATATCTTAACTAGATGTCAGAGACGGAGGCCATTAAGGTGGCAACATAACATTTGGATGGCGAGGCCTAGGACTGGTGGTTCCATGGGATGGTGACACTTGGGCATTCCATAGTGACGAAATATGCTGAGTTTACCAGGATATTGATAGAGCATTTTGACGGGAGGGATCCAGAACAACATTTTGTTGAGCTGACGAAGCTCAAACAGACAGGGAGCCCAAAGACATACATTGCAGATTTCTTGAGGGTTTCGTTGATGGTGCCAGATCTATCCGTGACACAGATGATCTATATGTTTGTGGAGGGATTGGCAGAGCCACTTCGAGGTCTAGTAAGATCTAGTAGACCAGCTACACTCCAGGATGCTATTAGTAGGACCAGGGATTTGTAGGATGCATTGCCTAGGACGCGGACACCTTACCCCAGAGACAGGGTTTCCAGCCCGAGGGGAAGGATGTGAGGATTCCTCCTCCAAAGGGGAATCCAGGATGGGCACATGTAGATGATAAGGCCAGGAGGGAGTTGAGGAAGAAGCGACTGTGCTTCACTTGTCAGGAGCCGTGGGCACCAGGGCATAGGTGTGTTGCTGGAAAAGCACACTTCATTGAGGTCTTCTCCAATGATAGCGGGGAATAGGATGAGGAGGATGATGAGGAGGTAGGAGACAGTCAAATGGCCCAAGATCAGTTGTTGCCTCCACCTCCAAGGATAGGAGGTGCACCTTTTGCACCCACAGGAGGGGCCCTTGCAGCTTTGCGAGGAGTTCCTAAGTATTTGAAGCTGCGCGTACGAGGGACAGTACGTGGTCAGCAAGTATTCGTCTTGGTTGACATTGGGGCAACCCACAATTTTACTGATGCACATATGGTCAAACAGAGGGGTATACTCACTGAGAATTTTGACGGGTTTTCGGTCTTGGTCCTAGGAGCCCAGACGATGCAGTGTGCCCTGTATGTTCCAAAGTTAGTAGTGACGATGGGTACATAAACTGTAACTGATCACTTCTTTGTGGTGAGCATACCAGATACCAATGTGGTACTGGGTGTTCAATGGATGATTACTTTGGGGAAGGTCACCATGGATTGGGAGGCCTTAGAGATGGAGTGGGATGAAAAGAAGACTGGGAAGCATGAGAAGATCCGCGAGATGCATACTTACCCACCTCAGATTGTTTCAGCACACTGGATGGAGGCATACCTCCGGAAGGGAGACATAGAGTGGGTGGTTGAGTTGCGGGCATCAGAGGCGGAGACCACCGGTCGAGCAGTTCATCTAGATATACAGGCCATCCTCGACAGGCATGAGGTAGTTTTTGGGGATATACCACCAGGTCGGCCACCAGATAAAGGATTTGAGCATACCATTGAGCTTGAGCAGGGTATTCAGGCGGTGATCACTACACCCTATAGGCATCCCAAAGCCTATCGGGAAGAGATTGAGCAGGCCATCCATAAGTTATTGGCTCTTGGACACATCAGACTGAGCACGAGTCCATTTGCTTCTTCTGTAGTGCTAGTGAAGGAGAAGGACGACACCTTGAGGATGTGCATTGACTACATGGCCCTGAACAAGAAGACTCTAAAGAACATGTACCCTATACCCAGGATCGATGAGTTGATGGATGAGTTGAGAGGAGCTAAGTTCTTCTCAAATATTGATTTGAGATTAGGGTACCATTAGATTCGCATGAGGGAACAGGACATTCCCAAGACCGCCTTTAGGTGTCATTATGGACACTTTGAGTTTTTGGTTATGCCTTTTGGGCTGACCAATGCACTAGCCACCTTTCAGTCTTACATGAACCATATCTTCCACAGTCATCTGAGGAAGTTTGTATTGGTTTTCTTCGATGACATACTCATATATAGCAGGATGTGGGAGGAGCATCTCCAACACATAGAGGTAGTGCTACGCATCGTGGAAGAGCAACATTTCTATGCTAAGCTTTCCAAGTGTGAGTTTGGGATGACCGAGATGCTTTATTTGGGTCACATTATTGGAGTGGACGGAGTGAGGGTCCACGAGGAGAAGATTAGAGCCATGAGAGATTGGCCGGAGCCGAAGAATGTGAAGAAAATTTGAGGTTTCATTGGGATATGTACCTATTACAAGAAGTTTGTCAGAGGATTCTCACAGCTTGTTGCACCCCTTACAAATTTGACGAAGGAGGGGGCATTCAGTTGGTCAGATACAATGCAGCGAGCCTTTGATAGGCTCAAGTAGGTGATGAGTAGCTACCCAGTGCTTGCATTTCCAGATTTTACACAACCATTTGTCTTGGAGTGTGATGTGTCGGGAGAGGGGATCGGCGCAGTATTGATGCAAGGGGGACACCCTATAGATTTTGAGAGCCGAAAGCTCCTTCCGCATGAGAGGTTGTATTCCATATACGAAAAGGAGATGCTGGCCATCATGCATGCCTTGGCCAAATTCTGGCTTTATCTGGTAGGGAAGAGATTCAGGGTGAGGACTGACTACAACAGCCTCAGGTTCTTTTTAGAGCAGAAGCAGCTATAGGAGAGGCAGCAGAAGTGGATCAGTAAAATCCAAGCATATGACTTTGACATTGAGTATTTCAAGGGTAAGAATAATGTGGTAGCAGATGCCCTTTCATGGAGACTAGCCACGTTATCTCTTATGAGCTTGGATACAGATTGGAGGGCTTGGATTTTAGTTGAGTGCTCCAAGGACATATTTGCATGTGAGGTGTTGGATGGTCAGGTGGCGGATGATAGGTATAGGGTGGTCGATGAGATCATCTATTATAGGGACATGATCTTCTTGACTGAGGGATCTCAGCTTAAGAAGAAGATACTCCAGGCATCACATGATTCTCCATTGGCAGGCCATCAGGGGTTTACCAAAACCTATAGAGCCATTAGAGAGAGGTTCTCATGGAAGGGCCTCAAGGAGGACGTACTCCAGCACATCACGGAGTGCGATGTTTGTGAGAGGAACATGGGATAGATGAGCCATCCCGCAAGACTGTTGCAGCCTCTTCCCACTCCAGAGGGGAAATGCGAGAGCATATCGATGGACTTCATCACAGGGTTTCCCATGGTGCAGGGCAAGGATTGTATCTTTGTCCTTGTTGATCGACTAACAAAGTATGCAAACGTTTTTTCCATATCCATGCACTACATATCAGCACAGGTGGCCGAGCTATTCTTCCGAGAGGTTTTCAGGTTGCATGGTCTTCCTAAGACAATCATCAGTGACAGGAATAGCCACTTCATGGGTGGAATTTGGCAGGAGCTTTTCTGACTGGTGGGGATGGAGTTGACACTGAGTACCAGTTGTTTGGTCAATTTAGTGTATCCTAAATTGCTAAACACAAAAATATAATTAAAAACCATGTTAGATGCTCTTTTGCAAATGATATTGACAACTTGGGAGGTTTAGGTGAGTGAAAAAGGTATAGAAAAGTGTATGGAAAAGATGCAGAATTGAGACTCAATACCAGTTACCACCCACAGACGGATGGACAGAAGGAGATAGTTAACAAGTGGCTGGAGGGCTACTTGCGTAACTATGTTAGTGGGCAATAGCGAGCATGGTTTAGTTGGTTGCATTTGGGGGAGTACTGCAACAACTCGACACATCACATGACTATTGGTATGTCACCATTTTATTCTTTGTATGGGTACCATCATTTATCATTTTCTGATGTGATGTTCAGTGCGAGTAAGGCTCCTAGAGCCAAGATGTGGATCCAAGAGAGTCAGGACATCCTCCGAGCTCTCAAGGAAAATATGGCTACAGCACAAAACCAGCAGAAGCTGTATGCTGACAGAGGTTGGGTGGAGCGACAGTTTGAGGTAGTGGACTTGGTCTACCTACGCTTACAGCCATACCGACAGTCATCGCTGAAGCAGAAGGGAGATGAGAAGCTCAAGCCTCACTTTTATGGGCCATACAGGGTGATACACAGGATTGGGCAGGTTGCATATGAGTTGGAGCTGCCCCAAGGCAGCAAGATCCACAATATTTTCCATGTATCATGCCTGGAGAAGGCGCTGGGACAGCAGGTGACAGTGACAGAGGAGCTACCACCTACGGATGATGAGGGGCACTTGGTGTTGCAGCCGGAGGCCATTATTGATACCAGGGAGAGGCGGTTATGGAGCAGGATGGTCCGGGAATTCTTGGTGAGGTGGAAGAATTTGCCGAATGAGGATGCCACTTGGGAGAGCGAGAAGATTTTGCAGCATCCATCACTTCAGTTGCTTGAGGACAAGCAACATTTTTCCGGGGGGGATAGTAATATTCCTAATTAGCGATAGCTAATTGGAATATTATATTTTGTTTAGTTTTCCGTTTATAGTATGTAAATAAATAAAAAGTGAGAGAAGAGGGTCTAACTCACTTAAGTGAAATAATACATCCACCTAGTAGCACAACGTTGTGACTTAAGTGGGAGTCAAGGGGGGCCTAACACCATGTAGAGGAGGGGACATATGTACACTCTAGAAGCTTCTGCGTAGATAAGGATGAGGATGTGGAGGAGAGAGAGAGACTACATTGAGTTTTGGAGGGAAACCAACATTATAAAAGATGGAGGAGCCTCCTCATTTCATTCATTTTTGAGTTGATGATTTTGGAGTGAGACTTTTGTCTTCTTGAGCACACTGGCTATTTGGCCTGTCTGCAGCACTGTTTAGTGCATTAAGTGTCTTCGTTCGGAGATCTCTCCCTTAGCCCTGGGGGACTTTGAGTACCTTCTCGGGAAAGGTTATTTTTTCAGCATTTTGTGAGTCATTTAATTGTTTGGGTTTGTTGCAGAGCTGGAGCTTATAGAGACTGCGCAGTCACTCGGAGAGAGGACACAGTCCATTGTGCAGGAGCTTCAGATTGGGGTTTCTGCAGGTGATTTAGCCAGGATTTTGAGTAGAGGGTCAGCCTTTGCCCATCGGAGGTTTTTGGCGGAGTTTGTGGTAGTATTTCAGCTGTTTCTATCTAGCCACTGCGCAGTGCCTTGGAGGCCAGCATAATTCACTGTAGAGGCAGTTTTTGGTGATTTTTGGGGTTGGCCATTCTTGGAATGGTTTTTGGATCTTGTTCGGGTTGCCGAGGAGAGGAGGTTTACCGATTTTCAGCTTATTCTGGCAAGGGGATCAACCCCTAGTCTTCATTCCATTCTAGCAGTAGCAGCTACACGGCAGTTTCCAGCAGCTAGGACACAATTCCTAAAGCAGCCATTTCCGGTATTATCTGAGAGTGTTTTATCACTTGCCTTGCGCAAGATTAGCCTATTGCACTCCATTACATTTCTCATATTAATAAAATTGCTCAGCATTTCTTCTCTATGTTTTCTGGATGAGTTGTCGTAGTTGTCGGCATTGTCGTATTCTCTTTCTATGATATTATATGTCGATTATTGTTTTGAGAATTCTAGTTCTATACCACTTGGTGTGTTTATCTTTCACTCTTAGACATAGTCTCGAAAGGGCCAAGTAGCCTTCAAATCTCGCCCTCTTTTTAGAGGTGAAATATCCGGTAAATTCCCCCCCAGTCCATCTCTGGTTGGAGTTTGCCATGTTTTAGAGATATCCCCGAAACGGGATATTACAACGCCTAAACTCGCACCGTTGCAGGTTTTGTCAGAAACCCTAGAGCGCCATTGTTCACAAGTGCTTGTTTTGTGTTAAGGTTATCCATATGATAAAAATTATTAATATTAGTATTATTATATATTATTATTTATAGTTTAAAAATGGACATTTTAATATTAATATTAATATGAAAAATAAAAATACACATATTAATATTAGTTATAAAAATTAACAATAATAACAATAATAATAATAAGAATATATCATTAATACTAATTAATTATTATTAGAAAGAATAACATCATTAATATAGTATTACTAATTTTTAAAAAAATAATATTTATAATTCCATAATGTTAAAAAATATTAGGTTAATAATTATTAATGTTAATATTATTATATATTATTATTTATAGTTTCAATATACATATTAATAATATGTGATATTATTAATGTTTATCAGGTAATATTAATATTAATTATTAAAAATATTAATATTAATATATATCATTAATAATAAATATAAAATTGGAAACAATATTATCAATATAATTTGTAATGTTATATTGTTTAGAAATTTTTTAAAGTAATAATTATTAATATTAATATTATTATATATTATTATTCATAGTTTCAATATAGATATTAACTATATGAGATATTTTTAATTTTTCTGAGGTAATATTAATATTAATTATTAAAAATATTAATATTAATATATATCATTAAAAATAACAAAATAATATTGGAAACAAAATTATCAATAATATTAATAGTGTTTAAAAAAATAAAATTTGTAATGTTATATTGTTTTGAAATTTTTTAAAGTAATAATTATTAATATTAATATTATTATATATTATTGTTTATAGTTTCAAAATAAATATTGTTAATATTAATATGACATATTACTAATGTTTATTATATGAAATTTATATTAGTTATTTGTGGAATCCATATTATCCACAGTATCATAAAACAATTGTCGATGTTTCGAATCCCAACGGGGATCCATCTTTCATTCTTCATTTATTCTTAATTCTTCATTCATTTCTCATCCTGAAGATGGATTCCCATTGGGATTTGAAACATCAACAATTGTTTTATGATACTGTGGATAATCCGGATTCTACAAATAATGACAACCACAGAAGTTTGAGAACCATAATTAATATTAGTTATTTCAGATATTAATATTAATATATATCATTAATAAAAGCAAATACAATATTATTAGTAACATCATTACTGTAATATTAATAATGTTTATAAAAATGATTTTGTAATGTCATATTGATGAAATCTGGTTGAATATGCTCAACCATATTGATCAAATATTTTTGTCATAATGTAAGGTTTAAGTTTAAGTTTCATAATATTGGGTTTATGGTTTATAATATTGGGTCCAATACTAGGGATTATTGTACTTGGTTTAATACTAGGGTTTATAATATTAATCCTATGGATTAATATAAATCTCATGCGCTTATAGTCTTGATCAATCATGGTCAATCACGGTCCAATCTCACATTGTGAAAAACGTTATTTCAATATGAAAACCAATTATTGTGTACCATGATCAACCATGATCCAAGATCACATTGTGACAAAGATTGTCTCAATATAAATATCAACCATGGTCTAATGTCACATTATGAGAAATATTGTCTCAATATGAAAATAAACCATAGTAAACCATTGTCAACCATTTTCGACCATGGTCAACTATGGTCCAATGCCACATTGTGACAAAGGTTGTCTTGATATGAAAATCAACAATGGCCAACCATGGTCATCCTTGGGCCAACGTTGCATTTTGATAAATATTTTCTTAATGCTCAAATCAACCATGGTAAAACATGGTTAACCATGCTTATTTTAAGGTTTATATTATTCATCTAAGTCTTTATATATGAAGAGTTTATAATATTAATCCCTTTGTTTTACTATTATTCCACAAGGTTTATAAAACCTTGGATTTTTAGTATTAATCCCTTGGGTTTATTATTTCCTTGGGTTTATACTATCAATCAATTGGGTTTATTAATATAAGGGTTCATATTCCTAGAGTTTATAACATTAATATCATTCTGTTAGGTTTATTAAGCTAAGGTTTCATATTCCAAAGGTGGAATATTGTTCATAGGGTTAATAATATAATTCCTTTGGTTTAAAATCATGGTGAGCCATGGTCAATCATGGTCCAATGTCACATTATGGCTAAGATTTTATCAATATGAAAATAAAACATGGTCCAATGCCGCATTGTGACAAATATCGTCTCGATTTGAAAATCAGTCATGCCTAACAATGGTCAACCATGGTAAAACATCATAATGTGAAAACTATTTTCTCAATATGAAAATGAACCATGGTCAACCACGATCAACCATGTTTATTTTATGGTTTATAATATTTATATTTCAATTTATATGCCTTAAATGTATAGTAATCCCTTGGATTTAATATTGTTTCCTTTGGTTTACAATACCTTGCACTTTTAGAATTAATCCTTTCATTTATCATTCCATTGGGTTTATAATATCAATCCCCTAGGTTTATTAATCTAAAGGCTCATATTCCTAGGGTATAATATTATACATAAGGTTTATACTAAGTTATAATATTATCCATAGAGTTTATAATATTAATCCTAAGGTTTAATATATATCCCTTGTGTTGATAATCATGTTCAACCATGTTTATTCTAGGGTTTATAGTATTTATGTTAGGGTTTATATATAGTGGGTTTATAATATGTATCCCTTGGGCTTAATATTATTCCCTTGAATAATCCGTTGGCATTTTAGTGTTCATCCCTTAGGTTTTTTACTCCCTTGAGGTTGTAATATCAATCCTTTGGGGTTATTAATCTAGGGTTTCCTATTCTTACTGTGTAATATTATTGATAGGGTTTATAATTTTAATATTTATTATTTATACAAATATCTTGGGTTCATATTTCATGGTTTAATAAATTATTATAAACCATGGTCCAATGTCACATTATGACAAATATTGTCTCAATATGAAAATATACCATGGTCCAATGTCACATTATGACAACCAAGGTCAACCGTTGTCCATCATGATCCAATGTCACATTATGACAAATATTGTCTCCATATGAAAATAAACCACTGTCAACCATTTTCAACCATAGTAGACCATGGTAAACCATGGTCCAATGCCACATTGTGACAAATATTGTCTCAATACGAAAATCAACTTTGGTCAACCATGGTAATTCTTGGTCCAACACTACATTTTGAAATCAACCATGGTAAACCATGGTCAACCATGTTTATTTCAGGGTTTATAGTATTTATCTAAGATTTTATATACCTAGGATTTATAATATTAGTCTTTTGGTTTGACTATTACTCCCTTGGGTGTATAAACCCTTGGTTTTTTAGTATTAATCACTTAGGTTTATTATTTTATTAGGTTTATAATATCAATCTGTTGGGTTTATTAATAAATGGGTTCATATTCCTAGGGTATAAAATTATTCATAGGGTTTATAAAATTAATATAAATATGTTGGGTTTATTAATCTAAGGTTTCATATTCCAAAGGTGTAATATTGTTAATAGGGTTAATAATATAATTCCTTCAGTTCAGTATAAATCCCTTAGGTTTACAATCATGGTCAACCATGGTCAATTATGGTCCAATATCACATTATACCTAAGATTTACTCAATATCAAAATCAACCATGATCCAACGTCAGATTGTGACAAAGATTGTCTCGATTTGATGACCAATCATGCTCAACAATGGTCAACCATGGTTGAAAATCATATTGTGAGAGATTTTATAAATGTGAAAATAAACCATAGTCAACCACGATCAACCATGTTTATTTTATGTTTCATAATATTTATATTTTAGTTTATATTCCTTGGGTTTATACTATTAATCCAATGTATTTAATATTATTGCCTTAGGTATGGGTTTTAGAATTAATCGTTTGGTTTATTATTTCATTGGGTTTATAATATCAATCCCCTCGGTTTATTAATCTAAGGGTTCATATTCCTTTGGTATAATATTATACATAAGGTTTATACTAAGGTATAATATTATCCATAGGGTTTATAATATTAATCCTAGGGTTTAATATTATCCCTTGTGTTGATAATCATGGTCAACCATAGTTAACCATGTTTATTATAGGGCTTATAATATTTATGTTAGGGTTTATAATATTTATCCCTTGGGTTTATAATCCATTGGAATTTTAGTGTTGATCCCTTAAGTTTATTATTCCCTTGGGTTTATAATATCAATCCTTTAGGTTATTTAATATAAGGGTTAATATTCTTAGTTTATAATATTATTCATAGGGTTTATAATTTTATTATTTAGTTTTTATAAAAATATTTTGGGTTTATAGTTCATGGTTTAATAAATTATTGTCAACCATGGTCCAATGTCACATTATGACAACCATGGTCAACCATTGCCAACAATGATCCAATGTCACATTATGAAAAATATTGTCTCAATATGAAATCAACCATGGTCTACCATTGTCAACCATTGTTGACCATGATCAACCATGGGTCGACCATGATCAACCATGGTCCAATGCCACACTGTGAAAAAGATTGTCCCAATTTGAAAATCAACCATGAACAACCATGGTCATCCTTGGTTCAACGTCGCATTCTCACAAAGATTGTCTCAATGTTCAAATCAGCCATGCTAAATCACGGTAAACCATGTTCGACCATGTTTATTTCAGGGCTCGTAGTATTTATCTAAGCCTTTATATACCTAAGGTTTATAATAATAATCCCTTAGTTTGACTATTATTCCCTTGGGCTTATAACCCTTGGTTTTTTATTGTTAATCCCTTCTGTTTATTATTTCCTTTGGTTTATAATATCAATCCGTTGGGTTTATTAATATAAGGGTTAATATTACTAGGGTATAAAATTATTCATAAGGTTTATAACACTAATATAAATATGTTGGGTTTATTAATCTATGGTTTCATATTTCAAAGGTGTAATATTGTTCATAGGGTTAATAATATAATTCCTTGAGTTTAGTATAAATCCCTTGGGTTTACAACCATGGTCAGCCATGATCAATCATGGTCCAATGTCACATTATGAATAAGATTTTCTCAATATGAAAATCAACCATGCTCCAATGCCGCATTCTGACAAATATTGTCTCTATTTGAAAATTAATCATGCTCAACACTAGTCAACCGTGGACAAACATCTTATTGTGACAAAGATTTTACCAATATGAAAATGAACTATGGTCAACCATGATCAACCATGCTTACTTTATGGTTTATAATATTTATATTTCGTTTATATTCCTTGGGTTTATAATACTAATCTCTTGTGTTTCATATTTTTTCTCTGGGTTTATAATAAATTTATAATTTATTATTTTAAACCATTGGTTTATTATTCCATTGGGTTTATAATATTAATGCCCTAGGTTCCTTAATTTAAGGTTTCATATTTTTAGGGTATAATATTATCCACAAGGTTTATACTAAGGTATAATATTATTCATATGTTTTATAATATTAATCACACACACACACACACACACACACACACACACACACACACATATATATATCCCTAGTGTTTATAATCATGGTCAACCATGTTTATTCTAGGGTTTATAATATTTATGTTAGGGTATATATAGAGTGGGTTATAATATTTATCCCTTGTGCTTAATATTATTCCCTTGGGTTTTAATCCCTTAGATTTTTATTGTTGATCCCTTGGGTTTATTATTCCCTCGTGTTTATAATATCAATCCTTTCGGGTTATTAATCCATGGTCATCATTGGTCCAATGTTGCATTCTAGCAAATATTGTCTCAATGATCAAATAAGCCTTGTTAAACCATAGTCAACCATGTTTATTTTAGGATTTAAAGTATTTATATAAGTATTTATATACCTAGGGTTTATAATATTAATCGATTGGTTTAACTATTGTTCCTTTAGGATTATAAACCCTTGGTTTTTTAGTATTAATCCACCGGGTTTATTATTTCCTTGGATTTATATCATCAATCCATTGGGTTTATGAACCTAAGGGTTCATATTCCTAGGGTATAGAATTATTCATAGGGTTTAAAACATTATTATCGATTTTTGGGGTTTATTAACCTAAGGTTTTATATTCCAAAGGTGTAATATAGTTCATAGGTTTAATAATATAATTCCTTGGGTTAAGTTTACATCCCTTGGGTTTACAGTCATTTTCAACCATGATCAATCATCATCCAATTTCACATTATGACTAAGATTTTCTCAATATGAAAATCAACCATGCTCCAATATTGCATTGTGACAAAGATTGTCTCAATTTGAAAATCAATCATGCTCAACAATCATCAACCATGTTTGAACATCATATTGTGTAAAATATTTTCTCAATATGAAAATGAACCATGGTCAACCATGGTCAACCATGTTTATTTCATTCTTTATGATATTTATATTTTATTTTATATTCTTTGGGTTTATAATGTTAATCCCTTGGGTTTAATATTATTTCCTTGGGTTTATAATACCTTTGGGTTTTATAATTAATACTTTGGTTTATTATTCCATTAGGTTTATAATATCAATCTTCTGGCTTTATTAATATAAGGGTTCATTTTCCTAACATATAATATTATCCATCAGGTTTATACTAAGGGATAATATTATCCATAGGGTTTATAAATTAATCACAGGGTTTAATATATATCCCTTGTGTTTATAATCATGGTAAACCATGTTTATTATAGTGCTTATAATATTTATGATAGGTTTTTATATAGTGTGTTTATAATATTTATCCCTTGGGCTTAACATTATTCCCTTGGCTTTATAATCCCTTGGATTTTTAGCATTGATCCCTTGGGTTTATTATTCCCTTATGTTTATAATATCAATACTTTGGGGTTTTCATCTAGGGGTTCCTATTCTTAGTGTATAATATTATTCAAAGGGTTTATAATTTTAATCCTTAATTTTTATACAAATATCTTGGGCTCATAGTTTATTGTTTAATAAATTATTATCAACCGTGGTCTCATGTCACATTATGAAAAATATTCTCTCAATATGAAAATCAACCATGGTAAACCATGGTTAACCATTGGCAACCATTTTCAACCATTTTCAACCATGGTCCAATGTCACATTATGACAAAGTTTGTCTCAATATGAAAATAACACATGGTCAACCATTTTCATCCATAGTTAACCATCATCAACCATGGTCCAATGCCACATTGTGACAATGATTATATCAAAATGAAAATCAACCATGGACAACCATGGTCATACTTGGTCCAATGTCACATTCTAACAAAGATTATCTTAATGTTCAAATTAACTATGGTAAACCATGGTCGACCATATTTATTTTAGGATTTATAGTATTTATCTAAGTCTTTATATGCGTAATGTTTATAATATTAATCGTTCGGATTTACTCTTATTCCCTTGGGTTTATAAACCCTTGGTTTTTTAATATTAATCTGTTAGGTTTATAATATCAATCGGTTGGGTTTATTAATCCGAGGGTTCATATTCCTACGATATAAAATTATTTATAGGGTTTATACCATTAATATCAACATGCTGGGTTTATTAATTTAAGGTTTTCTATTCCAAATATTTTATATTGTTCATAGGGTTAATAATATAATTCCTTGGGTTTAGTATCCATCCCTTGGGTTTACAATCATGGTCATCCATTATGAATCATGGTCCAATGTCACATTATGACTAAGATTTTCTCAAAATAAGAATCAACCATGTTCCAACGTCACATTTTGACAAAGATTGTTTCAATTTGAAAATAAATCAAGCTCAACAATGATCAACCATGGTCGAACATCATATTGTGACAAATATTTTCTCAATATGAAAATGAACCATGGCCAATAACACTCGACCATGTTTATTTTATGGTTAATAATCATATTTTTAATTCATTAATAGTTATATTATTAATCAATAATATTATATTATTATTGATATTATATTATTTTAGTATTAATGATATTAAGTTTAAGTAATAATATTAATTATTAAATGTAGTAATAATAATTAATTAGTATTTATCCCTTGGGTTGGTTGATCTCTTAGGTTTATAATATTTATCCCTTTCGTTTACTAATTTGTTGGGTGTATAATATTAATAATCTCGTTGATTTAAAATGTTATTTCCTAAGGTTTATTAATCTCACGAGTTTTTAATATTGGTTCTTTAGGTTTGTTGATCATTTAGATTTATATTATTTATTCCTTGCCTTTGCTAATTTATTGAGTTTATAATATTAAACCATTGATTTTACTAGTCGTTTCAATGCATAATATTACTAATCATTTGGTTTTATAATTTAATCCTCTAGGTTTCTTAATCCGTTGAGTTTAAAATATTAATTTCTAGGGTTTATTAATCACTTTGGTTTTTAATATTAGTCTCTTGGTTTTTTTAATTCCTTGGGTTTACTAATTATTCGAGTTTATTAATCATTTTTATTCATAACATTAGTCCTTGGAGTTTTCTAATTCTTTGGATTGGTAATATTAATAGCATGGTTTCTAATATTAATAATCCCTTGGGTTTATTAAAAGCTAATATTAAGGGTTAAATATTTGTCCTAGGGTTTAATATTAATCCCTTAGGTTTATAATCTTTATCCCTTTTGTTTATTAATATGTTGGGTTTGTAATATTAATATTCATGTGGTTTTATCAATTCTTTGGATTAAAATATTAATTCTCATGCTTTATTAATCCCTTAGGTTTTTAATATTGATCCATATGGTTTATAATATTTATCCATTTAGTTTAAGTGATCATATAAAAGATATGAACAATTATAATAATAAATGTATTGTTATTAATAAATATATTATACTTATATTAATTTATTGTAAGTGATCATAGAAAATATATTTATATTTATATTAATAGATATATTATAATTATTTACGATAGTTGTGAGAAAAAAAAACTTATTATAAATAATAACAAAATACTATTATTATGTTATATGTGAATTACATTATATTCTCTTATATGTTTCAAGTGATAATAGAATATATATATTTTTAATATATAATATGTATATCGTTAATTATTAATATGCTTTAAGTAAATATATAAAATATAATGAAAAATATATTCATAAATATATAATAATTATTGACTATAACATAATGATAACAATAAATACATATTATTAATAATAATTAAATGTTTTATTATGTTATATGTCAATTATATTTTAGTTTTAAATATAACATTAACATAAAACAAAATTTTATATAATAACTAATATTTATATTAATATACAAAATAATGTTAATATAATAAGTATAATTATATAAATATAAAATAATATGGCTATTACTATTTATATATAGCTATTAATAATAAAAAATACTAGTCTTTAACAAAATATATCTAATAATTGTTAATGTGATGGATGGTGGATATATGTCTATAGGGTTATATCAAACGTATTGATAAATGTGGTTGTAGATGTATTTTATTAGTGAATGTGATTGTAAATGTATTTTATATAAACGTAGTATATTAATCATATTGATAAATGTGATTGTGCTAGTTTAAGCTTACTATATTTAGTTAGCAAAACATAAATTATCGAACAAATATTCTATCCTTTAAATGTAAATTCAATAAATATGATTTTGTAAAACTTGTTTAAACTTAAATTCACTACACGTAATTTAAAACAAAATGAATTATCAAAAAACAGGTATTCTACGTATAAATGGGTAGTTATGGCGTTAGAGTCCAAGCATCATAGAAGAGGACATGTACGTATTGGTGTGACATAATTTCAATGAGCTTCACACATACGAACTTAATGAATCACATCCGATTTGCATTAACATGGTTAGTCAGTTGCTTGTAATAAAGATGGTATAATAAGAGCCCTAAGTTAGAAAAGTAGGTTTGAAGAATAATATAGTTATTGAGAATCAAGCTGCTGACAACGCTGTTTTTGGTGCCGAAGCCAGCTGAGTGTCGCTTCAACATATCACACAACACAGATTGTGCACCATCAATGCGTTAGATTGTCCATAATCAATATATTACCTGGAATGTAGGGGTTATTCCATTAAAAGTGACGCGGTGTATGACTAGAGTATATACCATTTCTGAGCAAAGAAATCCATAATTCGCCACGTTGCTGCAACCTATAAATTAGTAATCACCTTTTGCTTTTGGTTGCAGCGGCCGAGTAGGTATATCAACTAATCCTTCTACCAAATAGCTTTCATGTATGTTTTCTCAATTTCGTGTTGCAGTGCCCTAGAGAACAATAATGTTAAAGTTTTATTGTGACAGCAAATTCAAGCTTCCGTGTAGCAATTGAAGAAGCAATTAACTGCTGTCATGTTTCTCATCATGTTAGAGGTGATATTTCACCTAATAAAAAATAATAAATGTTTACCCATCGTTGGAGATTATAGATGTGGTCGATTTAAATAATTTCAAAGTTTGGTGAAGGTTCAGAGAAATATGAAGAAAATAACTAATATCACATAGACCTTTGCCTTTGCCTTGCAAATTTGGTGCATTGTTTATGTTAAAGATATTCTTACAAGCCACGCAATAAGAAATTACTATATATGGCTTGTGTTATATTCTTACAAGTCACTGACAGAACCATTAATAAATGTGGCTTTGAATAGGACGAGGTTTGGGTAAAGTCTAACGGTAGTCAGACAGATGACAGGAGAAGCCATTGGAGCATGGAGAAGAGTAGTAAAATATATGGAGAAAGCATTGGGTGGCGGATATCATGGTGATTATAAATGAAGTATTGTGCACGTGTGCCTGTCTAAGTTATGTTTTGCCGAACGTGTAACCTGTAAGCATATACAACCCAAATCTAACATTTAAAACAAGTTGTCTGTCCTTTCGGAAGACTGATGTTGGCTTGTGGGTATTAGTAAAGTGCGGAACTATTAGGCATATTAAACTTTCAAATTATTATTAGCAGTCCAAGTGATTCCCAAAATAAGGTGAATCTGAAATCTATGATAAAAAAATAGAAGCATTCTGGCGGGTATCATGGCGATTATAAATGAAGCATTCTGCACGTGTGCCTGTCAAGTTATGTTTTGTGGAACGTCTAACCTGCAAGCATATTAATAACACACAAATGTAACGATTGCTTTGAGAAGACTGATGTTCGCATGTTGGCGATGTAAAAGACGCATAGTATTACTTCATACGACCGCAGTGCGGTTACGCTAGGTTGGAGTAGAATTTATGTTAAAACAGCTCTTTTTTGAGTTATTGTTGAAAATTTCTACCCTGTGTAGGTAGAAATAGAGTACAAAGGAGCAGAGGATATTGTGTGCACAACACTGTGCATTCAAGAGGAATTAAATGTTTATGGGCCGCAGCCAGCATTGCAGAGATGAATTTATGTTTGTATGGGTGTAGTCGAATTTGCGGAGGAAATGAAGACTTTCGTGGTTAAACCACAAAACATCAGAGTTTTATTAAAGACAGTCTTTTCGGGCTTTTAAGTTCTCAACAACCAAACAGGAAGAAATTTTGTTCAATACTTCAAATATTTTGAACATTTTGAATTGGACCACGTCATCTATGGTCCCCACCAGTTCATCGCCAACCGCAATGTTTTGAGTTAGTGTTTTGTTGATATGAAGGTGTTTTGATACGATGCGATGATGCGATGTCGCACATTGCACATCGCAAATGAACGTCATATTTTCCGCCTTTCGAAATGTGTTACCGCTGATTGAAAGTTCGCGATGCGATGTGGTCCCACCACAATCGCTCATCGCAAGTCTTCCACCCTCCACTTATGTCTTCCGCCGATGTCGATGGTGCGATGCGATGTGGTCCCTACCACAATTGCTAATCGCACATCGCAAATCTCTTATCGCCATCTGCCCAGATCGCAGGCTCATTGCAATTCTTGCGATGCAATGTGGTCCGACCACAATCACAATTGCAACATCGCAAGTTCTTTCGTCTTGCCGTTCCACTCATTCCATCGTCGATGCACCGATGCGATGTGCACCCCACATCCATCGCACATCGCTCATTGCAAGTTCAAAGGTCTGTCTGCTAAGTTTTTGTTTCGCCGATCGCCGATTGCGATGTGGGCTCCACTCGTACATCGCACATCTGAAATTTTTATGTTCCGGTAGTGTATTTTTTATTGTAATTTTGTTTTATGTTTTCATTCCACCACGCCATATAAAAAAAATAAAATGCCCGTAGTTGTATGTAATGTAATGTAAGTATTGTTGTGTAAGCCCACAGGCAAAGAAAATATAGTGAAGCATAACATAGCAATGTTTTGTGCATTTTGAGAGACAGAGAAGATTAGTGAGCACTGCGTCTGTAGTAGTGAGTCCAGGTTTTGTAAATCCCTCAGAGGAGGAAGAAATCTATCATTTTGTAATAGTTTTAGTTCTGTTAATGAAATAGAAAGCTATTTTATGCCATCTTTGTCCAGCAATCTATCGAAATATATTTATTCTCTGTGTTAGAAGGAGAGTATTATTCTCGAGCAGACATTTCTTCAACATTGTTCCTCGAATTATCGAAATTCAACATCGTATCGGTTATCCAGTTCTTGAAGGTGTCAAAGAAGCCGAAGGAAGAAGAAGACTATTGAAGTAGTTCTCTGTTGTCATGAAGTACCCACATATTGCTGAACACCCCAAGTTCTATGCTTTTCAAATGAGATATTTGAACATAAATCCAAAGGGGAGTGGACCCCAATGGATAATTATTGTGTGGATGTGGTTAACTATTTATTTATGAAAAATAAATAAAATATTGTGTATGCACTATGACCAGATGAGAAAGTGAGATCACATGCCTAATCCATGAGGTGATGGAAAAAGGAAAAGACTTTCCCCAAAATCTTTCAAAAATCCTTGAAAGAAATTATTTCTAATTTAGATTTTTGAGGAAAAATCTAAATTTCCCCAATGAAGAGGAGTAGTTGGGAAGAGGTGAGAAAAAGCTGGAAAAGCAGAGGAAAAGCTTAAAGCAGCTTTAAAGAATCCCAGAATGGGAAGCCTAGGCTAAACATGAATAAAGCAACTGAAATTCTAGACGCTAATTGGAAAATTGTGTCAGGGAAAGCACAGCGACACGCTCCTGCAATGTATCAGGCCGTCTGCTTCCGGGAGGATCTCTGCCGGGGTAACCGGGAGAAAGAGGATTCTACTTCGTTGGGAGGACTGTATTGATTGGGAGGACTGTCATGAGAGAGGTGTATGTATAAACATGGAGATATTCAGAGTCCTGTTAAATATATTCTTTATGTTTTATGAAATTGTGATGTTATATTCATTTATGTTTTATGAAATCGTGATGTTATATTCCTTTATGTCTTATGAAATTGTGATGTTATAGTCCTTTATGCAATTTATGAAGTTGTGATGTTATAGTACATTATGGAATGTATGAATTGTTATGTTAGGTTGCATTATGCAACTGTTAGATGGATTAATGGTTCAGTAAATTATGTAATTGCAACTACCGCTATTGACAGTAGAGACAAATGGTTGGGTGTAGAGATGAGTACATTGTAATGATGAGGTTTGAGATGGTGGATCAATTGAGCAGCCAATATAATAACTATGTATAGGTATAGATGGCTATCTTTTAAAGGAGTATTTAATTTTTGTGTGTATAAACAGAAGATGTTAACAAACCAGTACCCATGAACATTAAGTTCCAAACAACTAAATCTATCATAACAATACTGATGGCACAAAATTCACTGTGATCAATAACAGAAAGTAGGGAACAACAACCAGCTGTGTTGCACTGGAAAGAATTTAAAAAAAACTAGAATTTACAGTATTCTATTAAATGTAATGGTACACATATGGAAGTAGAAGTTGAATCCTAACTAAGTACGAGGATATAACACTAGGGATTCAAAACTATCCAGTTCAGTATTCTCTCCCTCCCTTGGAGTGAATCAAGAGGAGATGTTTCCTAGTTTCCATGGAACAACTGAATCTGTACCATAGTGTCAGAAATGTTGAATGGTTATAACAGACAAACAAGGGGGGAAAAAGCCTATTGCAAAATCTATTGTGTAATAACAGTTTGTGTGAGGGAAGATTGTAAGCATGTGTAAAATACCATGAACAGAGCATCTGGTTACCATCCATAGAACTACTAGGAAAGTAGTGGAGCAATGGTGGTGAACTGCGTAGAGATAGATGTATGCGAGGAGGCATACATCTATACTTCGATGCTGAAACTTTAACATATTGAAAATATTAGCAGGCCGGCAAACTGGGAAGTTTGATTAAGGGCCTAGTGATCATCCTGCACAGAAAACCTGAGAAATACAAGGTAAAATATATAGATATATAAGTCTACTATATGAACTGAGAAGAGGGGAGGTTAAGCCCAAAAATCCTCATGGAAATTCTTGTATTCCAGGGATGTCTGTAAGTACTGAAAAGAATCTAAACCTCGGATAACAAATACCGTATCAGAGGTGATTCAAAGGCAGAAACTATAATTATTACTATGTGCCATTGTCCTATTACATGTATATGGGCAAAAGATCATCATCATAGGGGTGATGAATATAGACATATTATGAATATAGACCTTAAGAGAGACATGTTGAATCTCATTCGGAGTATAATGAACCACTTATACAAGAGGAGTTAAGAAATTTAGGAGGAGTAACCATGAGGTATAATGGATGTTACTAAATAATAACAGAATCCCATGATATAGAAAAAAAAAAAAAAAATGGGTTTGGGAGACGTGACAAATGGTATCGGAGCTAAAGTTCAAAAATTGGGCAAGATATGTGCTCACAAGGAAATGGTTAACTGTTATAAAATTTATGAATATTAAAAATAGTACTTCGAGTATACAAATATCTTGGATATACTTTCAGGTATGCATATAACAGATTGTGATGAGATAGAAACATTGATATGGGAGTGATATGAGAAAGTTCATATACCAGAGTGGTTAAACCTATAATAGGGAAACCGATATCTCCCAGAAAAATAGTACACGCGGACTATATATATATATCCATGATGAAAAAAAAAAACTTCTAGAAATAAGAAGTATGAAGTGGGATGATACTCTTATATTTAAATTAGTATGAAGGGCTACATACAAAATTTAATGAAAGGGTATGATTGATTTAGTACTACAGTTAGTTTAAATCTGTAGTTACTTAGCTTCTACAGACAATTAATTATTGTTTTGTTCCTGTAGGAAAAAAATGTGATATCAGATGCAGATGCCTAAGTGTATGCTAGAAAAAGAGTATAGTAGTACTTATGTTACATGGTATAAATACCAACAGCTGAAAGTAAGGTTTTAGAATACGACATTTGAAAATGTATAGAAGAGAGCCTCTCTACTCTATCTGATTGTTATGACAGTTATAAAAAATTAGATTGCATTTCGAAATCTATCCTAAATCTTTGAAGACAAGTAGTATAGCAAAAGATTTAAGGTATAATTAAATTCCTCTAGTCCATTGTTATTGGCTACCTATTGGTGTACATTAAGAGGAAAAAAATAAATAAATATATATATATAAATTAAAGGGTGTGTCTAATGTTAGTACTACATTTAACAAAATCTATTTTCAGGCATTTACCTTTTAGATTTTGTTTAATTGTAGACCAGTTAGCCATGGAGTAGAAACCTCCAGAAACTCTAAACCAAAGATGGTTTAAATCTGAAGGTACTTAGTCTCCATAGAAAAAAAAACTATTTTAGCAGGCCTGAATTTAAAATTACATCATATGAGAAAAAAATCAAAGATGTTAGGGTATGTATGTATGCTGACATTCTTAGACTGAAAAGAAACTCTGATTTAAAAAAGGCTATATTAATTTTATCATTTAAAGTGCATATTATCTATAGAAGTCTATTTTAAATCTTGAATTAAACATCAATAGTCAAAGACTGAATTCTTAATTGTAGATATACCACTCAATGATTATGGAATACCTATATATATATATATATATATATATATATATATATATATACCTGTGATAAAGCTGCTCCTACATATGCTAGAGAATATAGTAGCAGAAATGGAAAGTTTCTTGGAATAAATGGAAAAAAACATAACATAAAGGCTTTGGACTATGAACTCAACCAAATAACTATAAGATCAAATATTTCAAACCTATAAAACATCTCATAACATGGTTAGGATTAAATATTGAAACTCTATATGCATTTGCAACATTAACTCAATTAACCTAATAGAAGTTTTGAAACCATGGTGCGGAATCAATAATAAAACTTTAGGAGTATATTTAGTTCTCTCTCCAAGCTAAAACAAGCATAAAAGCCGCGCATTAAAACTTTCACTCTACATATATATGACTTTGGTTCTAAATAAATATAAAGGCCGTAAGGGTAATCGAGACTATTGGAGCCACGATTGTTAAAGAGTATTATGGGTGAATAAGACATATGTATACACACTATACTACCTTACAAAATACAACGCACCTTCAAATTAGGTTAAACCACAGCAACGACTCCACGGTCAGCCAGTGGGCTTATATCAAATTTTACAGTCGGCTAGTACTTCGCAGATCATACACGGCGATTAGGGCTGATAGGCGATTAACGTTTTTAACAACCAGAATAGCTCTCCACCATAAATTGGCGTGTACATACCTGCTCGTCGAGTTGGTTTTATGCACACTACGCTGTAATCCTAGGAGAAGAAGTATACATAAATCGAGACGAGAAAATTTCATACAAGAGGAAATAAAGTGCTGAAACGCTGTAATAGAAACCCTGACTGCGTAAATAACAGAACAGTATAGATACATGGAATGTTAGATAAATCCGAAGCATGCGCCCCATTGCTAGTCAGGGTGAATGCGATTGTACCCTGTTAGCAAACACATAATACAATATGGCGTATGCGGGTTCGGAGAAAAAGTTACCAAAGGGAATGATTCATTTCTTTCCCTGGTGAAAGTTTGAAGGCAGGATTGCCAACGACCAGAACGCTCCAGATGAATAACACCTGCACAGGTCGCCATAAAATCAGTAAGGATAGCGAGTAACCCTAGATTTGTAAAACAGAGACCAATAAAATAAATGGGGAACATATTACTGAGAAGGAGAGCAAACCGAAAGGAGGTTTCCCACTCTTTCAACCCTTTCTCAACAGAGAGATAACCGGAGTAATGTATCATGAAATAGTTAATATAGGGTAACACGATCGCCAGATAATATAGGGTAACCTGGAGCAAGACGAGCTTGAGGTTCGGCGCTGGGGAGAAGAATAGCAATAAGAGCAGGGTTGGTGGGACAACCGGAAGGAAGCGGTTCCTGGGTATGAAACATTTCGATGAAACCCCGTTCCAGAAACCCTGAGACCTGATCCCTCTCTGCACAAGAACTTCACAACGATTAGATACTGCAGAGATTAATAAGATGCAAGAAAGAAAAAAATAAATGCAGAGGATAAAGAACTATCGAACGCTACTAATGCATACGGGAGTAATATTCCTGTAGCCGACCATTGACAGGGGATTTCCCTCAGAGGACGGGTGTATAGGAGAAACACCAGCATTCGAGCACGAATGCGACTCACTGAAACCCGAGTGAGATAAATAGACGATAGGTCGCGAATGGGGAAAGGTTGGTAGGTCGCCAAGGTCCGTGAAAAGGTATGAAACCCTAATTGCACTGCCCTAGATGGCAGGAGATCCCAAAGCGGATTTGGGAAAACCATTCGGCTCAGTGACAGCTCGGTACCGGGTGAAGTGTAGAGTTGAAAGCTCTGTATGAAACGGCGGTAGTCTGGCCGCAAGGTACTGAGCCGAATATGAGGATAGCGACATCGCAGCATATAGCCGACGAGCGGAGACATAAAGCTGTAAAGGTCTGCGTCGGGTACGCCCAATCCTGCTGAAGACGCCGTCCCTGCATCACAAACAATCGAATAAACGTATTTAAATGCACACGGTAAATCGAAAAACATGATCGACAAGGTGAAGCGAAATGTCATAGCTGGAGTAATCACTCCCAGCAGTAACGTGCATACGGGTCTAACCTATGAGTGAACACGGCGAAATAAACAAAATATAATTTCAACTGGTATCACAACTGAGACCTCCGGACGACGAGTGAGGTGTGTTTCCACTATTGTCAGAACCACCGATCCATCATGTTGACGTGGCTCGACCCACAGGCGAACCTCTGCCATGAACGCCAAGGGTCTTGTCGCTGTAAACCCGGGTCACACGCCGCCATGATAACGCGTCATGGTGACAGTCAACAAGGTCGTAAAATAGAAAAATCAACTCTGTATAATAGCGGTGGAATGCTATTAAATCATGTTGTAAAATGGAAAATGATACGATTAAAGTTCAAAACCAAAAAAGAAGTTTATTATAATCATAAAACAATGGCCGCCCTCGATATCACAGTGCGGCATGGGTTGGATATACATATAGAATATATATTTAGATATCTGAACTTTAGTAACAATAAGGTTTATACATCTAATTGTGTATACAAAATGATATGTCATCATACATATATGTGGTTATATAAAATGATATGTCATTATACATACATGCGTGTATACAAAACGATATGTCCTTATACATATATGTGTGCTTATAAAAAAAAAATGATATGTATAATTACATAGTTACACATACATGGTTAACGAAGGTTGGGACATATATATATATGTGTTGCATATAACATGATATATATATAGGTGTGATGTATATCAAGTTATATATATATATATATGTTATATATATAAAAATGATATATATAAATGTGTGTTTAACAAAGGTAGGGGATTAAGAATGATATATATATATATAGTGATATATATGTATAGGAGCGAATGAAAGATATGAGGAAAAGGAGTATCGTCCATACATACAAGGGGAAACCATATTTATATGGGTGTAATTTATATGGAAAATTTTATTAAGTATATACATGTAAGTGGTTGGAGGCAAAGTAATAATCATATCACTATTTTAGCAGATAGAACCCCTTATATATATATGCTCATGAGATGTATATTGCCCAAGGCTTGAGATGTAAGTAGTATATGAGTAAGTGGAAGATGTATCCTATAAATAAGGCATGTATACTGCTATAAAAGAAAAGAAGATTGAAGTACAAGTTTTAATTTCAATTAAATGGTTGATTTAGTAATTGTGAAACCATTACATTGAGTTAGGCATGAATGAATGAAGGGGTAAATTAAAATTTTCCTGATGATTTACTTAAGGAAGAATACTCTTGTAATAGTGGAAGAATGATTTCTTAATTATTTATTTATATTCTTCCAGTTGGTATATTTTATAAGTTTAGAAATAATGAGTAAAAGAATTGGGAAAAAATATGGAGAAGTGATATTTCTCTCATAAGAAAAAAAAAACAAATACAGATTTAAAAATAAAAGCATGAGAGATTTATGGGTTTCTTTTGCTAGAAAAAAATAGAATGCTTTTATGCATTAGAAAAGAAGGAATTCTTTTATGACTCAGGAAAAAGTTGGAATACTTTTATGATTTATAAAATCTTTTCCATTTTAATTAATTCTATTTTAGCCGATGAGAGAAGTAGAAGAGGGGAACTAGCAAAGTATGAACATACAATTAAAAGTAAATGCATAAATCCTGGTGAGTCTTTGAAAAAGGGGAAACTGTGTCAAATTTATTTTTGACATTATCAAGTATTAATATTTGTGAATGTGATGAATTATAGAAATTACATTTATCACTAGAAAAGGAAACATGTATTCACACTATAAAATTTTGTGGTGTAAATTTTATTAAAGTTAATTTTCTTGAGTCTTAAATTCAAAGACAGAGAAATGATGTGAAATCATACAGCTACAAATCGAGAGAAAAGAGGATGAGATGTATTTTGGACTTGGGTGTGGGGGAAACCCATCAGCTCCAAATTTGTTCACTTAAGTTTTGAACTAGTGGATACAATTTCATGTGAGAGGTAAGCATGGAATTGTAGAGATTATTAATGAGTCTAGTTGTTACTAATTAAATTGATTAACTAACAAAAGAAACAATGAAAAGATATTAGAGGTACAACTATAAAATGAGAAAGGGTAAGCATAACCATGCATAGGATACAATTGTTTTCTCTCATTTATGAGTACTAATGAAAAAAGTTGAAAAAATTGTTTAGCCAAGTGTGTAACAGGAAATTTTGGCACTCTGGAAACAAAGAGGAAAAAGGTGAAGATGAATCACCTAGGAAATCCAGAACAACTGAACTGAACCAAATTGCGTGAGGAAAGAATCTCACTGAAAAACAAGAAAGGATAAGTAGTGTACTAAAAGTGCACTAAACTATTATGAACCTGAACGGTTTGATTAATAACTGAATGTCTTAAGTTATTGAAATGCAGAATGCTGTTGTGAATTATCAATTATATGTACCTGATATTACTTACATTGGTATGAATTGTGGACAGAGAAACCAGAATAAAAGATCTTCCATGCAGACTTCTTGCAAAGAAGTAGGAAGAAAACCAACTGCATAAGGCATCAGTAAATAGAGTGAAGGCAGGAGAGTACTCTGCCGGAAACTAATGGCTTATACATTAGCCCTACCATTGCTTATTAAATTTCATGATATATTTCATGTCTCAAGTTATAATTTTTGTACATGATGCTTCTCACATGATTGATTTGAAATGTGGTCCAGGTGGAACCAGAAGAGGAATTTCCTTCCAGAGTCGCTTCAAAGATGAAAGCGAGAAGAAATGAAATTTCGAAAGTGAACAGTAGCTCGGGTAAAGGTGCAGTGGAGCACTTTACTGCTAAAAAGCTACAGGGCACAAAGAAGCTCAGATGATGGAAAAGCATTCATAATTATGTTCAAAATCAACTAGTAGATAGTTGTCAACACCGAGGACGGTGTTTATTTTCAGAGGGGGAATATGTAACACCCCCAAGTTCTATGCTTTTCAAATGATACATTTGAACATAAATCCAAAAGGGAGTGGACCCCAGTGGATGATTATTGTGTGGATGTGGTTAATTAATTAATTATGAAAAATAAATAAAATATTATGTATGCACTATGACCAGATGAGAAAATGAGATCATATGCCTAATCCATGAGGTGATGGAAAAGGAAAAAAAGACTTTCCCCAAATCTTTCAAAAATCCTTGAAAGAAATTATTTCTAATTTTGATTTTGAGGAAAAATCTAAATTTCCCCAATGAAGAGGAGTAGTTGGGAAGAGGTGAGAAAAAAGCTGGAAAAGCTGAGGAAAGGCTTAAAGCAGCATTAAAGAGTCCCAGAATGGGAAGCCTAGGCTAAACAGGAATAAAGCATCCTGAAATTCTGGACGCAGAATTGGAAACAGGCTTGGGGAAAGCACAGCTTAAATAAGCTGCTCCAGAACAGATTGAGGCTGGTCTGTTCTGGGGAGGATCTCTGCTCAGGGGTGAATCCTGGGAGATAAAGAGGATTCTACGGTTGGGAGGACTGGTCATAGTAGAGGTGTGCATGCATAAATTTGGAGATATCTGTGAGTCTGTGTTAAACATATCCCTGTTTTATGAAATTGTGATGTTATATTCCTTTATGTTTTATGAAATCGTGATGTTATATTTCTTTATGTCTTATGAAATTGTGATGTAATAGTTCTTTATGCAATTTATGAAGTTGTGATGTTATAGTACATTATGGAATGTATGAATTATTATGTTAGGTTGCATTATGAAATTGTTAGATGGATTAATGGTTCAGTAACTTATGTAATTGCAACTACCGCTATTGACAGTAGAGACAGATGGTTGGGTGTAGAGATGAGTACATTGTAATGATGAGGTGAGATGGTAGATCAATTGAGCAGCCAATATAATAACTATGTATAGGTATAGATGGCTATCTTTTAAAGGAGTATTTAATTTTTGTGTGTATAAACAGAAGATGTTAACAAACCAGTACCCATGAACATTAAGTTCCAAACAACTAAATCTATCATAACAATACTGATGGCACAGAATTCACTGTGATCAATAACAGAAAGTAGGGAACAACAACCAGCTGTATTGCACTGGAAAGCATTAAAAAAATTTAGAATTTACAGTATTCTATTAAATGTAATGGTACACATATGGAAGTAGAAGTTGAATCCTAACTAAGTACGAGGATCTAACACTAGGGATTCAAAACTATCCAGTTCAGTATTCTCTCCCTCCCTTGGAGTGAAGCAAGAGGAGTTGTTTCCTATTTTCCATGGAACAGTTGAATCTGTACCATAGTGTCACACATGTTGAATGGTTATAACAGACAAATAAGGGGGGAAAAAGCCTATTGCAAAATCTATTGTGTAATAACAGTTTGTGTGAGGGAAGATTGTAAGCATGTGTAAAATACCATAAACAGAGCATCTGGTTACCATCCATAGAACTACTGGGAAAGTAGTGGAGCAATGGTGGTGAACTGCGTAGAGATAGATGTATGCGAGGAGGCATACATCTATACTTCGATGCTGAAACTTTAACATATTGAAAATATTAGCAGGCCGGCAAACTGGGAAGTTTGATTAAGGGCCTAGTGATCATCCTGCACAGAAAACCTGAGAAATACAAGGTAAAATATATAGATATATAAGTCTACTATATGAACTGAGAAGAGGGGAGGTTAAGCCCAAAAATCCTCATGGAAATTCTTGTATTCCAGGGATGTCTGTAAGTACTGAAAAGAATCTAAACCTCGGATAACAGTCTGCATTGTAGGTGATTCAGTATAGAAACTATAATTGTTATCGACGCATAAAGTGGAGAATATTGAGTTATGTTATATGGGCAGCACTCATCATAGGGGTGATAAATATAGACCTTAAGAGAGACATGTTGAATCTCATTCGGAATAAAATGAACCAATTATAGAAGAGGAGTAAAAAAAAAAAAATGGAGGAGTAACCATGAGGTATAATGGATGTTACTAAATAATAACAGAATCCCATGATATAGAAAAAAAAAAAATGGGTTTGGGAGACGTGACAAAAGTCCAGGTATCTCTCAAAAAAATAGAGTTTGTATTTTAAAGAAAGAAAGACAGTTTGTTTGAAAAACACACTCAAGTTTAGTTCAGAGTTCAGTTTATAACCAATGGCTGGACCAAGCACCGGTATGAGTATTGCAAATACTCAGCTTCCACAATTTAATGGGAAGAACTATGATTATTGGGTCATTACCATGAGAGCCTTGTTTGTCTCCCAGGATTTATGGGAATTTGTAGAAGACGGTTTTGATGAACCAATTGATGAGCAGGCCTTTAATGCCTTAACACAAGCTGAAAATGATTTATTGAAGAGTAATAGAAAGAAGGACTCTAAAGCCCTCTTCTATCTCTATCAAGCAGTACATGAGAGTGTGTTTCTAAGGATAGCAACAGCTAAGAGATCCAAGGATGCATTGGATAATCTTAAGATAGCCTATCAAGGTATGGAGAAAGTGAAGACAACAAAACTACAGTTGTTGAGGAGAGATTTTGAAACTCTCTGTATGAAAGATTCTGATGACATAGACTCATTCTTTACACATGTGATTGGGATGGTCACACAGATAAGGTCCCATGGAGAAACACTTGAAGAAAGAAGGATTGTGGAGAAACTATTGAGGAGCCTACCCTCAAGGTTTGATGTTATTTTTACCACCAAGGAAGAGACTAAGGATCTCTCAAAGTTCACAATGGATGAACTTCATGCATCGCTAATGACTCATGAACAGATATTGGAAAGATCAGTAAATCCATATCTAGAGCATGCCTTCAAGACCTAGATGCCTTATGGAAGAGGAAGAGGTCAAGACAGAGGAAGAGGAAGAGGCAGAAGCCAAAACAAAGGAGGAAGGAACAAACCTTCACATACTCATGGAAGGAGCAGCAATCAGAATCAAAGCCACGGCCAAAGCAACAGCCAACAAGGAGGACACCAACATGCTCATGGACAAAGGTATGACAAATCTAATGTCCAATGTCATTATTGAAAAAAATATGGGCACTATGCAAACGAATGTAGGAAAAAGAAAAATGACATGCGCGAAATGTACGAAAATTATGAATGATTTCGCGGCAATTTATATTGCCGTGAAATGTGTTTTAGGAGGGGCGCCATGAACTTTTCTGGCCGATGTAAATTTAGATTACAGTTCGGCCGAACTTTTATTAAAATTTCAGCCGAACTTCGATAAATAATTTGTCTGAACTATTAAGTCGTTAGATTTAACGGGCCGTCGGCGCAAAAAATAGTTCGGCCGAACTTTTAATCAAATTTCAGGAAAACTAGCGCATCACCAGTCACACAGTGTGACGTTTCTGCAACTTTGGACTGATTAAACTCCATGAAATATTCTGAATTAACTGTCGGAACCAAGACAAACATTTTCATAATTGAATCTACTTTCAGGAAATATAACTTTTATGGGATTTCATAAACATTTATTAATTTTAATTAATTTTCTAATAAAATGGGTGCAAACAATTTCTGAGGGTCATTGTGATTAAGTGAAATTAAAATTATGTATCTCCCAAAACACATTGTAAAAAAAATTGAAAAAATAATGGGGCATTACATTGGTCCGTCGTGTCTAATGGGTAGCTTTTATATTTTTAGTTTATAACTTATATGTTAAGAAATTTGTTGTCTCGCGAAACATATCCAAAATATGCAGTTTTTTCATATTGGACGAGTTCAAAAAATTCTAGTAATTATGATATGCATCCATTGGCTTTGAAAATATGATGAAACCGAAGTAGACTCTGTCTATATTGTTGTAACACATTTTGTTTTCTCAAAAACACAAATTTTCAATGAATACAACATTGCGTATTAACATGACTTCTTATGAATCCTTTGATTGTTAAGAAACACACACTCAAAGAAACGCTAACTTGACATACCAAATATAGATAAAAAAATTTCAAAGAATAATTAATAGAAAGCTAACAAAATTTCTGACAACTTTTATTTTTATCACAAAATGAAATTATAAATAGAAAAATTGTTATAGTTTACAGAAAGTTGAAGAACCGAAAAAAAATGAAATTTTTTTCTCAAAAAAGGGCAAAAAGTGTAACTCAACTTCACATTTTCACCCTCCAATGGTAATCTTTTGAGCATTGGGAAGCTCATAAACAAAGGTTACAACGTCGTTTTCAAGAATGATGTGTGCACAATAATGGATATACCTCCAAGCAAGAAGATTATTGCTGAAATACAAATCACCAGCAATAGAATGTTTCCACTCAAGCTCAATACCGAATTGAAGGGAAAAGGAAAGAATGTAGTAGCTATAACTCAAGAATTCTTTCAGAAGGATGTGAAAGATGAGAACTGGTTATGGCACTTGAGATTTGGACATCTCAATTTTGGAGGTTCGAATTTGTTGCATGGAAAAAGAAACCGGACAGCCTATGTGAAGGCTGCATCTTGGGAAAACAACACAGAGAAAAATTTCCATCAGGAAAGGGCATAAGGGTGAAATCCCCCTTAGAAATTATTCATTCAGATTTATGTGGGCCGATGAAAACAACATCAGTTTCAGGCAGCAATTACATGCTGACCTTCATTGATGATTTAACAAGGAAAATATGGGTTTATTTCTTGAAATATAAAAGTGAAGTCTTTGAGAAGTTTTTCCATTTTAAAGCTCTAGTAGAGAAACAGAGTGGGCAACATATCAAAGTTCTTAGAACTGATAGAGGAGGTGAGTACATCTCAAAATAATTTCTGGGTTTTTGTAGAGAAAATGGCATACGCAAACAGTTTACTACAAGGTACACACTGCAGCAAAATGTAGTTGCTGAAAGGAAAAATTGAACCATAATGGAAATGGTGAGAAATATGCTGAAGGCAAGACACTTGTAAATGAATATTGGGCAGAAGCTGCAAATTGTGCAGCATACATCTTGAATAGATGCCCAACAAAAGCTATTATGAACAGAGTTCCAGAAGAAGCGTGGTTTGGCAGAAAACGGGGAGTCACCCACATGAGAGTTTTTGGATGTGTAGCTTATGCACACATTCCAGATAAGCTGAGGAAAAAGTTGGATAGTAAGGGGGAGAAGTGCATCTTCCTTGGATATTGTGAAGAATCCAAAGGATATATATTGTATAACCCATCCACAAAGAATTTTTTTATAAGCATAGATGTGCAATTCATAGAAGAAAAAGCATGGGATGGAAGCATTCAGAAAACAGTCAATGTTAAAAGATGTTTATCTCATGATGAAGATGAGGAAGATGTGGCTAAAAATAACACCTCATCGGTAGCACAACCTCCACCAACACAAGGACAGAAAGGGACACCTCAAGCAAGAGTAAGAACACCCTTGAGAAGAAGTGAGAGTGCTTCTCCAAATACACCACAATGAGCTGATTTGAGTGCTTCTTCAAGCACAAGTACACCAAATGAAAGAAGAACAAGATTCATAAATCTAAATGAAATTTATGAGCAAGAGAGGACAAATGAAGGTATGAACTCCTTATTTTCTTTGTATTGTTATGTTGATGATCCTATTCATTTTGAAGATGCCATAATATATATAAAATGGATAGAAGCTATGGATGATGAAATTAAGGCCATAGAGAAGAATAAAACATGGGAGTTGGTTGATCTCCCAGAAGGTAAAGAAGTCATTGGAGTAAAATGGTTCTACAAGACCAAAAGAAATGTTGAAGGTAAGATTGAAAGGCACAAGGCCAAACCTGTTGTCAAAGGATATAAGCAGCAATATGGAAGAGATTATGAGGAAACTTTTGCACCAGTTGCAAGAATGGAAATAGTGAGATCAGTGTTGTCCATAGCATCGCAAAACAAATGGAAGGTTTACCAAATAGATGTAAAATCAACATTCCTAAATGGAGTTTTAATGGAAGAGGTTTATGTTGAACAACCTCTCGGCTATGAGAAAAAGGGCCAAGAACATAAAGTTTGCAGATTGAAAAAAACTCTTTATGGGCTGAAGTAAGCACCAAGAGCATGGTAGAGTAGGATAGATTCCTATCTACTGGAAAATGGGTTTGAAAAATGTGAAGGAGAACCCACATTATACATCAAAGAAAAGGATGTTAAAATGCTCATTGTTGTGTTATATGTTGATGATGTGATATTCACAGGTAATGATGATTACCTCATTGAAAATTTTAAAACATTCATGAAAGATGAATTTGAAATAACTGACATGGAATTGCTGAGATACTTCTTAGGAATAGAAGTAGAGAAAACTAAAAGATTGGATTTTTATCTCACAAGCAAAGTATGTTAATGAAGTTTCGGAAAGATTTAATATGCAAGAGTGCAAGCCAGCAATTACACCCACTGTAATGGGATTGAAACTTAGCAAAGATGACCATAGCAAGGATTTTGATCCAAGTTTGTATAAAAGCATAGTTGACAGCCTCATGTATTTGACTGCAGCTAGGCCAGATATTATGCATGTTGTTAGTTTGATTTCCAGATTTATGGAAAGGCCAAAAGAAGCACATTAGAAAGCAGCGAAGAGAATTCAGAGGTATGTGAAAGGAACTAAAATATATGGGATTTTATATACTACTTCAAAAAATTCAGAATTAATTGGTTATACTGACAATGATTGGGCTAAAAGTGTATATGATCAGAAAAGCACATCTAGTTATGTTTTTCATATGGGTTCAAGAGCCATTTCATGGGCTTCTAAAAAACAGCCTATTGTAACATTATCTACAACAGAGGAAGAGTATGTGGCAGCTACAACAGCATCATGTCAAGCAGTTTGGATGAGAAGAATGTTGAGGAATTTGTGTCAAGAACAGGTAAAGGGCAGAGTGATTTATTATAACAATAGCTCAGCTATTTCATTATAAGAGAATTCTATGTTTCACAAGAGAACGAAGCACATAGATGCCAAGTTTCACTATATCATATGCCAACATTGTAAAATACAGGAGCAGTTTGCAGACATATTGACAAAGCCATTGGGGCACAAGAGTTTTGAATATTTAAGAAAATGCTTGGCTATGAATAATAACCCAACAGTTGACTTTAAGGGGGAGTGTTGAAAATATTAAAGTCACTTGCATACCCTGTGCAGGTAGAAACAGAGTACAAAGCAGTAGACGATATTGTGTGCACAACACTGTGCATTCAAGAGGAATTAAATGTTTATGGGCCGCAACCACCATTGCAGAGATCAATTTATGTTTGTATGGGCATAGATGAATTTTCAGAGGAAATGAATACTTTTGTGGTTAAACCACAAAATAGCAGAGTTTTATTTATACAGTCTTTTCGGGCTTTTAAGCCCTCAACAACCAAACAGGAAGAAATTTTGTTCAACACGCCAGGTGTTTTGAACATTTTTAATTGGGCCACGTCATCTATGTTCCCCACCACTTCATCGCCAATCGCAAAGTTTTGAGTTAGTGTCTTATTGATATGAAGGTGTTCTGATGCGATGAAATGGTGCGATATCAGACATCGTACATCGCAAAGGAACGTCGTATTTTCTGCCTTCCGAAATGTGTTACCGCCAATTGAAAGTTTGCAATGTGATGTGGTCCCACCATAATCGCTCATCGCAAGTCTTCCACCCTCTGCTTATGTCTTCTGCCAATGCCGATGGTGCGATGCGACGTGGTCCCTACCACAATTTCTAATCGCACATCAAAAATTTCTTATCGCCATCCGCCTAGATCACAGGATCATTGCAATTCTTGCGATGCGATGTGGTCCCACCACAATCGCAATCGCAACATCGTAAGTTCTTTCGTCAAGCCGTTTGGCTCATTCCATCACCGATGCACTGATGCGATGTGGACCCCACATCCATCACACATCACTCATCACAAGTTCAAAGGTCCTTCTACCAGGTTTTTGTTTTGTTGATCGCTTATTGCGATGTTGGCTCCACTCATACATCGCACATATGAAAGTTTTATGTTCCGTCAATGTATTTTTTATTGTAATTTTGTTTTATGTTTTCATTCTCCCGTGCCATATAAAAAGAATAAAAGGCCCGTAGTTGTATGTAATGTAATGTAAGTATTGCTGCGTAAGCCTGTAGACAAAGAAAATACAGTGAAGCATAACAGAGCATTGTTTTTCGCATTTTGAGAGACAGAAAAGATTAGTGAGCACTGCATTTGTAGCAGTCAGTCCAGGTTTTGTAAATCCCTTAGAGGAGGAACAAATCTATCATTTTGTAATAGTTTTAGTTCTATTAATGAAATAGAAAGATATTTTATGCCATCTCTATCCAACAATCTATCAAAATATATTTATTCTCTATGTTAGAAGGAGAGTATTATTCTCTCAGTGATTTTTCTGTAATTATCAGAAATTCCAACAGTTATCTCTCGCTTATTAAATTGATACTCCAATCTTCGATGGGGATGTGACTGGAGTTGAATGTGCAGTTTGGGGTTCCAAAAGGATTGCAATAAATGATGGATGGCATTGGGTGAGCTCCTGTGCCTCTTGGGCTTCATCATCTCAACTCTGTTGAAGGTTTTACTATGTGTTATCTGGTCATCAACTTGTCACTTTTCTAGTTATGTACTATTATTAGTAGGATGAATCTATGTGTCAACCTGAAGCATCAACTTATGAGAATTCTATTGTGGGGAAGGTCACTATCGCGAGTGCTGTAATGGAGCCTAATAGCAAGCCCCGAAGATTGCTATTATTTTTCATTCAGTTGTCTCTCTGAAATTAGTCAAAAGGAAACCTTAGTAGCTAGAGAAAGACAATCCTTCTTTAACTCAAAGATTATTGACCAAGTTCTAGAATGGGCTCTTGACCACACCAACGGAAAGAAAAAATAGTATTTTAATGCCACTCCATTTTATTAGCAAATGAAAACCTTGTTTAAGTGAAAAGAAAGCAGAAATATACAATATCTTCGCAAGCCTTGAAAATGTAAAATAAGTTCAATGAAGCCAACATATTCTTAAATTAATGATATTATGTTGGATCGTATTGAACACCACATTCCGTATTTATGCTCCAAGTGGATCTAGTGCCAAGGATCCAATATCGGTCACCTCATCATACTCGTAAACTTCTGATATGTTTTTGTGTAGCCATTTGTTTTTTGATTTGAGAGTTCGATACTGGTATTATGATTAAGTTGTTAATATTTTTAGAATTTTGGAATCATTATTATATGGGTAGGTGTTCTAAGCAAGTTGAGATCACCTATTAGAAAAATTCTTATAATGGCTAGAAGTCATGAATAATATGATTTTGTAAACAAATAAAATACTAAATTGCTTAAAAAAAAATTATACTCCAATGTCATCACATCATAACATTTCACTTGATAAGCCAATATAATTGAACTTTTTAAAATCCATTACCTTGTCGTGTGGATTATCTAAAATGTCAAAATCATTAGGATTATACATCAAATTTTAACATATAACTCAATTTCTTATATCTTCTCCCAATTACAAAGTTTCATATACTAAATTGGGATTTTTAAGTTATAAATTTTTATAAATTTAACCACAATGTCATTACAAATTTTGATTTATTTATTTATTATGATCTTCCATGAAGTTTCTATCATATTTTTCCCAATATGAATTGTATCAAACAAATGAGGTATTGTTAAGTGTTCATAGTACCACAACCTCGTGAATTGAGTGAGATAACTTTTCTGTCACAACCATAATGCTAATACTTTCAAATTATAGAGAATAATTATAAAAAATAAAACTTCGAAATGATTGCCATGCAAAGGAAACGTGACACACAGTCATCGTTATGTCCTACTTATAATGGTTTATAATGCCACGTATTCACATAAAGCTTGTCTACATAATAATGGAATTACATATCAAAATTATTGTCGAAAATAACATATTTGGTAAGTGAACTTTGGTTTTTATTATCATTATCATTATACTAGTCACCTGACAGAAAGATTTACATTATTAAAATTAGATCTTTGTTTGGACATTACGAATATAATTCGTTAGTTCATGTTTATTATTCTCTGTACCAGCATCTCTATTTGATGAGAATTACATACTGCGCATTAAACATAAGGAAAAACATTTACATTAGACTTTATTATCCTGCTCCTCGGAGAATGCGAAGTCTTCCACCTACCCCAGCATTGGTTCTCTAGCTACATTAGGATCGACTGATTCTTATATGGAGAAATCGACAGTAGATTTGGTGTATGAGGCGGGTTAGGGTAGCTACCCACCCCCAACTTCCTGCCCATGTCTCATTCTTTTGCTGCTAGTTGTTGGAGCTTGCTTTGCAAGCGTTAGTTCGGAGACCCTCCCAGATATGTTCTCCTTCTCTGCCATAATGCTGTCAATTGAGTGAAACTTCAACACATCCTTTGCTACGATGGAGGTAACGTCTGGAGGTTTCTTGGCTTACACTTCTTGTTTTTAGTTTTAAACCCATAGAACTCCATCGTAGGTTATTATAGGTAAGTTTCGACTATATTAGTTATTACATAGAGTTTTCATGGATGATATCTATATTTTCTTGTTCACTAACACTTAGAACCCCATTTTGAGGGTTTGACTATGTGAATTTCTTGCGCAGGATGTCTTCGCATCCTTTGCATGGCTACCGATCCTCTTTCTGCTCGGATCCTTCCAGCATTATTCAGGTAATGGGTTATAGTATTTAATAAAAATAGATCCACAATTACCCTTCACCCTTTTCTTTGTAGTATTTTTATAGGGTTTGCACTCCATTGACTATGGCTATTTGTTGTTACAGGTGTGAATAGTGTTGGAGGTAGGTCAACTGCTACGGTTTTAGCATCATCTTCGGGCTCATGGTCAGGGGTAAGTTTCGTTCCCCATCCTCCTCCGTTATCCTATCCTCCAGCGTTCACATCGGCTTCCAGACTATAATACTTGGCTACTCCCATTCGTTTGTTGCAATTTTTCTGTTCTAAGGTGCAACTCGCTCATTCGTAGCCTAGTAACTTTATTTTTTGAAATTGTTTAGTTATTTCTCATTCTGCGCTTTTCCCTTAGCGGGGATTTTTCACTACTTTACAATCTTATTTTTCATATTTTCTGGGCTGCTAAACAAACGTGCAAGCTAAAATTCGTTCTTTTTTCTATTTCGAAAGACTGTGTAGAAATTTATTCGACTACTAAAAAAAAAGGATTTGCAAGGGTTTATACTTTCTTCAATTCTTGGTTAGATTATGCTATGTTTTTTTCCCATGCAATGACCTTATTGTTTTTTGGTTCCTATGGCTGGTACTATGGCTTCGCCATAATGGAAGATTATTCTTGCATAGTATATTTAAATGAGTTCTGTTTCTATGTTTATACGGGTTTATTGTCTATCTTCTATCAGTGCAATTCTTTCTTTGGCACGGTGGGACTAGAGACTTCACCTTGTTTGTGGGTCTTGGCTCTAAACCCATGGCCTAAATCTAGGCCTGTGACAATGTAAGAAATTAGATGAACAATGGGACTTATGGCTCTTTTATGATATTATTTTTTTTAATTTCCTTTACAGCCAATTATAATTGATTTCATTACTTCTTTAGTAGTGACAGTAAATAAAAAAATTAACTCAGCTTATCCAGTGTTTTAGCTACTACACTCCTGACATGCATTTAACACATTTCTAATAACTACTGCTTTTGTTTTTAGAATTTGAAGGAATAAGTACTAATTTATCTGTAATAATGATTCACATTCTATTTTTCCAGTTATTCGTTGTTCTAGCATTTCTTGCTATAATATGGATGTAATATTTAACCTGGAAACTCTTTTCAGTATTTTCCTTTCGTAAATGTTAAATTGATATTTATCTTTGTACTTGTTTATACATTATGAATCTAGTACTCATTCCTATACCATTAAATTCAATTGCATGTCTAGTATATTTTTCCTATAATATAGATGCACATTTGTTCCACATTTATTTCATTTGTCCTCAACAGTAAACAGTATACTTAAATTGCAGCTTTAAACAATATACTTAAAATACTTAAATATCTATTTCCGGGGATTAATTCCCAGTAATTGTTGGTCCTCCCAACCTTGAGCAAGGCTATTACATCCTTCGCTCCCCCCTTGCTCTGCACGAGGCTTAGGTTTTCTCTTGAGACTAGGAGTTAGACCTCAGGACTAGGTCCATCCTTTACTCCTCCAGGTAATTTACTGAGTTCCACTGGTTCTCACACCAGCTATGGAAAGCTGAGGGTAATCATATGTTGCTTAAACCTTCACCTTCTTCTGCATGGAACCCCTTTCCTCCTTAGGATTTTCCCTCAAATCCTTTTGGAAAGGAAACTTCCAAAACTGTGTCAACCTCTTTTCCTTGGGGTCTTAGAATGTTTACCAAACAATTACTTTCTCTTTTAACTCAAGGAAATATTATTAATTAATCTCTTTAAATAATATTTTAAATAGTCAAATTGTCACTAATGAATGCCCCATTCTTTATGCAGTAGGAATGTCTTATAACAACTTTTATAACCATAAGTAAAGTAAAAAGCAGGGGGTTACGTCTTCCCCCGCTGAAATAAAAATTGTCCTTGGTGTTATTGGTTCTCTGAGAATAAATTTGGATAAGCGTCATACATGACTTTCACATCCTCCCAAGTAGCCTCTTCTCGGCCAAAGTGCTTCCACTGCACTTTAACTTGGGGATGACTTGCTTCCAGAGCGTTATTTCTCTCTGATCTATAATATGTTATGGTTCTACCAGGAACTCGCCGTCCAGTTCTACCTGCATGAAACAAGAGTTTTAATCAGTTTAAATCAGAAAACTAATCTATTTTTAATTGTATTACATTGTTGAATTACATGTATACCCTACCAATGTATGACATGCCTGGGGTCGTGTACATAATGCATCAATAATGACACATGAAATATGTTATGTACTAATATATGGCTAGGTAAGGCCAAGCGATAAGCCACTGGTCCTATCCTTTCCAATATCTCAAATGGTCCGCAGTAGCGGGTAGCTAATTTAACACAAGCATTCCATCTCGGAGTGCTTTTCTTTGGTTTAATTCTCACATACACATGGTCCCCTACTAAGAATTCCCCGAAGGTTCTTTTCCTGTCTTTATAAAACTTTTACTGGTCTTGTGCTCACTTCAAATTCTACCTGATCTTCTTGACTTCCCACTCCATCTCTTCCAATCGATCCAGCCCAAGCATAATTAATTTTTTTGTGCTGGTCCAATTTATAGGAGTTCAACATTGTCTCCCATAAAATGCCTCAAATGGGCTCATCTTGAGGGATTCCTGGTCCCCATTATTGTATGCAAACTAAACCAAATGAAGGTACTCCTCCCACATCATTGGTTGTTGCATTACGGACATGCGCAACATGTCCTCTAACACTTGATTTACCCTTTCTGTTTGCCCATCCATCTACGGGTGATATGCAGTACTAAATTGTATTTGTGTCCATGGACCACTAAACAACGTCTTCCAGAATGTTGAGGTAAACTTTACATCATGATCTGAAATGATGGTTCAGGGTATACCATGTAATCTAAAGATTTCTTTCATGAAAATGTCAACAATTTTCACTATCTTGTAAGTAGACTGAACAGGGATGAAGTGAGCCACTTTGCTGAGTCTATCGACTACCACCATAATCAAATCATTATTCCTTTTTTTCCTGGGTAGTCCAGTGATAAATTCAAGAGAAATAACTTCCCACTTCCATTCAGGCATGGGAATTGGTTGAAGAAATCCAGCAGGGTGTTGGTGTTCCACCTTAATTTGTAGACACTCTAAACATTTTGTTAAATATTCTAAAATATCCCCTCACATCCCTGGCCAGGTGTAGTCCTTTCTAATTGTTGTTAGAATATTTTGATATCCTAGATGTCTGGTGTAGGAGCTCCTGTGATATTCATCCAAAATCATTCTTTTCAGATTATCTTGATTGGGAATATATATTATCTTACGATAAACTAGGAATTTATTCTCATTGAGCTCATATTCAGACGGTTTCCCTTTCATTTCATCATATTTCGCTTGCTACCATAAGGACTGGTATTTCGGTTCCTTCTTGGTTGCCTCCAAAATCTGTTCTTGAAAGTTAAATTTGATTTGTTTAAAGTACAACTCATAAATTCCATGCAACTTCCTACTCAGAGCATCTGCCACCCGGTTCTCCTTTTCTTTCACGTGGTGAATATTGAAATCAAATTCACTTACGAAAGCATTCCACCTATCTTGATGAGCATTCAGATCGGCTTGCTTAAAATAGCTAGTTAAGCTACTGTGATGAGTTCTCAGCATGAACATTTTCCCCAACAAATAATGCCTCCATATCAACAAAGCATGAACTACCATAGTTATCTCTAAATCATAAGTTGAATACCTATGCTCGTGATCCTTCAGTTTCCTAAATCCATATGCTATGACTCTTCCCTCTTGATTCAATACCACTACTACACCCTCCTTACATGCATTAGTACACACCTCAAAATCTTTACTGGTATCTGCTACCTTTAGAATAGGGGCAATAGTTAACAACTCTTTCAATAACTCAAAACTGTTCTGGCATTCTTGGGTCCATTTAAATATTTGTCCTTTCCTCTGCAAGGAGGTAATAGGAAATGTTATTTTGTAGAATCGATTAATAAACCGTCAATAGTAGCCAGCCAAACCCATAAACGAGCATATGTGAGCTACGTTCTTTGGGACTCTCCATTCCATAATTGTCTTTATCTTTTTTGTGTCTACAACAATCCCTTCAGCAAAAATCACATGCCTCATATATTGGATCTGCTCCTTGAAGAAGTCGCATTTACTGAACTTAGCATAAAGTTGATGCTCTATTAGCAATCTCAGAATAATGCGCAAATGTTCCTAGTGCTCTTCCATATTCTTGGAGTAAATTAATATATCATTAATGAAAATTAGAACGCATTTATCCAAGTATGAGTGAAAAATTAAATGCATTAAGAACACTGTTACCGACGAAATAGGTAACCACATTGTTACCTACTTTTTTTTGGTAGCATAAAAAGCACCCAATTTTGAAAACTGGTGATGCATAATCACCTTTTTTTTTTTTTTTGAGCACATTTTTGACACTCTAATATTTTTATTTATGAAGTATGAATATTTGTTTTAAAATGTTAGTGATTTTCATGCTAATTTTGAAACGTATCGATGCAGCATCAACTTTTTTTTTTTAGAGCGGTGATTTTCATGCTAATTTTGAAACGTATTGATGCAGCATCAACATTTTTTTTAGAGTGGTGATTTTCATGTTGGTAATAAAACACAAAACTTAGATAAAAAATATATATATAAAAACAATTAAAAAAAAACCAATAAAAATGTTAAAAAAAAACAAAATTAACTCGTAAAAATAAAAAATTTAAACAGAAATAAATAAATAAAACAAAAAAAAAAAAAAAATATTCGAAAATTATATCAAAAGAAATGACAAAATTTGAAAAAAAAAAACATAATTTAAACAAAAAAAACAAAAATTAACCAAAAACATTTTAAAAAAAACATCGAAAACATTTTTTTCTAAGTTATTAAAAAAAACCATATAATTAAAAAAAAAAAATTTAAATAGAAAATTTAAAAATAATTTAAATTACAAAATTAAAATTTAGATAAAAATAAATAAAATACAAAAAAGAAAAAATTAAATTTAAAAATTTAAATTAAAAAAATAATAATAATAAGAAAACAAAAATACAAATTTTAAAATTAACAAAAAAAACAAACTAAAAGAAAAAAAAAATTGAAAATTGAAAAAGAAAAAAGAAAAAAAAAAACTATCATTACAAAACAAAAAAAAATGAAAAAAACCACGTGCAAATAATTAAAAAACAAATATCCATAAATTTACTGTTTTTTTTTTTAATGAAACAATTTATAAATTTTAAAAATGAAAAACTAAATAAACTAAAAGAATAAAAATAAATTAAATTAAATTAAAATTTAATAACTAAATTTAAAATTTAAAAAAATAATTAATCTAAAATATTAAATTTAAAAAAAAAAAAAATTTAAGACAAATTAAATTTAAAATAAAAAATTTGAATTAAAAAAAATAATTTTAAATTTTTTGAATTTAAAAAATAAAATTAAATTAAAAAAAAATTATTAAAAATTAAAAAAAAATTAAAAAAAGAATTTTTTGATAATGGTGGCGCCGCCAATCGGCCTCCCGCCCAAGTGGCGGTGGAGACCGGTCTTCGCTGCTGCCTGGGCGGGAGGCCGATTCTGAGAATCGCCCTCCGGCCGCGGGAGGTCAGTTCCGGGAATCGCCCTCCCGCTGCGGGAGGCCGATTCTGGGAATTGCCCTCCCAGGGTGGGAGGCTGATTCCGGGAATCACCCTGAGGCTGATTTCGGGAATCGCCCTCCCGCTGTGGGAGGTTGATTCCGAGAATCGCCCTAAGGTCGATTTTGAGAATCGCCATGATGCCGATTCCGGGAATCGCCCTCTCGCCGCGGAAGGCCGATTTCGGGAATCGCCCTCCCACCGCAGCAGGCCGATTATGAGAATCGCCCTGAGGCCAACTCTAGGAATCACCCTCCCGCAGCAGGAGGCTGATTCCGGGAATCGCCCTCCCGCAGCGGGAGGGCGATTCCCAGAATCGGCGTTAGGGCGATTCCTGGAATCGGCCTCCTGCACAGTGGCCAGCCTCCACCGCCACCTAGGCAGGAGGCCGATTGTCGGCACCACCACGATCAAAAATTTCTTTTTTATATTTTAATTTTCTTAATTTTTAATATTTATTTTTTTATTTGATTTTTTTTTAATTTTTTATTTTTAATTCAAATTTTTTTTTTTTTTTTAAATTTAATTTTTATTTTTGAAATTTAATTTGTTTTAATTTGTTTTGTTTTTTTTTTAAATTTTATTCAATTTTTTATGTTTTTCATTGTTTTTTCTAAATTTTGTTAATAATTTTTATTAAATTTTGTATTTTTTTTAAATTTAATTGATTTTTTTCTTTTAATTTTTTGATATTTTTTTTTTATTATTAAATTTTATGTTTCGTTTTTTCATTTCATTTTTTAAAATTTAGTAAATTTTGTATTTTTTTAAATTTATTTGAATTTAATATTTTTTTTTTAATTTTTTAATTTTTTATTATTATTTTCTTAATTACATAAAAATTTTATATTTTTATTTATTTCAATTAAAATTATGTATTTAAAATTATATATATATATATATATATATATATATATTAAACTAAGTATTTTCAAATTAATTTGTTTTGTTCTTTTTTTTTTTAATTTAATATATATTTTTTAAAGTTTATTTTCTTTTTATTTTAACAATGTTTTTTGTTTCCTTTATATTTAAAATTTATGTTTTATTTCAAAATTTATTTGTTTATCCATTTATTTATTAAAATTTAATATTTTTCTTTTTAAATTAAATTTGTTATTTTAATATTAATTTTTTTTTTAATTTAATAAAATCTAATATATATATTTTTAATTTAATTTATTTTTTATATATTATTTTTTATAATTTAAATTTAATTTATTTTTTTAAATTTAATATTTTTATTGTATTTTATTTTTTATTTTTAATTTTTTAATTTTTTCTTAACTTTTAGGTTTTTTTAATGTTTGAATTGAAATTCTTTATTTTTTTAAATTTAATATTTTTATTGTATTTTATTTTTTATTTTTTATTTTTTAATTTTTTCTTAACTTTTAGGTTTTTTTAATGTTTGAATTGAAATTCTTATTTAGTTTTTATTTTTTATTTTTTTATTCCTATGTATTTTTAAATTTTAAATTTTAAAATGTTTTTATTTTTTAAATTTATTTTTTTCTTAAATTTTAGGTTTTTTTTAATGTTTAAATTTAAAAAATTAAAAAATGTTGTTTCTATTTTTAAAAATGTCAAAAATATGACACATTTTTTTTTTTTGTTATTCCAGCATCAACTGGTTTTGTTTTGAGGGTGTTTTTTCAATCCTTTCTTCAAGAAACAATTTTGTTTTTAACGTAATTTTATAAAATGTTGAAATTTTACCTTAAAAAAAAACTAAGTGCGTTCTGGAATACACTTTTTTTGTTTTTGGGGTGTTGTTTCATGTTTTTTGAGTCTTTTTGGGCTAGAGTTCCCGTTTTGAGGTCAGGTTACCTATTTCATCGGTAACAATGTTTAAGCTCATAAATGTTGATGATGCATTGGTTAACCCAAATGGTAAGACCACAAACTAATAATGCCCATACCTAGTGTGAAAGGCTGCCTTTCTTATACCTTCGTCCTTGATCTGGATATGGTGGTAACCTGACCTTAAGTCAATCTTGGAAAATATTGTAGCTCCTATGACTTGGTTGAAAAGGTCATCTATGCGCAGTAGTGGGTATTTGTTTTTAACAGTCAACTTATTTTGTTGTTGGTAATCCATACACATGCGCATAGTACCATATTTCTTTCTCACAAACAGCATTGGTGCTCCCCATGGGGACACACTTGGCTGAATGTAGCCTTTATCCATCAACTCTTGCAACTGCATCTTTAATTCTGTTAATTTCAGCACACTCATTCTGTATGGTGTTCGGAACATAGGTGTTGCCCTGGGTATTAGCTCAATGGTTGATCTGAAAATGGAAGGTACTTGAAAAGGGTGCAAGGTATCCATTTTCAATTATGTAAATGAGTGCAAACATATTCTAAGTTTAAATCTGAAAATGTGAGAACTTCATATTTCTAATACAGAGATTGACTGTAGGGGCATTTACCGGATATTTCACCTTTCAAAGAAAGGATGAATCCAGAGGCTACCTGGCCCTCTTACAGACTCTGCCTAAAGAAAATATATAAGTAATCACTCAAATTTAATTAAAATAATCTTGCTTTAAACTTGATGTTATGCGGAAATTTAGCTTGCAAATGGTGTATGTCTTTTCACTGTTTATGTATCTTAAGTGTAATTGTTTTTGCTGAAACTTAACATGGGAATCAGCAAAAATATTTAGCAATATAATGTCAAAACAAAACAGCAATATGATATAGGAGTTCACCCCAACTCTTGGGCTACATCTCCTGGATCAAGCCTCCCAAAATGGGCTTGTCCTCTTGTATTAAAAGCTCTCAAATGCAATACAAGATTATAAGTGTCTCAATAGACAAATATGAATATATAAACTGATTCAGAAGGCAGGAAAAAGCTAAGAATTCCTTTTCAAATTCACTAAACAGTGAAAGATTACCATCAACAGTGATTTCTTCATCAATGTCCTACTGGTGCTTTGAAATTCTCTGCAACTTTTCGGGCTATAGAAGTCCTCAAATGCCTCTAAAACCTATTCTAATGGCTTCAAAAGGTCGAAATTATCTGAAATAGAGCTTTGGTTCACCTCCAACTGATAACCACAACTCCAAATAGCTCCAAACCCAAAATGGCCCTAGTGGCCCTGAAAACTCTCCTAAAGGTTTTCGGCCTCTGAAAATATTCAAAAAGAGCTAAGAACTATTCCAATGGCTCTAGAATGCAGGAAATAGTCGAAAATTTCTTTTGGTTCACCAAAAAAGGTTACCCATAGCTCAACCAAACTTAAAACCCAAAATGGCCCTAGTGGCTCAAAAAGCTTCTCCGAAGCTACACAGGTCGAAAATGAGCTCCAATGGCTCTGAAACCTACGCCATTGAGTCCAAAAGGCTGAGAAAATATGAAATAAAAAAAAAAAATCGTTCCAAAAGGTTGAGTAATGAGAAAGTTATGACCAAAACAACTTTGCCCCAATTTCCTCCACTAAATGTGGGGCAACTGCCAGTTAACTCCACTAAAAGTGGAAGTCCACCTAAATTTGGGAGCGCCTCCAGAATCTCCGCCATATTAAACTCCACTTAACTGAAGCTTAATTAAATATTAAACTTGATATTAGGCTCCTTAAGCGCTCTTAACATTAAGCTCCCACACTGGTCATATGATGAGGTTCCATGGGAGGAGGGCTGGCCCCTCCGTGCTCCGCCGGACCCACTCCACTAAAAGTGCAATAACTTCTTCATACGGTGTCCATTTTTTGAACCGTTTGTGGCGCCTGAATCAGGAAGACGATACCTATGCAACCATCTTGGTTTCAATCAATTTTGAGAACTTTCATTTTTGAGCTTTTTCCCAAGCTCAGATTTGAGCTCCTGATCACACCTCCCAAATGAGAGGCTTTTGGTCCCCAAAAGCTTACTGAAATGAAGAAATGAACTGCAGTACAACAAATGAGAGAATAAAAATCCTCTTCTCTTCAGCCCTTCAAAAAAATTTTCCTTGAAAAGCAAATGAAATTGAACCACAAATGAAAAGAAATCGACATTTCCCTTTCTGAATGCGCTTGTCCACAACTGGCCACAACTGACCTTCTTGAACCCACACAGAAATTTCTGGCGAGAAATTTACAGAGTGAAACTATACAACGCAGCCTTGATCAATGATCTAAGGTGGCTCAAAACAAAAAATATATTACAACAAAATACATGCATACATCCGAAATTTGCATATGTACAAAAGGAGTACGTCTTACTGTGTCAAGAAGTCCATCCACTTCTCACCAAGCCAATTCCATGGCGACTTTTGCTGCTGCAACTTTTCCTCATGTGAAACTTCCCTTTCCACATCAATAATGGAATCCATGATTCCACCTTCGCCAATATTTTTGTCCTCTTGCTGCATGTGCGTGGGACGACGAGTTGGATGCAAAGTCCAACAATGAGAGACAACATGTCCCTTCTTTTGGCAAAAAGTGCAAATCATATGCACATTATTTGAAGGTAGTCTTTGCTTCATCTGCTTCTTGTGTGCCTTCTTCCTCATCCAGCATCTCGAAACATGATGGTTAAATCAACCACAATATGTACAAGAAATCCTCTTATGTTGCTTTGCATGCTTGCCATAAGCTGCATGTCTACCATCTTCTTGCTGTAATGATGGCTTAAAACAATGGTAAGGAATATTGCCATCATGACATTGATGTAATTGAGAACTTGGGAGAAATGTTCTCTTAAAATTTGCATCACATTCTTGAATTCATGTGCTCAAAGCTTCGCCATTAAGCTGCTCATAGCCAAGACCAATATTTTTGGGACGCTCCACAACACAAATAGGCTCAACAATGCCTTGTGCATGCTTGCCCAAAACTTTGCATTCTTGATAGCCCATCTCCAACATTAATTTGGACCCAATACCTCTTGTATGTCGTTCAAAAGAACCAACACAGTTTTCAATAGAGGAAACTAAAGACAAATCAGACTGATTTACCTCATGATTTGCATCCTGAAGATGAGGTATTTTCTTGGACAAAACTTCTTGAGCTTGAAGAAGCTGCAACTCCATATCATGCAGTCTTTGAAGAATGGCTTCTTTCTCTTCCTGCATAGCTAAAAATTGTGCATGAAGCTTAACGCTTTCTCTTTGATCCTCAATGAGAATCTGCAACATGTCGTTCACCTTAAAGAACTCATTCTTCATGTCATCATTGAAGAATCTCGTGAAGGAGGAAAATTCACTTGTAGAAGAATTTGACATCATGTAAATGTTCAAACAACCAAAAATAACTTCCAAAGAAAATTCCTCAAAGCTTTCATTCAAACGACAAGCTTTTAGCCAAATGTTAGTAAAGACCCCTTCTCATTCAAGCAGCCACAAAACAAAAACTTTTGGATTTTGTTTTCCAAAGATAATCTTGAGGTAAATTTGGTAAGGAAAATAGTCTTCAATCCTTTCCAAGACTCACCTAACAATAGATATCCTTCCAACTCAAGAAAACTCATACATGCATCCATTTTGCAACCAATAAAACAGCAAATCTCTTACACTGTTTTAAAATTTTTTGCACCATAAGGAATGCTCAACCCGAGCTTTGATACCATTTGATCTGAAAATGGAAGGTACTTGAAAAGGGTGCAAGGTATCCATTTTCAATTATGTAAATGAGTGCCAACATATTCTAAGTTTAAATCTGAAAATGTGAGAACTTCATATTTCTAATACAGAGATTGATTGTAGGGGCATTTATCGGATATTTCACCTTTCAAAGAAAGGATGAATCCAGAGGCTACCTGGCCCTCTTATAGACTCTGCCTAAATAAAATATAGAATTAATCACTCAGATTTAATTAAAATAATCTTGCTTTAAACTTGATGTTATGCGGAAATTTAGCTTGCAAATGGTGTATGTCTTTTCACTATTTATGTATATTAAGTGTAATTGTTTTTGCTGAAACTTAACATGGGAATCAGCAACAATATTCAGCAATATAATTTCAAAACACAACAGCAATATGATATAGGAGTTCACCCCAACTCTTGGGCTACATCTCCTGGATCAAGCCTCCCAAAATGGGCTTGTCCTCTTGTATTAAAAGCTCTCAAATGAAATACAAGATTATAAGTGTCTCAATAGACAAATCTGAATATATAAACTGATTCAGAAGGCAGGAAAAAGCTAAGAATGCCTTTTCAAATTCACTAAACAGTGAAAGATTACCATAAACAGTGATTTCTTCATCAATGTCCTGCTAGTGCTTTGAACTTCTCTACAACTTTTTGGGCTGTATAAGTCCTCAAATGCCTTTGAAACCTCTTCCAATGGCTTCATAAGGTCTAAATTATCTGAAATAGAGCTTTGGTTTACCTCCAACTAATAACCACAACTCCAAATAGCTCCAAACCCAAAATGGCCCTAATGGCCCTGAAAACTCTCCTAAAGGTTTTCGGCCTCTGAAAATATTCAAACAGAGATAAGACCTATTCCAATGGCTCTAGAATGTAGGAAATAGTCGAAAATTACTTTTGTTTCACCAAAAAAGGTTACCCACATCTCAACCAAACTCAAAAACCCAAAATGGCCCTAGTGGCTCAAAAAACTTCTCCGAAGCTAAACAGGTCGAACATGAGCTCCAATGGCTCTGAAACCTATGCCATTGAGTCCACAAGGCTGAGAATATACGAAATCAAAAAAAAATTCGTTCCAAAAGGTTGGGTAATGAGAAATTTATGACCAAAACAACTTTGCCCCAATTTCCTCCACTAAATGTGGGGCAACTGCCAGTTAACTCCACTAAAAGTGGAAGTCCACCTAAATTTGGGAGCGCCTCCGGAATCTCTGCCATATTAAACTCAAATTAACTGAAGCTTAATTAAATATTAAACTTGGGATTAGGCTCCTTAATCACTCTTAATCATTAAGCTCCCACACTGGTCATATGATGAGGTTCCATGGGAGGAGGGTTGGCCCCTCCATGCTCCATCGGACCCACTCCACTAAAAGTGCAATAAATTTTTCATATGGTGTCTGTTTTTCAAACTGTTTGTAGTGTCGGAATTAGGAATACGAGACCTATACAACCATCTTGGTTTCAATCAATTTTGAGAAATTTCATTTTTGAGCTTTTTCCCAAGCTCAGATTTCAGCTCCTGATCAATGGTTAAGTCTATGTCTCTTTTGGGTGGAAGCCCCAGAATTTCCTTAGGGAATACATCCTAGAATTCTTGCACAAAAAGAATATTCTCCAACATAAGAGTCTTATCTTTTGCATTTGTGAATCCTACCTGAATTTCATAAGGCTGGCAACAATTTCTCATGCATTTACTTAGCTGAGATGTAGTAATAGGTCGTAGCTACAAAGGTTTTTTAATACCCTGAAATTCTTGTTGTGTCCCATCATTTGACTTGAAATGAATGTTCTTATTCTTGCAGTCCACTAATGACCAATGTTTCTCCATCCAATCCATCCCCAATAAAATATCATATGATCCTAGGGGTAGAACATTGAGTTTTACAGTTATGTGTTGGTCCCCAATACTCAGTTCATAATTTGGTACCTTGGCATGGACTCGCCTTCTTGTTCCCGTAGCCAGCTGAACTAACCAATGGTTTTTAAATTTCTGACTCTGTAATATACAGTTTTCAACTACATGAGGGTGTATGTAGCTCAAGTTGGCCCCTGGGTCAAATAAAATAGAAACATATCAGGTTTGAAGCTTACCTTCCAATTTTATCATGGTTGGCTATAAATATTCCGGCCGATCGTCTAGCACTGCATCAATTCTGGGTATTTTTCAAGCTACATCCCCCACCATTGATTCCTCTTGCAAATTTTCTGTCACCTCACTCCTTCCTCGATGAGGGAAGTTTTTGAAGTAGTGTGCTTCACCACATCCCCAACATTGCAATGGAGGTTTCTGGTGTTGTCCAATGTCGGGTCTGCTAGAAGCTTCTGTATGTCACTCCTCACCAGCCCACTTGGTCCTGGTTTGAATTTTTCCATTCTATTTACTCAGTAAATTTCTTGCAGCATTCTTAAAATTGTTGGATCTGTTATTTTTGTTATTGGTAAAACTTTTCTATCCTTTCCGAGGTGGCCAGATTTTTCCTGTTTTTTCCTTTGCCTTGGATTGCTGATAACACATATGTGCTTTCCTTCTCACTTCATCCATATTTTTTGGATTTACGAACTCAATTATTTCCTTCATGTGTATCGGGGAACTTCTCAGGAAACGCTGTAATTTTTCCTTTTCATCGCGTAGATAAGGCACACTTCTTAATGATGAAGTGAATTTTGTTAAATTCATCCATGGTCATTTGGCCTAATTTCCGATCATGAAATTCTTGGGATTTATCATCGTAAAAATGTTGATTCAAATAATTATATTTAAAATATTGTTGAAACTCATCCCAAGTTACATTTTCATATTCCACACCTTGTACATTCTTCACTCCCTCCCACCACAGTGATGCTTTTTCTCGCAGCTGGTAAATGGCTGAGTGGGCTTTAAGTTTGTTATTATATTCATACACTTAGAGGTACTTATTCATGTTTATTATCCAAGCTTCTTCCATTTCCTCCGCCTCCCCGTCAAAGGTAGGAGGCTTGATCTTCCGGAATTCTATGTGCAATTCCACTTTCTCTTTCTTCAAGTCTTGCTCTTCTAGGACATTTCCATATTTAGCCTCATTGTATGTTTGGATTTTATTACTTCTAGGCATTCGACTGTCTTCAGCATTATCATGTACTGTTTGGTGTCATCCTCTGTCTTCCTAAGTGTTTCTCTTGGGGCTAGGTTGTCCACTAGGAGGATTCCTCCTATCCGACACACTTTTCAATATTCTCTCATGTTCTCTCATCAACCTTTCATTGTCACAGCGAACCTTAAGCATCTCTGTCTATAGCTGCTACACCGTATCCAAGAACCTATTTGTATGTCATCGTTGTTTTTCTAACATTCTTCTTGTCGGTTGGTACTGGTACAAACATAAGGGTAAACATTTACATTAGAATTTATTATCCTGCTCCTCGGTGAATTCAAGTTCCTCCACCTGTCCCAATTATGGTTCTTTGGAAGTATTATGATCGTCCAATTCTTTTTTGGAGAAATCAACGGTAGATCTAGCGTATGAGGCGGGTTATGGTAACTACCCACCCACATCCTCCCGCTTGTGTCCCATTCTGCCACCGTTGGTTGTTGGAGCTTTCTCTAAAAGCATTAGTTCATAGACCCTCCTGCATATGTTCTCCTTCTCTGCTAGAATGCTGTCGACTGAGGGCTACATCAACCCGTCCACCACTAAAATGAAGGTAAGGTCTGGAGGTTTCTTGGATTACAGTGCTTGTTTTTAGTTTTAAACCAGCAGAACTTCGTCGCAGGGTATTATAGATAAGTTTCAACTATAGTAGTTATTACACAGAGTTTTCATGGATGATATCTATACTTTCTTGTTCACTAAACCTTAGAATCCCATTAAGAGGGTTTGACTATGTGATTTTCTTGCACAGGATGTCTTCGCATCCTTTGTGCGGTTGTTAATCCTCCTTGTGCTCGGATCCTTCTGGCATTATTCAAGTAATGGGTTTTTCTTATTTAATAAAAATAGATCCAAAATTACCCTTAACCCTTTTCTTTGTACTGTTTTTATAGGGTTTTCACTTTATTGACTGTGTCTCTTTGTTCTTACAGATGCAAATAGTGTTAGAGGCGGGTGTACTGCAATGGTGCCGACATCATCTTCGGGCTCATGGTCACGGGTAAGTTTTGTTCCCCTTCCTCCTCTGCTATCCTGTCCTCGAGCGTTCATAGCATATTCGAAATTGTAATATTTGGTTTCTCCCATTTGTGTGTTATAGGTTTTCTTTTCTAAGGCACAACTGGCTCAGCCATAGCCTAGGAACTTTATTTCATGAAATTGTTTATTTATTTCTCATTCTGGGCTTGGCCCTTATCCGGGATTTTGTACTACCTTAAAATATTATTTTTCAGACATTTTGGGTTGTTAAAGAAACGTGCAATATGAATTTTTTTCTTTTTTCTATTTTGAAAGACTGTGTAGAAATTTATTCGACTACTAAAAAAAAAATTGTGACGGTTTATTCTTTCTGCAATTTTTGGTTAGATTATGCTATGTTTTTTTCCCAAGAAGTGACCTTATTTTTTTCTGGTTCATATGGCTGGTACTATGGCTCCTCCATAATGGAATATTATTCTTGCACAATATATTTAAATGATTTATGTTTCTATGTTTATAAAGGGTTTATTGTTTGTCTTCTGTCGGTGTGATTCTTTCTTTGGCATTGTGGGACCTGAGACTCGACCCTGTTCGTGGGTCTTGGCTCTAAATCCATGACCTAAATCTAGGCCTATGCCAGTGTAATAAATTGATTAACAATTGGAGTTATGGCTTTTTTCTTCTATTATTTGTTTTAAGTTCCTTTTATATCCATTTATAACTGATTTCATTACTTCTTTATTAGTGACAATAAATAAAAAATTTAACTTAGTTTATCTAGTGTTTTAGCTACTACACTCCTGGCATGCATTTAATACACTCATGATGTTGAGATTCAACAAGATGATGAGCTCAGTGAAAATTAAGCAGCTTCCCTAAGTCGGGGCTGAAAGGCTATTTTTAGGTGTATGTCTATTTTTAGACATGGTGAGCATATTATACAAGTTGCAGGATGCTATTTGTAGATGGTTGATCAAGTTGGAAAAATAGTTGAAATTCTAGTTTTAAAAGATTTAGCGAAGTCTATTTATAGATCGCTAATCTAAAAATAGATGCATGTCGATTATTATTAGCCCTTAATAATAATCCAACAATAAATATCACCTTATTCTCTTAGAGCACTTTATTTCAGTGAACAGATTTGGAAAATCAGTGGGCTAAAGGAATTATGCAATTCCTAGGGTGGTTGGTGACTCATGCATGGAGGACTCTATTATAACTGAAGTGGCAGAGTTGTGACAGAGTTGGAAGAGTATTTATGGGAGTTTTTATTTAGTTTAACTCATTTAAGTGAGTTAAAATCAGTTGTCCTAGCTTTATCTAGTTATAACTGAAGATACACTAGTGAGAGTTTAGTGAATTAATTATTTAATTAATTCAAAACTAGAGACTCACTTGCAACTGGACAAATATGACAGTTAACTACTTGCATGTCAGTTCCAGTGGAGACCCAGTGGAGAGATAGGTGAAAGGTTGAGATGGACTATCTATTCTGAATATAGTGATGCATTCAATGCATCTGACACATATTGGGGATGTCAATGAGGATTGAAAAGTTAAGGAAAGGCCAATTTGAATTCATTCGGGGGTCTTCTTCAACAGGTATTGCGCAGTGGAGGTAGGCTGTTAGGAGGCAAGAAATTGGTGCATAGATATGCAAATTTCTGCATGATGGTGTGTAATGATTGTTGATTGTACTGAGAGCTTGATGTACTAAGCTTTGTATGATATTATTACATGATCCATTGATATAAATAATACATTATAGTTGGGGTTTTTAGCTTTAAGCTTTCCCATTAAAAAACGGTGTTTATGTGCTATTGATTTTGCTTCATATGTGTTTTGCAATTGGCAATTTAATTTCCGCAAATAATTAAGTGGAAGGATTATGTATTTAACATAAGATTAATTTGTTAGATCAGGGGATTCTAGTAATATACATGCATCTTGCATAATTTATGCATGGTATCAGAGTAGTGTTAATCACTGAATATTGAAAATCTTGAAGCGGTGCTGAGTTTTGTGCTCATGGACAATTTGAATTTGCTTCCGAAATTTTTTGGTGCGACAGTTGAGTATTCATTGAAATAACTTTCAATGGGTTGCGGTTGGAGTATGCACTTGAGGGTAGCTCGAACTACATAGCTTGGAAGGACAGGATGGAGGCAGTGCTTGAAGATAATGGTATGAAGGAGTTCATCGATAGCGATGTTCCTAAGCCTACTTCTATTGATGCTGCACTACTTGACGCATGGAAAAAATAAGGTAGCAAAGACAAGAAGAATTCTATTGGAAGGTGTGAAGGACCATATTGTGTCAAGCCTTCATGGGAAAGCCACTCCATTTGAAATGTGGAAGGCTTTGATAGATCTTTTGTGAAGCAGTAGTGACCATAGGAATTTGGCGCTAAAAGATAAGCTCAAAAAAATCAAAACGGAGAAGGGCGACAGTATTCCAAAATATCTCACAAAGTTTTTCCAATGTAGGGATGAGCTAGGGAGTTTTGGAATCACAGTTGCGGATGATGACTTGGTGAGCTTGGCTCTACTTGGGTTACCGAAGAGTTGGCACAGTTATCAGGACTCTGTCAATGGATGGGAGAAACTGTTGGATTGGGAGCGACTTTGGTCAGATTGAGTGTAGGAGGAGATAAGGCGAAGTACTAGGGATAGCTCTTCATCGAAGAATAATGATGAAGAGAATTGCACTTTGGATGCCAAGGAAAGGAAAGGGAAGGGGAAGAAATCCCATCCAAAATTCAAGGCTAAAGGAAAGAAGTTTGATTTGTCCAAAGTGAAGTGTTTTCACTGTCACGAACATGGGCATCTCGCCACTAACTTCCCATAGAAAAAGAAGAACAACAAGGCTACTGGAGCTACAGCGGGTGAGGCCTTAGCCTTGCAATTTAAATTTGATTTCTCTTTGATTGCATGCTAGGTTTCAAGCACAATGGGATTGGTGTGGTATCTTGGTAGTGGTGCTTCCTTCCACATGAAGGGAGACAAGGAGTTGTTTAGTGACTTGGAGGAGAAGGATCTCCAAATGCATATAGAGATGGGCGACTATGGTAGATACAGTGTGACTAGCATTGGAACCATTACCTTTGAGAGGGATTTGGTAAACCATTTCTGTTGAAAGATGTTATGCATGTTCCATGTCTGAAGAAGAACTTGGTCTTGGTCATGATGTTGGAGGACAGAGGTTATGACGTTGTTTTCAGCGAGGGAAAAGCTTTCCTGCAACACAAAAAAACAAGTTAAACCAGGAGGATAGGGATTCGAGTGAAGAATCTATACAAGCTTGAGGTAGATGGTTGCGCTGTAATGATGGGCAAAGAAAAATAAGTGGTGAGTCAAGATGAGGGTGAATTATGGCACAAAATATTGGGCCATCTTCACCATGGTGCCTTGAAGATTCTGCAGCAGATTTCTATTAGACTTCCCAAGGGTACTCTTGCGTAGTCAGATTAGTTCAAGGGATGTACTGTGGGTAAGTTTGTGAAGATATGAGAAGGTGAACTGTGCTTTGGTGATCCTGGAGAGAATTCACACAGACATGTGTGGACCTTTCTCGATTTCTTCAACAAAAAAACACAGGAATTATGTTATATTTGTTGATGAATATTCTCTTAGATGCTATATCTTCTTCATGCAGAAGAAGAGTGAAACATTCTCTAAATTCTGTGAGTTTAAATCATTGGTGAATAAGGAGTCGGGGAAACGTGTGAAGGCTCTACCAAGTGATAATGGTGGTGAATATATCTCGAACAAATTCAAATACTTCTATAGAAAAGAAGGAATTCAAAGAGAACTCATAGCACCTCATAACCCACAGCAGAATGGGATCATAGAGAGGAAGAACATAATGATCGTGGGTGCTGCATGAGCTATGCTGCATGATCAGGGCCTACCAATGCACTTGTGGGCGGAAGCATGTAACATTGCGGTTTATGTACAAAACTATTGTCCTCATATAGTACTTGGCATGAGTACACCTGAAAAATATTTTACTAGTAAGAAGCTTGATATTTCTCATTTGAAGATTTTTGGCTCATGTGTTTACATTCATGTGACAAAGGATGCAAGGAAGAAGTTGGATCCAACTACAAAAGTTGGGATATTTGTGGGGTACACTGAAACACCCCATAATTATCATCTATATTTCCCAAACAATCTGATGACTGTGGCGCGATGGGATATAAAATTCAATGAGGAGAAAGCCATGAATTTGTTGCTTGAGAGGGAGATACACTTGCATGCAGAGGAGGAAATTTTTGTTCCCAAATATGAGCCTGAAGATGTGGATCAGCCACAGGAGGAGGATCATGGAGTGGAGGAGTCCACTCAGGTAGAGCCAAACATCAGAACATGCAGAAGGCGTACCACAAAAGCTGAGAGATAGAAGCTTAGTGCGTCATAGAATGTAGGAGTCCCTACATCACAGCGCAGACATAGACAATCACCTGACCGATTCACTGGAGACATGGATATCATCAGCAAGTGTATCGTGAGAGAGCCATCTTCCTTTGAGTAAGTAGCACAAGAGACCACATGGGTAAATGCCATGGTGGAGGAGTATGATTCCATTGTCAAAAACAATTCTTGGTAGACAGTTCCAAGGCTACTTGGTAAATCAGTGGTAGGTTCAAGATGGATATACAAGCTAAAGCAAGTTGTTGATGGGAGCATCGAGAAGCATAAGGCAAGATTTGTTGCCCGGGGCTTCTCACAGATCGAGGGGATTGATTATGAAGAAAACTTTGCATCTGTCACATGATATTCTTCCACAAGGACCATCCTTGCTCTCTCAACGTAGATGGGTTGGCACATTCACCAGATGGATGTGAAGATTGCGTTCCTTAACAGAATAATTGAGGAAGAAGTGTACATTGAGTAGCCTGAAGGATTTGATATCTTCAGCAGTGAGTCGCATGTGTGCAGACTCAAAAGAGCATTTTATGGGCTGAAGCAAGCACCCCATGCTTGGTACACACAGATCGACAGCTATTTCACTGGACTTGGATTAACCAAGAGTGAGGTGGATGCAAACCTATACCAAATTGTGGTGGAGGGTAAGATTTTAATTGTTATTCTTTATTTTGATGATTTAATACTAACGAGTGATGAGAATTTGATACATTCATGCAAGGAATATCTTGCAAAGGAGTTTGAGATGAAGGATTTGGGCCTCCTTTATTATTTCCTTGGATTGGAAATATGGCAGCGAGAAGGTGAACTCTTTTTGTCTCAAGGCAAGTATGCTCAGTAGATACTTGGTAAGTTTCACATGCAAGACTGCACGCCCATGGATACTCCTCTTCCAGGTAATTGGAGGAAAGAGGATGTGACATCGGTAGAGGTAGTGGATGCTACTATCTATCAACAGTTGGTGGGTTTATTCATGTATCTAGTTAATACAAGACTGGGCATATGCTATGCAGTGAACCAGCTTACTCAAGCAATGGTTAAGCCTACCAAGATCTTTTGGGAGGCATGCAAGCATGTCCTGAGATATCTCAGGGACACATTGGAGTATGGCTTATGGTACAGACAGATAGATGAGGTGAAGTTGCATGGCTTCATGGATGCAGATTGGGCAGGTAGCCCAACAGACAAAAAGAGCACATCAGGAGTGGTTTTTAGTATCGGATCTATTGCAGTTTCTTGGTACAATAGGAAAAAAAGATCCGTGGTGCTTAGTTCAGCGGAAGTAGAATACATGGAAGCAAGTCAAGCTACATGTGAGGCTATCTGGATGAGGAAGATCCTGGTCCATTTGTTCGGTTCTCATTTAAATCCTACAGTGATACATTGTGATAATCACAGTTTCATTAAACTCTCGATTATTCCTGTGTTTCATGATATATCTAAGCATATAGATATCTGGTATCATCATATTAGAGATTGTGTACAACGGAAGATCATGTTGCTTCAATACATTCCTACGAAATATCAGGATGTAGATATTTTAACGAAGGCACTCACTAGGAGAAAATTCAAATACTATAGTGGCAGGATCGGGGTGAAGGATAATCCCTATATTTTTGAGAGGGAGTGTAGAGATTCAACAAGATGATGAGGTCAGTGAAAATTAAGCACCTTCACTAAGTGGGGCTTGTAGGCTATTTTTAGGTGTATGCCTATTTTTAGACATGGTGAGCATATTCTATAAGTTGTAGGATGCTATTTATAGATGGTTGATCAAGTTGCAAAATAGATGAAATTCTATTTTTAGAAGATTGGGCGAAGTCTATTTATAGATTTATAATCTAAAAATAGATGCATGTCACTTATTATTAGCCCTAAATAATAATCTGACAATAAATATCAACTTATTCTCTTGGAGCACTTTATTTCAGTGAATAGATTTGGAAAATCAGTGGGCTAAAGGAATTACCCAATTCCTAGGGTGGTTGGTGACTCATGAATGGAGGACTCAGCTAGAGTTGAAGTGGCAGAGTTGTGGCAGAGTTGGAAGAGTAGTTATGGAAGTTGTTATTTATTTTAACTCAGTTAAGTGAGTTAAACTCAGTTTTCTAGTTGTATCTAGTTCTAACTAAATATACACAAGTGATAGTTTAGCGAATTAATTATTTAATTAAGTCAAAACTAGAAATTCAATTGCAATGAACAAATACAATAGTTAACTACTTGCATGTCAATTCCAGTGGAGACCAAGTGGAGAGATAGGTGAAATGGTGAGATGGAATATCTGTTCTGACTATAGTGATGCATTCAATGCATCTGAAACACATTGGAGATGCCAATAAGGATTGAACAGTCAAGGCAAGGTCAATTTGAATACATTCAGGGGTCTTCTTCAGCAAGGATTGCGTAGTGTAGGTAGGTTGTTAGGAGGCAAGAAATTGGTGCATAGATATGCAAATTTCTGCATGAAAGTGTGTAATGATTGTTGATTGTATTGAGAGCTTGATGTACTAAGCTTTGTATGAGATTATTACATGATCCATTGATATACATAATATATGATAGTTGGGGTTTTTAGATTTAGGATTTCCCATTAACCAACTATGTTTATGTGCCATTGATTTTGCTTCATATGTGTTTTGCAATTGGCGATTTAATTTCCACAAAGAATTAAGTGGAAGGATTTTGTATTTAACATAAGATTAATTTGTTATATTAGGGGAGTTCGGTAATATGCATGCATCTTGTATAATTTCTACACATGATAACTACCACTTTTGTTTTTAGAATTTTAAGGAATAAGTACTAATTTATCCATAATAATGATTCACATTCTATTTTTCTAGTTATTCATTGTTCTAGAATTTCTTGCTATAAAATGGATGCAATCTTTAACATGACAACTCTTTTTAGTATTTTCTCTTCATAAATGTTAAAATGATATTTATATTTGTAATTTTTTATGCTTTATGAATCTAGTACTCGTTCTTGTACCACTAAATGCAATTGCATGTCTATTATATTTTTCCTATAATATAGATGCACATTTCTTCCACATTTATTTCATCTTTCCTCAACAGTAAACAATATACTTAAATTTTAGCTTTAGACTGTATACTTAAAATACTTAAATACCTATTTCCGATGTTTAATTTCCAGTAACTATTAGTCCTCCCAACCTTGAGCGAGGCTATTATGTCCTCCTCTCCCCCCTTGCTTCACACAAGGCTTAGGTTTTCTCTTGAGACTAGGAGTTAAACCTTAGGAATAGGTCGAGCCTTTACTCCTCTAGGTAATTTACTGAGTTCTACTGGTTCTCACACCAACTCTAGATAGCTCAGGGAAACCATCTGTTGCTTAAACCTTCACCTTCTTCTGCACAGAAACCCTTTCCTCCTTATGAATTTCCCTTGAATCCTTTTGGAAAGGTAACTGCAAGAACTGTCTCGACCTCTTTTCTCTTTTCTCTTGGAATTTTTACCAAACAATTAATTTCTCTTTCAACTCAAGGAAATATTATTAATTAATTTCTTTAAATAAAAATTTAGATACTCAAAGTGTCACTAACGAATGCCCCATTTTTTATGCAGTAGGAATGTCTTATAAAAACTTATATAACCATAAGTAATGTAAAAATCAGGGGGTTACATCTTCCCCTGCTGAAATAACATTGTCTTCGGTGTTATTGGTTCTCTGAGAATAACTCTGGATGAGCCTCATATATGACTTTCTCGTCCTCCCAAGTAGCCTCTTCTGGGACAAAGTTCTTCCACTTGACTTTAACTTGGGGGATGACTTTCTTTTGGAGCATTATTTCTCTTTGATCTAGAATATGTTACGGTTCTATCAGGAACTCGCCATGAGGTTCTACCTACATGCAACAAGAATTTTAATCAGTTTAAATAAGAAAACTAATCTAGTTTTAATTGTAGTATGTCGTTGACTTACATGTATACCCTACCAATGTATGACATGCCTTGGGTTGTGTACATAATTCTTCAATAATGACACATGAAATACGTTGTGTACTAATATATGGCTGGGTAAGGCCAACCTATAAGCCACCGGTCCTATCCCTTCCAAGATATCAAATGGTCTACAGAAGCGGGGAGCTAATTTAGCACAAGTATTCTATCTTAGAGTGCTTTTCTTGGGTGTAATTCTCACATACACATGGTCCCCTACTACGAATTCCTGGAAGGTTATTTTTTTTTCTGTATAAACCTTTTTCGGTCTTGTGCTGACTTCAAATTTTTCCTGATCTTCTTGACTTCCTGCTCCATCTCTTCCAACATGTCTGGCTGAAGCATCATTTTGTTTTCTGGAATGCTCCAATTTATAGGATTTCGACATTGTCTCCCATACAACTCCTTAAAGTGACTCATCTTGAGGGATTCCTGGTACCCTTTATTGTATTCAAACTCAACCAAATGAAGATAATCCTCCCACTTCATTGGTTGTTGCATTACATACATGCACAACATGTCCTCTAACACTTGATTTACCCTTTCTATTTGACCATCCGTCCGCAGGTGATATGCAATAATAAATTGTATTTGTGTCCCAAGACCACTAATCAACGTCTTCTAGAATGTTGAGGTAAACTGTACATCATGAGCTGAAATGATATTTTAGGGTATACCATGTAATCTGAAGATTTCTTTCATGAAAATGTCAGCAATTTTCACTATCTTGTAAGTAGAATTAATAGGGATGAAGTGAGCCACTTTGCTGAGTCTATTGACTACCACCATAATGGAATCATTATGCCTTTTGTTTCTGGGTAGTCTAGTGATAAAATCAAGAGAAATCACTTCCCACTTCCATTCAGGCACGAGAATTGGTTGAAGAAATCCAGTAGGGTGCTGGTGTTCCACCTTAATTTGTTGACACTCTAAACATTTTTTTAAATATTCTGCAATATCCCTTTGCATCCCCAGCCAAGTGTAGTCCTTTCAAATTGTCATTAGCATATTTTGATATTCTGGATGTCTGGCGCAGGAGTTCCTATGATATTCATCCAAAATCTTTTTTTTCAGATTATCTTGATTGAGAAAATATATTCTCTTACGATAAAATAGGAACTGCTTCTCATTGAGCTCATATTCATATGGTTTCCCTTGCCTTTCAGCATTTTTCGCTTTCTTCCATAAGGACTGGTATTCCAAGTCCTTCTTGGCTACCTCTAAAATCTGTTCTTGAAAGTTAAATTCGATTTGGTTAAAGTACAACTCATAAATTCCATGCAACTTCCTTCTCATAGCATTCACCACCCGGTTCTCCTCTCCTTTCACGTGTTGTATATCAAAATCAAATTCACTTATGAAAGCATTCCATATGGCTTGGTGAGCATTCAGATTAGCTTGCTTAAAATATCTAGTTAAGCTACTATGATCAGTTCTTAGCTTGAACCTTTTCCCTAGCAAATAATGCATCCATATCCACAAAGAATGAACTACCGCAGTTAGCTCTAAATCATAAGTTGAATACCTCTGATCGTGATCCTTCAGTATCCTAGATTCATATGTTATGAATCTTCCCTCTTGAGTCAACACCACTCCTACACCCTCCTTACATGCATCAGTACACACCTCAAAATATTTACTGGGATCCGCTACCTTTAGAACAATGGTAGTAGTTAACAACTCTTTCAATAACTCAAAACTGTACTGGCATTCTTGGGTCCATTTAAATATTTGTCCTTTCCTTTGCAAGGAGGTAACAGGAAATGAAATTTTGGAGAATCAATTAATAAATCGTCAATAGTAGCCAGCCAAACCCATAAACGAGCTTATGTTAGCTACATTCTTTTGGAATCTCCATTTCATAATTGTCTTTATCTTGTCTAGGTCTACAACAATCCCTTCAACAAAAATCACATGCCCCAAATATTGGATCTGCTCCTTGAAAAAGTCACATTTACTTAGCTTAGCATAAATTTGCTACTCCCTTAGCATTCTCAGAAAAATGCGCAAATGTTCTTGGTGCTCTTCCATATTATTGGAGTAAATTAATATATCATAAATGAAAATTAGAACAAATTTATCCAAGTATTGGTGAAAAATTCCAGTTATTAAGCTCATAAATGTGTATGGTGTGTTGGTTAACCCAAATGGTAAGACAACAAAATCATAATGCCCATATCTGGTGCAAAATTTTTTCTTTCTTATATCTTCGTCCTTGATCCAGATATGGTGCTAACCTGAACTTAAGTCAATCTTGGAAAATACTATAGCTCCTTTGACTTGGTCGAATAGGTCATCTATGCGCGGTAGTGGGTATTTGTTTTTAACAGTCAGTTTTTTGAGTTGTCTGTAATCCATAGACATGCAAATAGTTCCATATTTCTTTCTCACAAACAACACTGGTGTTCCCCATGGTGACACGCTTGGCTAAATGTAGCCTTTATCCATCAAATTTTGCAGTTGCATCTTTAATTCTCTTAATTCTAACACACTCATTCTGTATGGAGTTTGAGACACAAGCATTGCCCCATGTATTAGTTAAATGGTAAAGTCTATGTCTCTTTTGGGTGGCAGCCCCATAATTCACTCAAGGAATACATCCTGGAATTCTTGAACAACAGGAATATTCTCTAACATAAGAGTCTTATCTTTTGCATTTGTGAATCCTACCTGAATTTCATAAAGTTGGCAACCTTTTCTCATGAATTTACTTAGCTGAGATGTAGTAGTAGGTCGTAGCGGAAAATGATTTTTAATACCCTGGAATTCTTGTCATGTCCCATCATTTGACTTGAAATGAATAATTTTATTCTTGCAGTCCATTAATGACCAATTTTTCTCCAGAAAATCCATCCCCAATAAAATATTGTGATCCCAGGGGCATAACATTGAGTTCTATAGTTATGTGTTGGTCTCCAATACTCACTTCACAATTTGGTACCTTAGCATTGACTCGCCTTCTTGTTCCCGTAGCTAGCTGAACTAGCCAATGGTTTTTAAATTTCTGACTCTGCAATTTACATTTTTGAACTACACGAGGGTGTATTTAGCTCAAGCTAGCCCCAGGGTCAACTAAAATTGAATCAGATTGGGTTTTAATCTTACCTTTTAACTCTATCATGGTTGGCTGGTAATTGGCTTGCCGATCCTCCAGCGCTACATTAATTCTGGGTATGTTTCGAGCTACATCCCCCACCATTGATGCCTCTTGCAAATTTTCTGCCACCTCACTCCTTCCTCAACGAGGGAAGCTTTTGAAGTAGTGTGCTTCACCACATCCCCAACATTGCATTGAATGTTTCTAGGGTTGTCCAATGTTGGGTCTGCTAGAAGCTTCTGTATGTCACTCCTCACTAGCCCACTTGGTCCTGGCTTGAATTTTTCCATTCTATTTACTAAGTTAATTTCTTGCATCATTCTTAAAATTGTTGGATCTGTTATTTTTGTTATTGGTAAAAGTTTTATGTCCTTTCCGATGTGGTCAACTTTTTCCCGTTTCTGCCTTTGCCTTTGATTTTTGATAGCACATCCATGCTTTCTTTATTGCTTCATCCATAGTTTTTAGATTTATGAACTCAATTATTTCCTTCATGTGTATCAGAAAACTACTGAAGAAATGTTGTACTTTTTCCTTTTCATCATGTAGATAAGGCACATATCTTAATAATGAAGTGAATTTTATAATAAATTCATCCATGGTCATCTGGCCTAATTTTAGATTATGAAATTCTTAGGATTTCTCATCGTAAAAACATTGAGATAGATACTTATTTTTAAAATATTGCTGAAACTCATCCCAAGTTACATTTTGATCTTCCACACCTCATACGTTCTTCACTCCCTCCCACCACAGTGTTGATTTTTCCCGTAGCTGGTAAGTGGATAAGAGGGCTTTAAGCTTGTTGTTATATTCATACACTTGGAAGTATTTATTCATGTTTATTATCCAAGCTTCCGCCATTTTCTCCGCCTCGCCATCAAAGGTAGGAGGCTTGATCTTCCAGAATTCTCCTTGCAATTCCACTTTCTATTTCTTCAAGTCTTGTTCTTCTAGAACATTTGTAGATTTAGCCTCATTGTATGTTCGAGTTTTATTACTTCCAGGCATTAGACTCTCTTCAAAGTTATCATGTAATGTTTGGTGTCGTCCTCTCTCTTCCTAAATATTTCTCTCGGGGCTAGGTTGTCCACTAGGAGGATTCTACCTATCTAATAGAATTTTCAATATTCTCTCATGTTCTCTCATCAACCTTTCATTGTTAATGCGAACCTTAAGCATCTCTATCTGTAGTTGTTGCACCGTATCCAGCAACCTATTTTTCTATCGTTGTTGTTCTTCTAACATTATGCTTGTCTATTGGTGCTGGTGCACACTTAACTGCACCGACATTTTGGGGCTGACCTCTAGGTTGGCCACAGGGTGAGTATCTCCGGTGTTTCTGGGTGTGTGCTGACTTGATACCTTTCTCATGGTAGCTTACACTAATCTATTCTTGTATTCAACACAATTTCCAACCATTGAACGTAAATAGGAACAACAACAGAAACATAACATGGTACTCACCCATCTGGCCCTAGTTTGTAACTCATGTTCCGATACCACTTGTCGCAACCATCACGCTAATACTTGCCAATTAAAGAGAAAAATTACAAAATATAAAACTTTGAAATGGTTTCCTAGCAAAGAAAACGCAGCACAAAATCATCGTTATGTCCTACTTATACTAGTTTATAATGACATGTATTCACTTAAAGCTTGTCTACATAATAATGGAATTACATATGAAACTTATTGTCACAACTAACAGAGTTGGTGAGTGAACTTTGGTTTTTATTATCATTATCATTATACTAGTCACTTGACAGAAAGCTTTACCATTATTAAAATCAGATCTTTGTTTGGCAATTACGAATCCAATTCGTCGGTCCATGTTTATTATTCTCTGTACCAGCAGATTTGTTTGATGAGAAGTAAATACTGTGCATTAAACAAAAGGGTAAAAATTTACATTAGACTTTATTATCCTACTCCTCAGTGAATGCGAAGTCATCTACCTATCCCAACACTGGCTCTCTGGTAGTATTAGGATCATCCAATTCTTATTTGGAGAAATTGATGGTAGATCTAGTGTATGAGGGAGGTTAGGGTAACTATCCACCCCCAGACTCCTGCTTGTGTCTCATTCTTCCATCGCTGGTTGTTGGAGCTTACTTTGCAAGCATTAGTTCGCAGACCATCCCGCATATGTTCTCCTTCTCTACCAAAATGTTGTCAACTGAGGGCAACTTCAACCCATCCACCACTACGATGGAGGTAAGGTCCAGAGGTTTCCCAGTTTACAACGCTTGTTTTTAGTTTTAAACACGTAGAACTTTGTCACATTTTATTTTAGATAAGGTTCAACTATATTAGTTATTACACAGAGTTTTCATGGATGATATCTATAGTTTCTTTTCCACTAGCCCTTAGAATCCCATTATGAGGGTTTGAATATGTGGATTTCTTGTGCATGATGTCTTCACATCCTTTGTGTGGCTTTTGGTCTTCCTTGGCCTCAAATCCTTTTGGAATTATTCAGGTAATGGGTTTTTGTATTTAATAAAAATAGATCCACAATTACCCTTAACCCTTTTCTTTGGATTGTTTTTATAGGGTTTTCACTCCATTGACTATGGCTATTTATTGTTACAGGTGCGAATAGTGTTGGAGGCAAGTGGAGTATGGTGGTTCTGGCATCATCTTCGGGCTCATGGTCGTAGGTAAGTTTTCGTTCCTTGTCATCCTCTGCTATCTTGTCCTCGAGTGTTCACAACAACTTCCAAACTGTAATACTTGGCTACTCCCATCATTCGGTTGCAAGTTTTCTATTATAAGGCACAACTGGCTCAACCGTAGCCTAGTAAATTTATTTCCCGAAATTATTTAGTTATTTCTCATTCTGGGCTTGGCCCTTAGCCAATATTTTTTACTACTTTACAATCTTATTTTTAAAAAATTTTGGGTTGTTAAAGAAACGTGCAAGCTAAAATTCGTTCTTTTTTTTTAATTTCGAAATACTGTGTAGAAATTTATTCGTCTACTGAAAAAAAAAATATTTGCAAGGGTTTATTCTTTCTTCAATTCTTGGTTAGATTATGCTATGTTGTTTTCCCAAGCAGTGACCTTATTGTTTTCTAGTTCATATGGCTAGTACTACGGCTCCTCCATAATGGAAGTTTATTCTTGCACAATATATTTAAACTATTTATGTCTCTATGTTTATGTGGGTTTATTATCTGCCTTTTGTCAGTGAAATTATTTCTTTGGAACGGTGGGACCCGATACTTGACCCTATTCATGGGTCTTTTCTCTAAACCCACGACCTAAATTTGGGCCTATGCTAGTGTAAGAAATTTGATGAACAATGGGATTTATGGCTCTTTTCTACTATTATTGGTTTTAAGTTCCTTTACAACCATTTATAACTGATTTCATTACTTCTTTAGCAGTGACAGTAAATCAAAAATTTAACTTAGTTTATCCAGTGCTTCAGCTACTCCACTCCTGGCATGCATTTAACACATTTATAATAACTATCGCTTTTGTTTTCAGAATTTTAAGGAATAAGTACTAATTTATCTGTACTAATGATTCACATTCTATTTTTCCAGTTATTCATGGTTCTAATATTTCTTTCTATAATATGGATGAAATATTTAACGTAACAACTCTTTTCAATATTTTCTTTTCATAAATGTTAAACTAATATTTATCTTTCTACTTGTTTATCCATTATGAATCTAGTACTCGTTCCTGTACTGTTAAATGCAATTTCATGTCTAGTATATTTTTCCTATAATGTATATGGACATTTGTTCCACATGTATTTCATCTGTCCTCAACAGTAAAAATTATACTTAAATTTCAGCTCTAAACGATATACTTAAAATACTTAAATACCTATTTCCAGGGTTTAATTTCAAGTAATTATTGATCCTCCTAACCTTGAGTGAGGCTATTACGTCATCCGCTCCCCCCTTGCTCCGCACCAAGCTTAGGTTTTCTCTTGAGGCTAGGAGTTAGATCTCAAGAGTAGGTCCAGCCTTTACTCCTTTAAGTAATTTATTGAGTTCCACTGGTTCTCACACTAGCTCTAGACAGCTCTAGTCAACCATATGTTTCTTAACCCTTCACCTTCTTCTGCACAGAACCCGTTGCCTCCCTATTATTTTCCCTTAAATCCTTTTGGAAAGGTAACTGCCAGAACTCTCTCAACCTCTTTTCCCTGGGTTCTTGGAATGTTTACCAAATAGTTACTTTCTCTTTCAACTCAAGGAAATAATATTAATTAATCTCTTTAAATAAAAATATAAATATTCAAAGTTTCACTAACAAATGCCCCATTCGTTATTCAGTAGGAATTTATTATAAAAACTTATATAACCATAATTAAAGTAAAAAGTAGGGGGTTACATTTTCATTCTTCAAATCTCATGTCTTTCATGATGATTTCTGTTATATTCCAAATTCCATAGGTGAGGTTTCATTCTTAGTGGTTTTAATCCAGTCTCTTCATTTCCATTGAAAATATGCTTTTTAGTAGCACAATACTTATGGTTCTCAAAGAGGAAGTGCCTATACTCATCAAGTTCGTCCTTTTCCTAAAATTTTTGAAAGAGGATATTTCATCTTAGGACCACAAACTAGACATGGAAATTTACCCTTTGTTTGAAGGTTTGCAAGGGATGGATTGATGTCAATTAATATAAAATAAGTGATTATTTACAAAACATTCATGATATGATCTAATTTAAATAATTATATACTATTAAAGTGTAATGGAATTTTAGGCACCACAAAAATGTGTTAATCCTTTCTCATCATGAATTCTCCATATAAGTATTCCATGGAATTTAAATTTATCCTCCCCTATTGGTTTAGGGATGTCATACATAGTGATGTCATCCCAAAAATTCATTAATTCAATGATAAGATGCTTGAGATATACATAAATATAGTTAACTTGGTACTTCCCTAGTTGTTTAACATTACACATAATTAATATCATGATATGCACATATAATTAATAAAATAAATATAACATATTATGCAACAAATAAGAGAAATTAAAATATTAAAATATTCAAAATTTTAATGTAAATAAATACCTGGAAAAATCATTCACAACATAATATGCTCTCTCTTTATTGACATACATGTAGGAAGGTTATTGTTGAGAACAAAAATTGGTCATGTTGAATAAATAGACCCGAACTCTCCAAATGGATTAAAACTATCAACCACCAATGAAAGCCTAACATTACCAAGTTCATCTTTAAAATGTAGTCATTTTTCTTCAATTTTCCTAAATGCATAACCACTTGCACATATGCACACATTCAAAGAAAACCATCTCAACTTCTCTTCCATGCATGGTAATCCATAAAATGTACTGTGTTTTTACACTTCAACAATTGTTGCAAACATGGAAGTATCAAGATATGACAAATAAATTTTTGAGGCACATTTTTTGTTATTTGATCAATTTTATATCTACTATTTTTTGGAGGCCCATTCTACAACCCAGTCTAAGGGGATGTGTAAGTTTTCGGTACGTACATTGAGTTGCATGTACCTCTTTAAGATAAAAATAAGAAATTATTCTCTAAATAGAAAAATAATGTCTGCTATAATAAAAGAAAATGAATATGTTATAAATTAATTAGAAAAATAATTCTAACTATAATATAAAAAAATAATATTCTTTAAAGTAATTAGAAGTAAAAAAAATGTGTGAGTAAGAAAAGGTATATGTTTATATCTAGAAAAGGTATTGTTAAAATAAAATATTTTAATGTTGTATATAAAGAAAGTATTGAATGTGGGTTATCAATAAGATATTTTAATACTAATTAATATTGACATATATTTAAAATATTCAAAAATACAATTTAAACAATGAAAAATTACACAATGTTATATTTTTCACTTAAGTTTGCGCTTGCAGAAACTATATCGCTCTCTACTCATGTTAGATCCGTACTTAAGATGGATCTATGCTCATTGAGCAGAGAGAATCATTCAAAAACCCATTTTTAGGGGATGTGTAAGCTTGTCCATCCATTAGTTGAGTTGAAATGTATCTATTTAAGATAAAAATTAAAAAAATATTCTCTAAATAGAAAAATAATGTGTGCGATAATAAAAGAAAATGAATATGCTATAACTTAATTAGAAAAATAATTCTAGTTATAATTAAAAAAAATGAATATGCTTGATGCAGAATAGCTACAAAATACCAAGAATGCACTACAAACTCAGTTTTTAAGACTCCTCACAAAACCCTTTACTTCGCAACAAAGTTCAATCCTTCGCAGTTATCAGCATACACACGCACACGAATCAATAGTGGAGTTTTATAACATATGCAAACCCAAAAATAACCCAAACCAATGCAGAAACTCAAACAAAATGCGAACACGCGGGAGTTCTTTCCGGAGGGACCCACACAACTCAACCAATCATCGGCAGTCGCACTTCACACAATATCCAAGTTAACTTAAAACATTAAAGTCTATTCCCTGCGATTTGCGATTTTGTGCCACGTTGACGCATGTGTTCCACTTCACGTCGCAGATCTCTTAACTTACCCCGTGGCGGTCCTTAACACTAACCCAAAAACTTTGCGATGTGTGATCACCACTTTCAATCTACACCATTGGTTTTTGTTGGATCCGACGGTCCACACAATTCCCTCTCTGTACCACTTCGTATCGCAAACCTTTTAACTTACCATGCAACAATCCGTAATGCTAACTCTAACCTTTTGCGACTTTTGATCACTGCTTTCAATCTCCACTATTGGCTTCTGCAGGATCTGACGGTCCGTGCAACTTCTCCTCCATGCCAATTCGCATCGCATGTTAAAACCTTTAACTTACAAAATCTTAAATTTGTTTTCTATTCTTTGCAACTTTCTCTTATCATCATTGATTGGTTTTATATCGATGGTCCTCGTCAAACCTACAAGTTCGATTGGGGTTCGTACTGTGGTCAACACAATATTTCATTCAACAAAGAAATGTGTAGAATAAGGCCTCGCCGTGCCTGCAAATCTGATTAAGTTTCTTGTGGCATGATTTAAATACAGATATTTGACTTTCAACATAGGTTTTAAATAACTAATTTAAAATAGGGAGTCCATTCAAAACAAAAAACACTTAGAATTAGGTTGGAAATGAAATATTGTTTAAAAAAAAACAGAGATCTCGATTAAACACAAGACACTTGGAAATAATTTGGAAATGTTAAACATAGATCCAAGCCCTCTGATGGTTGATTTTACATTTAATTCTTCTTCTCTATTCTCTCCTTTCCCGCTACAGATGGTACAACCTGACAATGGTGGATTTGGTTACTTTTTATGCCTTTCCCTAAAATCCCCATATGGTTGAGAAATTGTCAATCAGTTTCAAAACAGTTTATTCAACTAAAAACTTAACTAATCCTAATGTAGCCATTCTTTGAATCTGGAAACTAAAATGGCCAAGTAAGCCCAAATTAACTAAAAAAAGTAAAATCAAAATCAAAATGTCTTCTTTTGTCCAACAGAAGAAATCAGCTCCAACTGTAGCCTTTCAGTTAGATGCTCCTACATTAGGCTCCAAGGGAAAATTAAATTCATGGCTCATGTCCATGAGCTCTTCAATAGAATATCCCGTGCTTTGAATTTGGGCAGCATCTAACCAAGAACAATCCTCAAGAGGAAGGTCCTTCCATTTGACCAAATATTTTAAATATTATTTGTTTCGTGTCTTCCTGGCCACCTGTGTGTCCAAAATCTGTTCAATCTCCAATGGCTGTTATAGAGGCATCTATCTAATATGTGATCTCTCCTCATCCTGGGTGTCCCATGTTTGTCTCTCCGAACTATCTTCTTTATCAACAACACTGTATGGGTACAGATCTGCCACATTAAAAATGGGCACGATTCCTACACTCGGAGGTAACTTGAACTCATATGAATTTGCATAAAACTTTCGAAGAATTATATAGGGCTCGATCTTTTTCATCTTCAATTTATAGTATTCGCCTTTAGGAAACCTCTCCTTGCGCAAATGTTCCAGTACTAAGTCTCCTACTTTGAATTTTACCTCTCACCTTTTCACATCTGCTCACTCTTTATATTTTTGGCTATTGTCTTGTAGTTTCAATTTAACTTGTTCATGTAGATCACTGATTTCTTTTTCGAAATGTTCACCATCAGCACTCCTACGTTCTAAGTGAACCAAATCTAGCAACTCAAATACTCCACGTGGCTGCATTCCATATAGGATTTGGAAAGGACTTCTGCCCATACTTCTCTTGGGTGAGTCATTATAATCAAACTCTGATTTTGCAAGCACACGATCCCATTGTTTGGAATTTTCACCAACTAGACTCCTTCGCAGATTTCCTAGACTCATGTTCACAACTTTAGTTTTCCCATCTGACTGTGGATGATAAGAAAAACTGAAATTTATTTTGGTGTCTAACTTCTTCCACAATGCTCGCTAGAAATGGGCTGTGAACTTTACACCCCTGTCCGAGATGAAGGACTTCGGCAAGACCTGTAATATGACTACCTCTATAAAGAAAAAATGAGCTACATGTGTGGAATCACTTATCTTTCTGCGTGGAATGAAATGTGCTATTTTGGTAAAACGATTTGCCACCACCATGATGGAATTGAATCCCCATTGTGTCTTTAGTAGACCTAAGACAAAGTCCAAGCTGACTGAGTCCCATGGTCTGTTCGAAATGGGTAAGGGTGTATACAACCCTGCATTATGGCTGCATCCCTTTGCATGTTGACACACTTTACACCAGATCATGAATCTCTGTACATCCCTTCGCATTATCGGCCAATAGTAAAAGTGGCTCAGCTGATCCAAGGTCTTGTCTATACCAAAATGTTTGGCCAAACCTCCACTGCATTTTTCCTGGATTAAGTTCTGTCACATAGAAAATTTCGTAATACACAACTGTCCTTTTTTTAACAACAACCCAATCTGCATGTTATATTCACTACAAGGAAAAGACCCTCTAGTGGAGATTATAAAGGAGGTTTTTAGTGTTATAAAATTGGCCAAAATTGTCAAAAAAACATATGCTACCACATCTGTTTCTGGTAATGGAGGTTTTGGCGGAGCTTTTAACAGAAATTCAACAAAACTGAAAAATAAGGGGCAGCCGAAGGTTATTACGGAGGTTTTTTCATCGGTGATCTTTTCAGGTTTTAACGCACTGGTGCATATCGGTAGATAGCGCACTGAGGCGGTCTAAGGAGAATGCACCGGGGCATTAAGGAAAACAACAAGACCAGGCTTGGTGTTGGTGATACAATGCATGAGGTCATTCTAATTGGTCATGGGATTTGAGCGGTGCCCATAGGTCATATAAGCGCACCAGTGCGTGTAACTTTCTGAGGCACCGGCACTCCGTATCACATAAAGAAACCGAGATTTATAATTGGTATCGATATTCATGCGGTGCACATGAAATATACAAATGCACCGGTGCTTATAGATACATAAACACCCCAGTGAGCATTATCACACAAACACACCAATATTTATAATTGGAATCGGTATTAGTGCGGTGCCCATAGAATCATAAACGCACCAGTGCGTATAAACACATAAATGCACCGGTTTTCATTTTGTTTTTCTTAGAAACATCCACCTCTGATAGTCCAATTATTGTGATTGTTTTAAATTCAGTATTCATCAAAAGTCGACACATATTATAACAATATTCATATTAACTACATTTTTATTAATGCATTTGAATGTGTTGTTTGGATTAATTTGTTATATCATATCAAAATTATTATGGTTTTTTAAAATTCATTTTTCATCAAAAGTCGACAAATATATATAATCTTATAACAATATTCATATGAATCAAATTTTTATTAGTGCATTTGAGAATGACAATGGAGAACGCAATAGAATAAATTAAATTTTATGATTATATATATATATATATATATATATATATATATATATATATATATATATATATATATATATATATGAATAAGACATTCTTTATCATACAAAATGGGACAATTATTTGTATCCGTTTTTCTTTCAATTGGGAGACTATGTCCATTACATTAAACAAAATGTCTGATTTCATAGACATATTTCAAAAAATAAAACGCCTTGCTTTGATATCCAAATTACATAGTGATCATCATTCTTCGCTTGAACTGTTGTCACTGCTAGAGTTACTTCCATGACTTGGATTATTTTCAGGAATGTTGTGTTCACGGCATTGATTGTTTTCTTCTTCTTCACTTTCCATCTACAAACATAAAAATAAACTTAAATGAGTGTATATAAATTGGTGAGAATAATGAAAATTCCAATATTAAATAATATACATCAATGTAAATCGAAAAGAAAAATGGCGTACCATAGCAACAATTGACTCATAAACTATACACATTCTTTCAAAACCATGTACCATACCATCTTTCAAAATTTCATCTGTTGGCGCAGTTCCATACTTTGTTTCCTACAAGTTTTATACCCCATAACAAATCATATATTTAATATAAAAGATGTTTTTTTTCTATTAATTATAGAAGGAACTAATTAAAACAAGATCGATATATGCTTACAAATTCCACAATTAAATTCTGATATGCCAACATATATTCGCAACCCATATTTAACCCAATTTCAATCAATTCGTCTGATGGTTCTTCTTTGTATGTTAGCACCTGTTTGAAGACATTCAATGATGATTTTTGTAAAACAACTTAAAAAATACAAAAATGAAATCTACTTAATTTGTTATAGGGAAGTAACAATTACTCACAAACTTAGAGATCAACCATTTTCTTCCTTGTCGTCCTGTTTTATGTGCTAAATGCGTTCCATTTTCTTTTCTTTTCTGCAAGAAAATTATTGAAAATTAATATTTAATGTTAAATTGTTTATTTATTGTACCTAATGATCAAAAAATTCAATGATTACATATTACATTTGAAGTATGTTGGTGTATTCGTTACACTAGATCCCTCAAACTTTTGTAAATGTTTTCCCCCCTTTCGTTAACTTCCAGCATCACTCCAGATGAGCCAAGGAGCAATTCATTATCATTTGCATGTTCTATTTTTTTTCTTTTCTTAGAACAACATTCCTTTTCTGAGTTGTTGGTCCCTGTAGAACATTAAACATATGTGAATTAGTAGATTGTTTGACACATGTTATCTAATAATTTTAAGTATATTATTCATGATAATTAAAAAAAGAAACTCATATTGGATTGATAGTATTGTTTCATTCACTTTATTCATATTTTTGCAATTTTTCCATTAAACTTTTACGCTCTTTCGGTCGTAGATCAGAAATAATCATATCGAGCTTCATCATTTTTTGGCTCTGCATGATACATAGTAAACAATACATATTAGTGAAAGTTACATATAGTTCAGAAATAATATTTTTTATAAAGAATTTACAAAGAATTTCTCTTTTTTGCTTTTCTTGATGTGTTAATAGTATTTTTGTTACTTGATATTTTTTTAGTCATTTCTTTATCAATCTGAAACCTATAGCATATCATTCATTAATATATTATTAAATAAATTCTCAACTTTTCAGGTAGAAAATAAATCTTGAGACACCGATGCACCTTTCATGAAATATGCACCACCACCGGTGCATGGTTATATTAGCAACGCACCACAAAACAGTATAATACACCATACGGTGCATTCGGTATTAAAAACACACCACAAAAATAGTGTAATATACCTAACGGTGCGTTGGGTATTATAAACGCACCGCCAAAATGGTGTAATACACCGTACGGTGCTTTCCTAGTTAAACAGAGCATTGTTGCCCTATATTAGATTTGGCGCACAGATTTAAAAAAAAAAAAATCACTTTTTTACAACACAGAACTTACCGATGCACTGTAATAATACATAGCACCAGTGCGGTGGCATACGTAGGGCGCACCGATAAAGAAAAATCCATTTTTTCAAAAATTCATGCAATGGACGAATGGATCGGGATCCGACTATGCAAGTCATCCCGTGGGTTGGACGTCAAAATAAAATGAAAAAACCTAATTTTTAAATCACAGAAATAGGGAGAAGAAAGGGAAAAAGAAAAAAAATGAAGGGTTCAGGGTAAAAATGGATAAAACTGCAGGAAAAAATAAAAAACTGCAGAAAAAAAGTGAAAAAAGCAATTAAATTTAATCACGAAATGGTTTGAATTTCTATGATAAAGGGCTTGAAACACTAGATTTTTTGTTTATGATTGTCTCAATACTTTTTTTCAAACAAATTTCACCATCCACAGTGCCCTAGTGCTCTCCTACAAAAATGTGACTGAAAATTTTTAGCAAAAATAGTGAAATAATGAAAAGTGTTTAGTATTTAAAGAATTATTTTATCAAATTAGATTTTTGAAAATATTTTTCTGCCCATTTTTCAAATTGCCGCTTTTTTTTAAACTTAAACAAAATAGAGTTACGTTTTTTTTATTTGCGTTTATTCATTTTCGGTGCACGGAAATGTGACGCACCGGTGTGTTGTATTAATATGATGCACTGGGGCTTGTTAGGATGATAAGCGCACCAGACTTTTTAAAGTTTTTATTTTTTATTTTTTTGGTATGTAAGATCATAATAAAATAATGATAATTATAATGTACATGAATTTATTTTCATTATTTTCTAAACTTTATATATGTCAGATCATAATAAAATAATGATAATTATTAAGTACATGAATTTATTTTCATTATTTTCTAAACTTTATGTTACAAAAATTCATATTATTCTATATTTTTTATTTTACAATTATTTTCAAATTTACAAATCTAAATATTTTAATAAAATCATTTCACATTAATGCAATTAAAATTTTCACATTAATAGAATTAAAATTTTACAAATTAAAATTTTATATACAATTACAATTACACTTATAATTAAAATTACAATTACAATTTTACATTAATTTCACATACATGAATTATGATTGGAATTAAAATTACAATTTTAATTTTACATACAATTACATTTACAATTTTACATATAATTACATTTACAATTACAATTACAATTTTACAAATATTTTACAGACAATTCAATTAAAATTACAGTTACAAATACAGTTACATTTACAATTTTACATAGAATTACATTTACACTTACAATTACAATTTTACAAATATTTTACATACAATTCAATTAAAATTAAAATTACAAATACAATTAAAATTTTACATTAATAAATATTTTACATACAATTACACTTAAAATTACAATTAGTAAAAATAAAAATACAATTTTACAAATTTAGATATAATTAAAATTTAAATTACAATTACATTCATGACATAATATTTAATAAATATCATGGTCATTTAATAATATTAAATTAATTAATAAACATCATCACGATCATGTTAACCATCGTACAAACATCATATTCGACTAATAAACACATTCAATTAACATCAAATTAACATTATATATTAACACCATCACAACACAAACATCAAATATACATCTCAATATAATGTCAAATAACTCATGCACCTATCTCATATACACATCTATCTGCAAGCTAAACATTAAATGAACATATCTAACATGACTAACAATATGCGCCATATCATGATGATCATCAATATGAAAATTAAGTACAACTGCAACATGAACATAAAATACATGGACCATATATATATATATATATATATATATATATATATAACTGAATAATGTTAAAAATATACAACTGTAATATAAATCATGTCATGGATCAGGCATTGGTGGTAGTATAACAACATGATCAATAACACTAGTAGAAGTGGAGGCGGCTTGCTTAGTAAAGCTGGGTGCAGCCTCGACAGTTGGTGGTCGACTAGCCTGCTCATGATCATGATGATCACTAGTAGTGATGGATGCATCCGCTGGTGGTAGAACATGATCAATACGAGGTGCAGTAGTAGTGGAGGTGGCCTACTCAGTCAATAGTACTGTAGCCTCAGCGGTTGATGGTCCATCCTGCTCATGATGATCGTGGCTAGTACTCATGGTGGATGTTGCCGGCTACTGACTAGACGTGGCCGATGGTCCAACCTCATCTCCATGATGAATAGTGTCAGATGATGGCAGTGAAGCCTCATGTTGATCATCAAGCACGTCGCGAGGTGAACGATCATGAGATGCATCTAAGTGGTTGTTGGCAAACTATCCATCATCACGTGCCACAGCTCGACTACGCCTATAGCTACGGACAATACTCCTCAATCACGTAACAGCTGTCATAGCTCCTACAGGATGTCGCATCAAGTTGTACATGTCACATGACATGCCTCTCCACATCCGTATCAATCTATCATCACCCTATATCTTTCTGTAATGAGCGGGCCTGATGCCTGCATCTGAAATCAATCCACAGAGTTGGCTACCCAACTCCATTCGGTATCTGGTATCTAGTCGACCACACCTAGCAAAAGGCGGTACCGGTACACCATGAGGTGCATAAGGATCAGCACGTCTCTCTGTTGCACCGCTGGCCTCATCCTAATCTAGCGCATCAGCCATCTATTGATCGTAATCATCAGGATCAACACCTGGATCATGTGGTGGATCCGACATCTCATCGCCATCAAAAGACCCAAGGTCTGCAAAATATATACAAGTACACAACAATAATTAAACAATTTCATTACACAATTTAATAAAAATAAGTTAAAGATCATGTTGGAATAAATATAAATAAAATAGTAATATTACCTTTATCATCTGGCAGCTCATTAGGTGTGAAGAGGATGTTGGGACATCCTCACCAATCTAGTCTAGCATAAGGACATGGGACCATAATGAAGGGAGGCAGCCCACCAATGCTGGCTAGTAAGTCTAGAGAATCATGTGATATCCTTGCTGGAAACATACTGTCTCCCCTGTTGGGCATCATCTGCCCCTACATGCGCATCCGGGCCTCCAATATCAGCCTACGAGGTTGTCAAACAAAACTGGGTCTCATCTCTGGAAACCTCTTAAAAAATAAACAAAACAGCTTGGAAGAAAAAGGGAAGTTGACCCTCCCTTGTGCATGAGCATGACATCTATCTAAGGCCATACAAAAATTTCGCCAAAAAATGGAAAACCACCTGACAAGTCGTGGCTACTGTACCAAAGAATCAACGTAATATAAAAGCGAGCAACTAATGTGTTTCCTGCCACTGGTGTTGTGCGAAATGATTGAAGTGATAATAGAGAGGCATTGCACGTCCTATCTACCAAAAGCACCTATACATAACTGACCTCCAAGCACCTGAAACTCTAAACGAGATAATACATGTGCTCCAATGTATCTCTCAGAGTAAAATAATTGACTCCCTGCTACACAACCAGGTGGCACGTCTGAGAATGAGGGAAAATCCACCCGTCTCGTTGATTGTCCTGTAAGAAAATAAATGTCCTCCTCAGTGGGTGTGTACCATTGGTCAGGACCAACCTAAAAAGCTTGTCGGTGGGCATTCCACCTACCGATAAGATGTCTCAAAAGCACACTATGGGCCTTTAGGTTGGAAATAGCCTCCTCATAGAACTTGAGGAGGCCTAGCTGCTTAAGGATATCCTAGGTATCTGTAGTAATAGGGCAAGGGCATCCATCTCTTTCCCTCTTTCTCACCTCCCATTAATGTTATATTTTTCTGCTTGTTTTTGCTGTTGTTGCTCCTGTTCTCTTTGAATCATTGCCATATTAAATAATTTTTTTTTATTAAAATATAAATATAAATATACATATATAATGTTTTTGACAAAAAAACAAACATACAAGTTAGTGCTCCATAAAAATAGTCACGCATCAATTCCAGTGCATTATAATATTTTAGCGCACCATCCCTGGGGCCGCTAATGAAACAGGCCGCACTAGAGTCAGTGTCGATGTCTATTTTTCAAGCACCGTGGACTGTACATAATTCAGAATAGTGGTGCGCTGACTGAAATATATGTCATGCTGCGTATTGTTGTGTCAACGCACCGACTTTATGACAATGACATAGTTGACAGTGCGGTCTCTTACCCAGCCGCACCGTTGACCCTCTTGGAATGAAAAATGCAGTGCATTGACATAAACTGGGGCGAAAAATGATGTCAACGCACTGCATTGTGATTTCCGGGGTCAACAGTGCGCCTGGCTAAATGAGTGCACTGCCTTTTTTATTTTTTATTTTTAGTTTAAAATTTATCAGGGTGCCTTTCGACACCACCCCAAAAACGGTGTGGTTACTGTTAGCACCGGTAGCGGTGCTGCCTATAAATTTTACAGGTAGCCCCACTATTCAGTGCGAGTTGAACAGATTGAGCGCACCGTGCAACAAATTTTTTTTTTAATGGTTATTTTTAAGTTTATTTCAATTTATAATCCACTAAAAGGATTAATTATAGAAAAACTAGAAAAATACCTGTACATTTTGCCGTCTAGGAGGAATATTGGCAGTAAAATTTGAAAAATAAAAATTTCCCATTGTTTTTCAAAATGCAAGCTGGAGATTGGTGGCCAATGTAGAGCAGCAGTGCATGTAATGGGTGAAATGAGAGCATCGATATCAGGGCGGCTCAGAAATAAGAAAGTAGCACCAGGGCTTGAGAGCTCTGGAGCACTGAAGAAAGTGAATACTGAAGTTTTTCGGCTGTAATTTTTTTTAATTAACCCTATTTTGGTGTGCAGGGTTTTCTAAGCGCAACGGTACTGTTAAACAAAACTGCACTGGGATGTTTCAGTTTTGGCGTGGAAATTTGACGATGCACCGGGGCGGCGTAATTTTAAATCACTGGTGTGTAATAGTCACAAAGCACCAGTTTTTTGGCATTATTTATATATATATATATATATATATATATATATATATATATATATATATATATATATATATATATATATATATATATATATAACGCTATTTCAGTGTGTGCATTTCGGGTGCATCGGTGCTATTAGAGAAGAACGCATCGGCTCGTTCCTATTTTGGCACGGTGTTTTATGATTCATCAGCGCGGAAAAGTATTGACACCCCGGTGCATTACAATAATTGGACGCCCCGACGGTGTGTTTACTTTGCGCACGTTGTTCGGTGTGCCAATGCTGAGTGCACACTGGTGCGTTCTGTGGTATCGTGCGCACCGGTAATTTATAGCTTAGGAGCACTAAAAAATTGAAAAATCTGAGTTTTTTGTCGTAAAATTTTCTTTAGTTTAACCCTTTACCAGTGTGTGTTGTTTATAGGTGCACCGGTACTGTTTGCTACAAATGCATTGGTCGGTTTTTGTTTTGGCACATTTTTTATGATGCACCAGTGCGGTTGATTTCTACCACACCCGGTGGTTTCGGTGTTGGCGTTGTGTTTTATAATGCATCGGTGCAAATGAGTTGTGAGGCACCAGTGCTCTATTATATTATGACGCACCGGGCATGTGTGTACGGAGTGCACGGTGTCCGGTGTGCCAATGATTTTGTCTGCATCGGTGCGTTCTTTTTTTCAGAGCATCGAGGAAAGTTGTAACGATAAGAGCATCGATAGGAAAACATCTGTAAAACCCTCTGCCCGCCAACCTCCTCTAGTAACCTCCGCTAGAAATGGATGTATGGGGTATTTTTCTTTGTGGTCCCTCAAAAACATCCACTAGAGGGTATTTTCCTTGTAGTGATTCCAACCATGGACTATTGTACCTCAACAGTGGATTCTGGAAAGCTTCATAAGCTTCCTTAAAATCTGCATCCACTTCATACAAGTCTTTGATATGCTCAAATCCAAACACTTTCACTACGCTTTCTTGTAAAATCAGAGTTCTCCTGCTTAATGCATATGCTACCTTATTGATCTAACCACTGATGTGTTTCAAAAAAAAATTTAAAACTCTACAAGTACTCCACCCACATCGAGTGTTTATAATTCAGCTTGTGCTGCTGCATATATTGAAATGCATAATTGTCTGAAAATAAGACAAACTCACTAGCCAAAAAATAATGTCTCCAATGTTTCAATGCTTAGACGACTGCATAAAATTCTTTGTCATAAGACATATACTTCTTCCTGCTCTCATTTAACTTCTCAGTGAAGTATGTTATTGGCTTATCTTCTTGGTTCAGTACTGCAACAATGGTTGTCCCACTGGCATCACAACAAACTTGGAAAATTTTGTTGAAGTCTGGCAACTTTAAGATTGGTTTTTTCGTAATATTCTTCTTTAAAAACTGAAAATTCCTCTCAGTAGGTTATGTGCAATGAAAAGGATAATTTTCCTTCTTAATGATATCCAACATAGGTGCACAAATACGACTAAAGTTCTTTATAAAATTTTGATAGAAACTTGCCAATCCATGAAAACTTATTACTTCAAACAAAATTTTTGGGAGATGGCTAGCTAACTATTGTTGCAACCTTCTCTGGGTCCATCTTCAACTCATTCTCATAAATTAAAAAGCCTAGATAAATCAATTCCTTCTTGAAAAAGGAACATTTTTTAAAATTCATTACAATTTATTTTGCTGCAATTTTTCTAGCACATACCTGCCATGCCAAAAATGTTCTTCCTTTGTCTTGCTGAAAATAATTATATCATCTAGCTATACAATCACAAACTTACCAATGAATTCCTTCAAACGATTTATCAAACACATGAATGTGTTTGGTGCATTACTCAACCCAAAAGACATGACCAACCACTCATACAAGCCTTCATTGGTCTTGAAAGTTGTCTTCCATTCGTCACCTTCTCTAATCCTGATCTGGTGATAGCCTCTTTTCAGATTTGTCTTTGAAAATTACACTGATCCACTCAGACAACCCATCATATCATCCATCCGAGGTAAAGGAAACATGTACCTGATAGTGATCTTTTTTATCGCCCACGAATTAGTGCACATCTGCCATGCCCCTCCTTTCTTGGGAGCTAAAAATGTCGAAACAGCACAAGGCTCAAACTCTCTCGAACCAGTCCTTTATCCAACAATTCCTATGCTTTATTCTTGATCTCCTCATTTTCTTTCGGAATCATCTGGTAAGTAGCCTTGTTTAGAAAACTGGCTCCTAGAATAAAATGAATATGGTGACTGATGCTCTGCTTTGGTGGTAATTTTTCTAGTAGATCATCCACCACAATATCACTAAAATCTTGCAGCATGTTCTGTATTTCCATAGGTAAATCAATGGTTTCCGTATATATCAATACTACTCTTGGCCTTTTCGCAACTGCATAATTCACCTCAATATGTTGCAGAAACTCCTTCCCTCCTATCAGCATTATTTTAGTACCACTGGTTTCTATAGTCTCTTCTTCTTTCATGGGAACTAGCATATGATTTATCCCATCCTTCACAAATCAGTAACAATTCTTGTCCCCATCATGGACAACCTTTCTATCATATTTCCGTGTTCTTCCCGGTAGAATATGGCACACGTCCATAGGCATAATATCGCAAGTTATATTGTCCTTATACTTTCCAATGTGAAACTCCACCTCACACTGCTCATTAACCAGCAGTTGGTGTCCCTTCTACAATGAAGACACCTTATAGGAACTTGGGTGCTTCAACGTCTTCAAACCCAAATTTTCCACCATCTGAGTGGCTACCAGGTTATCGATTCTTCCACTATCTATAATCAATTTGCAACATTTTCCATGTGACTTACACAAAGTATGGAACAATTCTTTCCTCTATGTCAGGTCAGCCACCTCGTTAGTTGGTTTTAGTAAAATCTTGTTCAACACCAATGCCTCTCCTATTTCAGGCACATTCTCTACTTCTTATGGTGTTGCCTCTACTTCATCAAGTTGAGCAACATATGCTCCCCTCTGTCCAGTTGGTTCATTTTCAGGACATTCCAAAGAATCATGTCCCCATTTGTGAAACTTGTAACACTAGTAGGCATTTCCTTTGCCTCTACCATTACCTCTTCCTTGCTGGTATGACCTTCCACATCTAGTGTTACCTTCCCTCTCAGTCTATCCCAAAGTTTTTTAACTTCTTCCTTCTTCATTACTGTTGGTAGTGCTACCTCTGCCAAAGGGCTATCCTCTTCTTATACCAGATCCACATCCTCTTCTTGCATTCTTCTTCATGGAAATCTTTTCTTTTACCTTCAAAGCACACTGATATGTCTCCTATATAGTTTTTGGGGAAATAATATTGATCTCGTCCAATATTTCCATCCTTAGACCATTTACAATTTTGCATTATTCTCAGGGGTATCTTCAACATACCCAACCCTCAATTTTAATTTGTAGAACTCTTCTATGTATTCCTTTATAGTCATTTTCTTCTATCTCAGGTTCTGCACTTGTCTGTAAAGGGAAATTTGGTAATATTTAGGCAGGAACTTGCTTTCATCTTTGCAATCATCCTGTACCAACTCTTGATCAAAGGCTTGTTTAGTATTCTCCTTTCTGCCTACACATTGTCCCACCATAGTGTGGTGTGTCGTTTCAACTTAGTGAAAACAAACCTGATTTTTTTGTCCTCACTAATTTCCTCATACTTGAAGTATTTATATAAAACACTTATCCATAATTGGAGAGCTTTGGTCTTAGCTTGCTGCTAGCCATCAAGTCAGATTTCAGTAATCTAATTTCTGGTGGCTCGTTCTCTGGCTCATATATTTCTGCCTCTAGCTCCTCATCTTCACTGTCATCTCCACCTTCAAGGTGCCCATGCCTTCCTTCTTCTATTGCTACCAAACATGCAAAAAACACTCTAATTTCTTTGTGTAGTTCTTCATCTGCTACTCCCCTTGCAACTCTTCCTCGAATTCTTCTCCCTGCTTCAGCTCTTCCCCGACCTCTTCTTCCTACTTCCATCTTCACTTAGAAAGAAAAACTTGCTTATACCAATTTATACAGACTAGCTGCAAAATACCAAGAATCCATTATGGACTGAGTTTTTAAGACTCTGCACGAAACCCTTTAGTTCACAACAGAGTTCAATCCTTGGCAGTTATCAACATACATACATGCACGAGTCAACAACGAAGTTTAATAACATACGCAGATGCAACAATAACCCAAACCAACATAGAAACTCGAACAAAATGTGAACACACGGTAGTTATTTCTAGAGGGACCCACACAGCTCCGACCAATCGTTGGCAATCATACTTCACACAATATACAAGTTAACTCAGAAAATTAAAGTCTTTCTCCTACGATTTGCAATTTTGCATCGTGATGACACGTGTCTTCCACTTTGCATTGAATATCTCTTAACTTACCCCGTGGCTGTCCTTAATGATAACCCCAAAACTTTGCGATGTGCAATCGCCTTTTTCAATCTACACCATTAGTTTTTGCTGGATCTGATGGTTCGCGGAATTCCCTCTCTGTACCACTTCGCATCACAAACCTGTTAGCTTACCATGTGATGGTCCTTAACACTAACTCCAATATTTTGTGACTTGTGATCACTTCTTGCAATCTCCACCATTGGCTTCTGCAGGATCCGACAGTCCGCGCAACTTCTCCTCTGTGCCAATTCGCATCACAAGTTAAAACCTTTAACATGAGAAATCTTTACTTTGTTTTCTATTTTCTGTGATGTGTGACAATGTTATGGTTACGATGTGCTTTTATCAAAATTGATTAGTTTGGTATCGACGATCCTCTTCAAACCTGCAAGTGCGATTGGGGTTCATACTGTGGTCAACACAATATTTCATTCAACTAATAAATGTGTAAAATAAGGCCTCGTTGCCCCTGTAAATCTGATTAATTTTCTTGTGGTGCGATTTAAGTATAGATATTTGACTTTCAACAGAGGTTTTAAGCAACTAATTTAAAACATGGAGCCCAGTCAAAACACAAAAAACTTAGAATTAGGTTGGAAATGAAATACTTTTTAATAAAAACAGAGATCTCGATTAAACACAAAACACTTGGAAATAATTTGGAAATGGAAAACATAGAGCCAAGCACTATGATGACTAATTATACATTTAATTCAGCTTCTCTATTCTCTCCTTTCACGCTACGAATGGTAGAACCTCACAAAGGTGGATTTGGTTCGTTTTTATGCCTTTCCCTAAAATCCCTATATGGTCGAGAAACTGTCAATCAATTTCAAAACAATTTATTCAACTAAAAGCATAACAAATCGTAATTTAACCATTATTTTATTCTGCAAATTAAAATCTCTGAGTTAGCCCAAATTAACTAAACAAAGTAAAATGAAATTCAAAGCATATTCTTCTCTCCAATAGAAGAAATCATCTCCAATTGTAGCCTTTCAGTTGGATGCTCCTGCATCAATGCTCTAAAGTAATTAGAATCTAAAAAAATGTGTGAACTTATGATGCTTAAAACATAACATTTAAATAACCTACTTGAAGATCTATGCTGACTAATTTATATTGATTTCAACCTCATATATATTTATATCTAGAAAAAATATTGTTAAAATAAAATATTTTAATGTTGCATATGAAAAAAATACTGAATGTGGGTTATCAATAAAATATTTTGATACGAATTAATATTGACATATAATTAGAATATATTAATAAAAAAAATCATTTTAGTTTGTCATAAAAAAGTTTTTATAGTTAAAACATTTATTTGGTCCTATTTATACTCTATATAGAATTCAAAAATAGAATTTGAACAATGAAAAATTACATATTGTATTTTGCACTCTAAAGACATTTCCTCTTGAAGAAATTTGATCCCTCTACGCTCATGTTATTTTTGTACTTAAAATGGATATGTGTTGGTTTTATTGACACTACAATATTTATGTCCCATTGAGTTAACATTTAAATATTTGCACTCATCTATGGAAAATCCAACATATCCCAACACCGTGTTGCAGAAGACCTCTTGATACAATTAAATGACTGATAGTCATCAATAAAAATTAGAACACTTATTTAAAAATACATTTAACATTAATAAGATTTATAAAAATCATTAAAATTAACTAAACTATAAATTTCTTTTAAACATTATTATTAATTTTTAAAATAATTAATATATCAGTTAAACATATATAAATTTAAGACAATGGAGATTCACTAGCCAATACCATGGATTGGTAATACCACTTGCTACAAAAGTCATGAATCATGAGGATATGACATGCTCTTATAATATTTTTTATTTAGTTAATCAATTTAATTAAAAGGACAAAAATGATAAAATTAGGCAGATATGTTGTATATTTTGGAGGAAGACTTCAATAATTTTAATTTAATTATCAATTATTATTAGGTTGATGGTAGAGATTTATAATATTGTAAATAATTCTTAAAAGTATTCACAAATAAAAGGTTGATATTTATTTCCAAAGTAATTATGCCACATTCCCCTTTTAATTAAAGCAATTAATTAAAATTAATTTCATATGAATAAGTGCCATAAAAACTGAGTTATGATATTTTTTGCATGTGGTATTGATAGGTCATGATACACCATGGTATTGCAAAAATATGCATAAGTCATGATACACCATGGTTTTTTTTTAATAAGTAAGATAAAATTTATATTTTTCTTAGAAAATCATTTAGGGCCTCAATTTTCCCACAAAACAACATTTAGGGCGTCAAAATGGCTCTGAAAGTTCAGGACTTGAAAAACTTCCAAAAATAATAAATTGTGCTACAATTAAGGAAAACTGAAAAACCAAAAGAAACAATGGTGAGGGTCCAAGTAGAATAGGTGGGTGGCCACCGACATCCACCTGGATCACTCACAAACATGAGTGAAAAATATAATGTGTATTTTTTAATATTTTAACTATATGTCAATATTAATTCATATTAAAATATTTTATTGATAACCCACATTCAATATTTTTTTATATACAACATTAAAATATTTTCTTTTAACAATAGTGTTTCTAGATACAAATATATGTCAAGTTAATATCAATATAAATTAGTTAACATAGATCTTCAGATAGTTTATTTAAATGTTAAGGTTTAAGCATGGTACTCACACATTGTTTTTACTTCTGATTATTTTTAAGCATATTCAAAAATACACTTTTGAATGCATAAATAGAGTCAACACTTGAAACCCCTCCTAAACTCCATATTTGCAAATTAAACAACTAAAATTATGATTTTTAAAGGTTTTTGAACAAAATTTATGAGAAAGGGTTATTTTGCATATTAATTGGACTACGCATATATGAATACATAGTGTAACACCCCTGAGCAAACTGACATTTAACTTTTATTACATTTAATTTTTATTTTTACATACTCTGAGGTTATGACCTAAGCTTGGCAGAAATAAAACATGAAAATATTATTATTATTATTATTTTATTTAAAAGAAGAGACAAAATGTTAATTATGGTTAGTTAAGAAAGACAAGAATTCTTTGTATGAGGATATTAGATTCTAGATGGTTAGGAAAAAATAGTTACTCCATACCAAGGAAGGAGATTAAGAAAGGAGGAGAAACAAATCCTCAACAAGATGTTGTCAGGCGAAAAGAGAGCAGTACAGTGTTGAAAGCTTGTCTTGATCTCGTATTAGCTAATGGAAACTCTACACAATAACCATGTGGACTAGACAGGAGTCTTGAGGTCCTAGTTAGATAATATTTCTGAACCACAGTAGAAGCGAGGAGGCTCGGGGGGAGGGGGCTAGACGTGATAGCCAACCTCATTGGTTGGGTGGATAAAAAGTGATTCTGACCAATATTTAAAGCAAGGAGAAGAAAGATAAGTGTAGTCATTCTAGGAAATCATTATACTTTGATAAGTAGTTGTTTTATTCTTACTGTTTGAATGAACTGAGTAATTATTTTATGCACTTACAAACTTTACAATTAGAGGAAATAATAAAAATCTATTTCCTATATGATAGCTATTTTTTTTACTTCCAAGTTATGAAGTCTGCTAACTGAGTAGTTTCCTTATGACATGTATGCCTAGACCCTTGGATTCAGCCAAAGGTTTTTCCAACTTTATATAAATATATCAAGAGGGTTATAACATGCTTGAAAATATATTAAAAAAAAACCACTCTGTAACTAATAAGGGAAATGTGTCCGTCTTTAGCCTTGAGTAGAATATGGGGTTTAAATATTTTTGCAGATAATATTAAAGAAAATACAATAGATTCATAAATGGCTATGGAGATATCGAGTTAAATTTAATAGAATACATAATCCAACTGTTCCAAAGCTTACCACATAATATGTAAGTGTTGTATAAACCGGATACAAGATGTGAAACATAGAGAAAACCAGAAGACAGCTAGACCTCCCCAAACTGAAGCCAGGGAAGCTCATTCCACTTCTAACTGGAGGAGTATTGTGCTACAGCATCCGAATGGAATCCCAGGTGATGGATTCATATATTGCTGGAACCTCCTTTATTAAATAATTACAAGAAAATTAAATTTACTCCGTAGTGTTCTAAATAATGGTTGAGGTATACAAATAAATAGAAAACAAAACTAGCAACCTGTAGTATTGGAATATAAACATAATTGTTCATTTCACATTACACCATAAGAATAATAACTTGACTCAGTAATAGAATTGTACATACAATATTACTGAAAGAATTAAGCTAGGAATTTACTTTGCACATAAATAGGTACTGTAAAAAAAAAAAATGGACAAGAAGAGCACCAGGATTCGATAGTAACCGAACATTAAAATTATTATTCAATAAAACCACAATATCCATTAAACAAAATGAAACCTTTCCTAGCATGTCAAGAAGGGTTATGGTCTTGAAAAAATTCCTTAAACACGTGATATGATCTATGTTCTAGAACAAGACTAAACCCTCGTAGGAAAAGAAAAGAATAATGCTTAGAGCTATTGATCAGAACAACAACAAGTCTCCAATAAATTGACAAGGTGGTTTGGATGTGCACATATCTAGTTAACTAGCTAATAAATTAACAAGTTCTAAGACACTTTATTTCTTTTCCAATCACAAAATAATTCTCAGAACATGGAAGAGAGCACTCGTTTGAGCTATGCGTCGAGATTGTGATATGAGCTAGGGTTCATCGGAACTCTGGTCTGTGAACACATGCAACATGTGAAACAAAGAATTCAACCAATCAAACATAGAACTATAAAATTATACAGTATTACAAATTGGAAAAATATGGTGGGGTTAGGGAAAAATACCCTACCAGAGTAAACCCAACATGGAGCACCGACACATAGTATGGCAACCTTGCTTCCGGGTGCCTTGACAAATCCTGTGACCAGACAATTCCATAGAAGTTACGGTAAATATGATGGAAGAAAGAAAAAACAGTCCTAAACCCTCAAATGAGGAAATTAACTTAAGCACCTTGGAAAACAGAATCATCAACCTTACATTTACCTGCAATTGATGGTTTGCACCTACAGAAGGCAAGTCGAACGTGGAATCCTAGGTATGATACCACTTGTATCCATGCAAATAACAGATGCAATCCTCACACAGGGGAAAAATTGTCATTAGGGAGCCATGATGATGTATATATTTATATATTTATAATCTCTATGGGAAAGTGGGGGTGAACCTTCATGGTTAAGAATCTTTAATTCTTTTTATAATAAATAATAAATAATAATAATGCAGATTTGAATTTAAAATAATGTTATAATTTAGTTAATTTTCATGTCTTTTTCTAACATGAGATTTATCATGATATATGTGTTTTGATATTTATCATGGAGTCATATGTACGTTTACCAACCATCTGTTTAATTTATATGGTGGTGCAATTAATTTTGAGATAAATCTTGTTGGAACACCTAATCCTACATGGGTAGGTGTGGAATGCAAAAAGTCACAATGGAGTCCAAGTGACCTTGGAATATGAAACCAAGAGTCACACCATTGTACTATAAATGTACATCTTTGTATAATGGAAAAATAAGAAAGCCTCACGCTTATCTTTCATTGTGTGTTGAATCTCTTGTGTGTGTGTTCATCTTTCTCATACACCATGTGTGTGCTTAACATGGTGTTTAACATGGTATCAAAGCGGGAAATTGCTGGCCCTGCTCCAAATTGAGTGAGCCAATTGTGTTTATGGCCTGTGCATATCTGCAAAAATTCTTGACATTTTTGCAGCACTTAGAGTTTTTGCAGCAGTATTTTTGCCTCATTTAGAATTTGTTTTGAAGAAGAGCAACATTGGTTTTCAGAAGGAGCAACATTCAGAAATTGGCAGCATTTCAGCATTGGTTTTGAAAAAAAAAAGGAGCAGCTCTACACATCTAAAGGTTGATTTCTTCCTGCAATTTATTCCCATTAAATTCTGCACCATTTTGAAGAGCTGCTGGAATATTATTTAAATTGGGTTTCTGAAGAAAAATTATGGGTTTTTTGAGAAAATATTTCTGAGTTTTCTTTGCAATTTCTGAAGTTCTTCTTAATTTCTCTACTCTTTGTTGTTTTTAAAAAAAATAAAAAATAAAAATAAATAAATCAATCTCTTCAATTCGAGGCCTTTCGTCCCTCCTCCCCCTGCAATTATTTTTTAACATCCTCATACTCTCTCCACTCCCCCCTCATACCTCACTGCGACATACTCTCTCCACGCCCCACGACTCTTATAACCCCTGCTGCGTTATCTCCCACCTTGCTTTCCCACTCTGCAACAGTGCCTCACTCTTTAAACCCCCTTGCATACACATCCTAAGTCCCTGCATGCTTCACTGCAATAGGCCCACGGCCACCATCGCTCTCACACACCCTTCAAGCAGCTATCCCCTCCTAACTTCAACAGCACTCACCTCATCTGCATGCGTCCTCACTCCGCCTACCCAGCCGTGCCTCACACACTTCGGCCCTTGCATATTGAAAAACGCCCTCTTATCACTCCATATGCTCGGCCTTCAACCCAACATTACGCCCTACCTATTTGCACTTCTCTTTCATACCAGGCCGCCCTCCCCACGGCCTTTCGGCCCTACCTGACCATTTCTCTCTCGGTCTACTATCCTACGCAATCCCTACACCCCTTCCTCCACTTAATACACTCCAAATTACGGCTTACACACTCCACGGCACATACAAACTCCGCCCTCAATCTAACGCCTCACCACCACTCTACCCATGCTCCTGCTCGCTCTCCCCACCTGCAACAACCCTCATACACTCACCTTAGCATTCCCCTCCCTCCAAGATTTTTAGATTCGATTTTTTATTTTTTAATATTCCCCTTATCACTCCATTCCACCACTCCCATTTTAAATTCCTTCCCCTTCCCTTTTTAAAGTAAATCCCCTCCCTTTTTAAATTATTTTCCACCTTTCCATTTAAATTTTTTTTTTTAAAAGCCCCTTTTCCTTTTAATTAATTCATATTTCAATTTATTAATTTTTTAATTAATTCATTTTTTAATTAATTAAAAAAAAAAAAAACAGCTGAGAGAGAGAGAGGAAGAGAGGAAGAGCAGAAATAGAAATGAACAGCAGAAATGAAGAAAATGACATGTGAGCAGATGGACTGAATACATAGAGAATATTGCAGATTTACATTGTGATTTGTGGCATTGATTTAAAGGGTGATTTTTTGAAGAATTTCACATTTGAAGACAAGCTTGCCATCATTGAAAACAGTTATTTGAAGAAAAAAATTCAGCTGCATAGTGTTTTCAGCTGCACATATTTTGCAGAGATATGTATTGAACTGACATTGATTTGCATCTTCATTCAAGACTTGAAGTAAATTTGAGTTGTTGGATTGTTGATTGCCCTCCATCATTTGAGGAGCAGATTTTGTACTTTGAGATTTTCATAGTTGGAAGTTCTCTTGAGTCATTTGTATTTTTTGAATCACATTGTAAACGGGTGCATTTTCGGTTGAAGCCGACACCCTTTCATTTATTTTTGAGCTTAAATTGTTGAAAATGGATAAAATCAATGAGGTATTAGAGTTTTTGAATAACCTCATTCATTCAAATGTTCATGATATGGTAAAAATGAGCAAGAATGCTCTTTGTAACATTCAACGTTGTTTGCAAGATACACAAGAAAAGATTGAGTTTTTGCAGTTGGAAACTCAGCTTCAACAAGATGAACTTCAGCAAAAGAGTCACCATTCTGAACCTTTTTCTGTTCAGAAGATTGTGAAAGACTCCCATCAGAAGAAAGAATATAAAGTTCAAGTTGATTCACATTCAGTTCCTTGTAGAAGAGCAGATTTTCCTACAGATGCAACAGCCCAGCCTGCACTTCCTAAGCCCATCATCAGACCTTGGGAAGAGCTTGTCCACAAGAAGCACCGAACTGGTCTTGGATATGACAAGGATGTGACCTTTCATACTCCAAACTACACCAAGCCCATCATATTTCAAAGTGTCAGATTCCTGTATGACAGTTCACCTGCAACTGTTCCATATCCTGTTCCACAACAACATCATATTGTAAAATGCCAACACTGTGATCGATTTTGCCATATGAAAGATCATTGTTTTGATCTTCATCCATGAAAAAAATGTGGTCGACACACTCATTCTTCACACAGATACTTCAGACACAAGCCTCCTGCAAGAACCAAGATTCATCTTGGATGGATCACTTCTTGGCAATGGGCATCAGCAGCCAAGAAGATGTTTACGACACATGGTAGAACTTGTTCACGGATATTGAGCAAACTTGCAGTTGAGTTTTCGCCATCATCTCAACTTGTCCCTGACAAGGGGGAAAATGGTGGTCATGTACAAGCTTCGACGACAGATCAAGCGAGCCTGAGCCACAATTCGTCATTCCGGATTCATAGATGTAGCCAGAGACACGGATGCCCATGAGCATGCCTTCGGTTGGTGGACAACCTTAAACCATCATCTTTGGTTGGTGGATAACCTTAAACCATCACAGGTAGTAGACCTCCCTTATTTTAGGTCGAAGGTCTCCCTTTCATATATGAGGAACACTTTCTCTAGCAGAAGCCTTCAGCTTCTTGCCAGCTTTGGTTGAGTTCCAGGAAATGCTTCAAGCATTCCAGAGTTGTTGGTAATCCTAAAACCATCACAGGTAGTAGACCTCCCTTCTTTTAGGTTGAAGGTCTCCCTTTTTATGAGGGACAATTCCTCTAGCAGAAGCTTTCAGCTTCTTGCCAGTTTTGGAAGAGTTCCGGGAACTGCAACAAGTATTGCGTTCCAGTGTTGGTGGTCATCCTTAAACCACCTCTTTTTTCCAACATTTCAAAGAGTTGATTCAGCCCAAGTGCTGCCATGTATACTTTGCAGATTTGTATTACAACTCTTTTCTTAGACTCACACATACCCCTTCAGGTTAAGGGGGGATGTTGGAACACCTAATCCTACATGGGTAGGTGTGGAATGCGAAAAGTCACAATGGAGTCCAAGTGACCTTGGAATATGAAACCAAGAGTCACACCATTGTACTATAAATGTACATCTTTGTATAATGGAAAAATAAGAAAGCCTCACACTTATCTTTCATTGTGTGTTGAATCTCTTGTGTGTGTGTTCATCTTTCTCATACACCATGTGTGTGCTTAACATGGTGTTTAACAAATCTTAAACATTAATTTGTGACTACTACTAAGAATATTCTACTATCTACTTAATAATTATTGATAATTAAATTAAAATTTTGGAATTCCATTACAAAATAAACATGCATATGACATAATATTAAAACAAAAAGTTCTCATAAATTAAAATAAACTTGTTGAAGTTTTGAGAAAATAATCCCTCAAATAATTGATGCCACACATACCTTTATTTTTAATTCTTTTGTTCCTTAAAATAATTTGTTTTCACCTTTTGTGAGAGGGTTGGAATAGAGAAATAAAATTGTTTATGCCATTCTATTATTATTATTATTATTGTAAGTTTGGTAGGGTTACATCTTCCACATGTCTAATATATCATCCTGATTAGGGCCGAGAATCGAACCAATGACTTCACATCAAGGAGTGCCTTAAAAAGCACCCAATCACCATCTATCTGAGACCCATGGAAAATTTTATTATTATTTAAAATATATTTGTAAATGTATAAATAAATTCAGTATGTTGAAAATGCATGCAAAATTTAACCTATATAAATTATATATTTTAATTTATAATTCCAAAAATAAAATATATATGAAATTTACATTATGCAAATTATATATCTTAAATTTATAATTCCAAAAAATGTTTACTAGATATTTGAAGTGAAATTCATAAAAAATATATTCAAATTGAAAACGTCCTCGACTACTTTACTAAAATTTGAATTTGTCAAAAGGCATAGAAATATTTGGTGTGGAAAAAACATAACTCATTCCATCTATATATATTCATACTATACATATTACACAATTCACAATAAAAATTCCAAAAAGTCCCTATAAAATAAAACTGCGAAAAAAAAAATATATATCATAAGCATGGTATAATTATACATTCATGTTAAGGTTGGTGTGGCATAGGCTAGGTGTCATCCCCGAGTTATTTTTAAAATTTTGATGCCCGTGGGTATGTAAGTCAACAAAATTGGAAAACAAATTAATTGTATATTAGTGACTATCTGAAAGAATGATTAACATAATGTATATATAAATAACAACTAATCACCATGACACACACTAACCCAACCTTAATCTTGAGGATTGGTTTTTTAACATCCCCTCTTAATCGAAAGGGACATATCAAAGTCCAAGAATGAGAGCTAAAAATGAAAAAATGCATCTCATCCAAGAGCTGAATGTCTCTGAGAAATGGTTTTTAAGGATGATGACAAACCAATGATGGTGTTTTTAAAGAGAAAACCACAAATGATACCCACATCTAGAAATTTCATAGAAGTTCTCAAATAAATCAAAGATGTGAACTGTAGAACCATCAATGTAGTTCCTCGAACAATTCTAAATCTGGAAGTGCTCATTCACAAACAACTCTTTCGGAAAAAATTGAAGTCTCTCTAGCTACAACTCTAGCTCTAATTGGTACAAGATGGGGCTCAGGGTCACTTGTGGATCTTTGACTCGGGCTCACTTGAAAGATATTTAAACCTGTAGGAGACCATCAATTCCATCAATTCTCCCCTTGTATGATATAGGGTGGGAAGATGATGTTTTTTTCACTACAAGACTAGTCAATGCTCTCAAACATATCCTATGGTATGGCTTGTAAATGTTCTTGGATATTTTAGAACAATCCCAAAGATAAATCCATCCAAAATTTAGTTTATCTCTTGTAGTAGTTTTCCTTTTGAAACATCTGTTTGAATGATGATTACGCTTTCCACAATGCTCACAACGATAAAGATCAAAACAATGATATTTCACATGTCCAACTCTTTCAGAATGTTGACATCGATCAATTTGATCTAGGACAACATCATCAAGAAATCCAGCACTATGAAATTCTATAGGTTTATAAAAATCAGGAACATGAAAAGGCACATGAAAAATATCCTTGTTATATGCCAAACCGATTTTGTTTTTCTCATGTACAATTTCATCCCACGGTCTTATAAAAGTTTTGGGAACTCTAGATTTCAAAGATTTATGCAAACGACTCTTGCATACCCTTTCCTGAACATATTTTTCTGTCGCATCCAAATATGCTCCTAAAGTGGGTTCATTACTCTTCAACTTTTGTTTGAAACTAAGATCATCTTGCTGTACTTGAGACTCAATCTAGAGAAATTCAAATATCTCCAATGCATTATGTCAATTAATTTTGATATCAAGAAGAATTACTTTATTGATATTTATAGTTTCATCTATGGTAGGACTAATGAGATTGTTTAATATTTCTAATACATTTTAAATTTGAGCCGTTTTACTGAATATGGGGTGTTGGATACCACTGATAATGTACTCATGTAAATAAGTGAACAAACCCAAGAGAAAATTTTTAAGGTGAGAATAAATATCCACTCATACACATCTTTCTAAACATGTCACCATTTCAATTTAAAATTTATAAGTCAAAACACCGCCTCTACGTGGTATCTTTAAGAAACTTGATTGCCACCATTTCCACAACTCTCGTTTTATCCAGTTTCATGGCTCAATCACAAATTTAAGAATTTTTTTAATAAAGTTCATTATCTTATAAAACACACAGAACTGATTACATTCCTCTAGCATTGCCCATAAAAAATATTTCAATTGTTTAAAGAATTTTCAAGACATAATAACTTATATAATTATATATAATTAAAAATCATTCAATAGTTTCACTTCCCTTCTTTTACACTAATTCATATACAACGGGGTTTATTTCAGTCTAAATAAGTCCCCGCCATGGACATTATTTTTTTAGGGTTTCCACCAACACTACTAAGGATAGTGTTTTGCATACAACCATCATATCTAGACTCTATCACGTAATTTCAATAAAATTCATGAAAATTTACCAAGAAAGATCAAGCGCCAAGGAAGTCAGACACTCAATCAACCTTTCTTAAATGATGTTTTGTTGTTTCAATGGTGGATAGCTCATCTTCGCGCGATGACTAGTGGTGCCAATTTTCTTTTCTTTATTTTTAATGGCCCAAACGATCCTAGTTGTATCAACCACAACAACTTAATTCTTTCTTTCACCACTATGTGCAGACAATAATTCCTCTGTCTGTGCCACAACTCCACACGAACGTTTAAATTTCATATGAGTTCACTATATGTTGTAGAGGGATGAAGGGAAGATAATGTTTGTGGTTTTCTTAGTTTAAGACACAATCTACTTATGTTGTTGCTATGGGTGATGGAAAACCCTCGATCTCTGATCGGCGATAGAACTCAGATTCTGTTTTAAGACAAACTCTACAGGAAAATGCACACGGAGGATATCTTTTGGGAAGGCGCAATAACTTGAAGTTTTGATGCTTCTTCTTCAAGCACCAGTTCAACACACGCACAAACCATGCATAATACAAAAGGTTCAATCTATAACTCGATCAACCTCAATCATCGACGTGGTGAAAACTCGTTGGCACGATTCGTTCTTCTCAACCAATACAGCATGCAAACAATATTTTGATTGTTCTAGATCACAATAATAAATGCAACAATAAGACCCGCAGGTGGAAAGGTCTCCAGAATAACAACTTTTCTACCAAGTCGAACTGCACTAGAGGTTTTACGCTAGGGAAATGACCCATTTCAAAATTTCCGCTTGTATAATTTTATTACTCCAGATTCAAAAGCATAATTTCTTTTTTAAACTATCATTTTTAAATCACAATCTCACTTTATTAATTAAAAATGCTTCTTATCATTTCTTTCGAAGAAGTTATATTAAAAACCTTCTAACCATCCAATTACCAAATCAAGAACAAGTTTATGAAACAGTTCATACCATTTTGGGGAACTCTTGTCAATTCTATGGACCACCATTCGATTGTAACAACCTGAAATTCCTTACAGTTTTGGAGTCTCATGTGTAGACAGTTTGAAATTGATTCGATACGAGCTCGCACAATATATGGGAATTATTCGTGTATAGAAATAGACAATCAACCACAAAGTTTGATGGACAATAACAACAGACAACATCGACGGTCATGGCAACTGACCGATGCATCCAATGGTGCCCAGGTTCACACTTCTTACCAAACTTTAGACAAGTGAAATGGTCCACATGCACATAATGCTAAGACCATTCAATGGTCTAGATCTGCTCCGACGGATCCAATGGCAAGCGACAATATATAACTTGTACCTATTTAAACAGACAAGGTACATAGTTGCTCTTGATTGATCCAATGGTGATCGACAACATAAGGGTGTCGATACTTAACAAACAATATGATCCTGGAAGGTGGTTTTACAAGATCAAATCAACGACACTCATTCAATTCGAGAGCACCCTCCCCAATTTTCAATACCACGAGGAGTGATGTCGAAGGTTGTTTCCAAAACCACTAGGCTCCAACGGACTGCCAATAAGCCAGGTCAGTAATTTGTTGGCTCATCCACCTCGCGTGTTCGAAACCATCCACCTCACCTCTGATGCATCCACAATAGGAACTCGTCCTCCTTGCAAACCATCAATGGAGTTCGAACTAGTTTACCAAGTCCTCTACTCTCCAGCGACTCCACTCGCTATAATGACAATCCACGTTTCTCGTTCTTCAGTTTTTTTACCAGAATCTTCACGCCCATATTTCAAGACCAAAGTTTGAAAAAGGAAAAGCGCTCAAGAAAGCCACAAAACAAGTGGCTCATGTATTCATGAGAACAAATTTACCCTACTCTCATACCATTGTAAGACAACAAAATTCCAAAGTAAATTAATTAAATATTAATGAATGTTTTGATGATAATTTTGTTTAAAAATAGAAGTTTTAAACGCTTTGAGAAAGCAAGTATAGGACTCATAGAAAAGACAGCGGATGAAAAGTATAGGAGAATGAAACAATTTCAGTTTTGGACAGCGTATTATGCTTATAGATGGCCAACAGACCTGGTTTCCTGCGGGCAGGTTGAGGCCAAGCTAAACAGATCTTATTTATATAATGTAGCCTGCCTTTACAGATATAAATAGAAAATGGAATGGACTCACCGAATTTACAAAAAAAAAAAGAATGATGTGCAAATAATATACATATAAATACACAATGAAAATTTTTAATTCAGTTTCTAGTTTCTTAAACTCTAACAATTGATCACCATAACACCATAACGCACTAACCCAACTTTATTCCCAAAAATTAAATGTTTAACAAAACAGTCATTCCTCAAGCCAAAAATTAAGCCTATAATAATTTTAAAAAACACAAACACCTTTAATTTTTTTTATATACCATTCTAATAAAATCTGGCGGTGTAAGAAGAGGCATGGAAATTGTCCGCGTGTCACACAACTTAATTCATTACATCTTCATAATTCAGACGTATTGACGTACTCATCAACGCTTGATTCAAGTATCTTAAGGTGTGTATATAAAAGGGTATCTAAATGGACATTATACGCATTGAGCGGCGTGCCGGAAGGTTAACTTTCACTGTTCAAGGGCATTAAACTAGTGTGAACACATGGCGAAGACGGTCTTAACCATCGGCGAAAAGAAAGGCTGTCAGCCACAAGTGGCAAACAGAAAAGATCTCTACGAAAAGATATCTTATTCCTGCGTTTTTCGCCATTATTTTTTAATTCTCGTCATCCTAGGCCATCTCCTTGTTGGATTGTGTGACTTTGACTGGAAAAACATGACCAAGTTATTTGTTTATATTCGAGAATTTTATATTCTAAATATGATCGTTTTCTTCGTGCTATTAAAACGGGTTTCGTTATCGATAAATTTGACTAAGTTCAACTCTATCTGCCTTCCTCGTTTCCATAATTTAACATTTGGAAATCTCCATAAAGATTAATTATTATAGTATTTGCGTATACTTCTGGAAACAAGCCCCAATCCCGAGTGAAACAAAGCAACACTATCGAAGGTTGAGTTTGTCTTGTTCGACCAAGCTTGCCTCTTTCCTTTTCTTTTGGATGTCACCCTTACCTTGGTTATCTAGCCTTGTATGCCAACTGGATTTTTCTAGTACTAGTTTGGCATATAATAAAATAACTCTCGTTAGGCTGCTAAAGTATTTCCTTTTAGATCTGATTAGAAATATTCTATAGTGCTAGAGCCACCCAATCCTCATACAAAAAAAGAAACGAGCCACCTGGCGAGATTCGTAATTCGACATACAAGTGTCCTTAGAAAACATGACCAACTGGAGTTTTAGGATTGCTTGTATACAGTACCTAACCCTTGTCTATCAACTCTGCGACCCACCTGGCCAGATTTTTAGTATAACGGTATATAAATAGAAAACTTTTAACCTAATTCTGCCTGGAATTTCTTGTAGGCACATCATACTGGCATCTTATATATCAAATAATAAAAAACTATTTTTTAGTATAACGGTATATAAATAGAAAACTTTTAACCTAATTCTGCGTGGAACTTCTTGTAGGGCACATCATAATAGAAAACTTTTAACCTAATTATGCCTGGAACTTGTTGTAGGGCACATCGTACTGGCATCTTAAACATCAAATAATAAGAAATTGTTTTTAGTATAACGGTATATAAATAGAAAACTTTTAACCTAATTCTGCTCGGAATTTCTTGTAGTGCACATCATACTGGAATCTTAAATATCAAATAATAAGAAACTGGGACCGTATGAAAGTATTGCAAATCCAGGACTCCCTTAATTAAAAAAATTTCATAAAGGAACTAAAAATATTATTAAATACAAACGTATTCTATATAAAGAGAAAAACACATAGCAGTGGCATCTTAAACATTAAATTATAAGAAACTAGGAATGTATGAAAGCATTGCAAATCCACGACTCCAACGACTCCAACGACTCCATGGATTATTCAAATTCTATGAAATAACCAAAATTAAATGCAAAAATATTTGACCATATTAAAGTCTAAATTCCGAAAAATGAAATACTGCTAGCATGACAAACAATTGAATGTGCTACTAGCTAGTCAATCACTCTCTTCTAACGAAAATAAAATTTTACTTCTGCAACACTCACTTCCATTTATATACCGATTTAAATCATGTAAATGAACTCATGGTCACTAACTAATTTTGCAATTTTACACCGTTTATAGTACTTTTGGAATCAACTGTGTTACAATGTGAAATGTTCATTGGATGCTTAAGTTTTTCAACCGACACCCCGCTTATTACGAAAGATTAGGAAAAGCATGGTAATAGATAGAGTGTTCATTCAAAAATACCAAATGACATGTGGTAAATAATTTATTGATTTTTTTTTTTTTTTAAAGTCTGTTTATGGTATGGTGCTTGATAGTGGTGTATAATAATTTTTCCATAACTTCATTATTATTTTAAATGTAAACCGAGTAAGTGTGATTTTGTAAAACTTATTAAGTGACCAAATGTAATTTTGCAAAACTTGAATCATCAAAAACAGGTATTCTACGTATCTATGGATATGCTATTAGGATACAAGCACCAGAGAAGAGAACATGAATTTACATGAATCTAAATTTAAACCGAGTAAGTGTGATTTTGCAAAACTTATTTAGGGACTATATGTAATTTTGCAAAACTTGAATCATCAAAAACAGGTATTCTATGTATGTATGGATAGTTATGATATTAGGATACAAGCATCAGAGAAGAGAACATGTGACGAAATTTCAGTGAGCTTCACAGATATGAACTTCATGAATCACATCTTATTTGCATTGACATGTTAGTCAGTTTCTTGTAATAAAGATTGTATCCTAAGAGCCCTAGGAAAGTATGTTTGAAATATAATATAGTAATGGAATGTCAAGCTGCTGACAACACTGTTTTTGGTGCCGAAGCCAGCTTAGCATTTCTTCTTCAACCTATCACGCAACACAAATTGTGCATCATCAATACCTCGAATGTAGGGGTTATTCCATTCAAAGAAATTCATAATTTTCCACGTTGACGTATAAATTAACAATCATCTTTAATTGGTTTTCGTTGTAGTGGCCGAGTAGGTATATCGACCAATGCACAATGTTTCTACCTAATAGCTTTCATGTCTGTTATCTCAATTTCGTGTCGCAGTGACATAGAGAACAATAATGTTAAAGTTTTATTGTGACAAAAAATTGAAGCTTCCGTGTAATGAATGAAGAAGCAATTGACTGTTGTCATGTTTTCTCATGGCGTTAAGTTGATGACATTTCACCTATTAAAAGAGAACAAATGTTTACCCATTGTTAGAGATTATAGATGTGGGCTATTTAAATAATTTCAAAGTTTGGTGAAGATTGAGAGAAATATGGAGAAAATAAGTAATATGACATAGACCTTTTCCTTGCAAATTTGGTGCATTGTTTATGTTTAAGATATTCGTACAAGCTACGCAATAAGCAATTACTAAGCTTGTGTTCGAGATATTCTTACAAGTCAAAGACAAAACAATTAATAAATGTGGCTTTCAAGAGAAGGAACTTTGGGTAATGTTTAACGGTAGTCAGATTGAAAGTGACAGGAGAAGCCATTGCAGCATGAAGTAGAGTAGTAAAATATGTGGAGAAAGCACTGGGTGGTGCATATCATGGTGATTATAAATGGAAGTATCCTGCACTTGTTCCAGTCAAGTTATGTTTTGTGAAACGTCTAAGTTGCAAGCATATAAATAAAACACAAATGTAACGTTTAAAACAAGTTGTATGTCCTTTCGGAAGGCTGATGTTCGCATGTCGGCTACCAATGGACGACCAGGTAAAAGGCCCTTAGCATTAGTTCATACCACCGCAGCCCGATTGTGCTCGGCTTGATTAGAATTTCTATCAAAACATCTATGTTTTGGGATATCTCTCTGTTATAAAATTGATCCTGCAATGTCATCACATGACAATATTTCACTTGGTGGTGAAATATATTTTAACTTTTAAAAATCCATTAAATTGTTTATGTAAGTTCTCAAATTTACTAGGATTACACATAAATTTTTAACGGAAATCAATTTGTTATAGCTTCTCCCAGTTACAAAGCTTCTAATCTAAAATTTTAAAATGTAATGGTATGAAGAAAATCTGATTTCTATTTATTAATATTAAAAAAATCTATTTTCCTAGTTACAAATACAAATTGTAAATTAATATTTTCCTTAATTACAGATTTTTATAAACTGAAAATTTGTATTTTAAATATTTTATAATAATAAATAAATTTTATTAACATCAATAGAATTAAGAAAAATCAAAACAATTTATTAGTATTACATATAGTTTATATAATATTAAAAAACAGAAGTTTTTTTTTTTTTAATAAATTAAATTCAATCATAATAAAAAAAACAATTTACATCCGGAAGTCATACACTTCACACTGTTTCTTTAATATTTTTGGTGTTATTGATTACAAGTGGAGATAAATTTAAAAATTTTATTTTTTAGAAAGCTCTATCACAAATGGATCATGGTAGCACAAAATCTCTTTGTCACTATCCAAATGGTCAATTTGTCGGAGCGTTTTTTCCCACTGTTTGGAGACACAATTAAAGTTGTAAAAAAAGTAAAAGATTATTAGAATAGCTATGTGGGACTTTGTTATCGCTGTAGGAAAGGGCTTCTAAGGCCCTACTATGCATGACTTGAGAGGAGTTGTTTGCAAAAAGATATTTCTTCCATTAATGAGTATTTGATTGAGTATAGAGAGTCATGGATCAAAACAGGTTGTTCCATCATGTCAGATGGGTGGACTGATAGAAAGAACCGCATAAAGTGAAGTATGAAACCCTTCTATTTGAGATTTTGTATGGGATTATTCATGAAGTGAGAGAACATAATGTTATGGAGGTCATCACAGATAATGCCTCAAACTATGATCCAGGTGGATATTGGTGGTCACCCACCTATTCCATCTGAACCCCCGCCATTGGTTCTTTTGGTTTTTCAATTTCATCACAAATTGCTATTTTTAGCAGTTTTTCGAGCCCTGAACTTATGGAGCAGTTTTGAGGCCCTAAATGATGTTTTTTGGGAAATATTCCTCATATAGATATTTATAATGAGGTATGGTGCACATCAAACAGAGATTGTATGCCAAAGTTACGTACCTGAGAAGTTGAAACACCAATTTACCCAAACAGGGCCCATAGTTTTGGTGCTTCATCTCCTATGGTTAGGTCTTTGGATGTTTAGGGTTTTTCAACAATAAATAGGCCTGCAAGCCTCATTGTAACATAGTTGAAAGGCCTGTAGCCACCACATCTCTTCTAAAAGATATGCTACCAGCGCCCTAGCTAGTTTATTTCCATGATGTCTGTAAGCATATTTCTGTTATTTGATATTAATGAAATGAAATATTATTTCCGCTGCATCTCTGTCTTTATATTTATTTCTATGTATTATTGTGTTCCTGCATAAATCCAAATTAAACTATAATCTTACTGGAAATATGTTTGAGTCCAAATATAAGACCATATTTTGTACTCCTTGTGTTGCACATTGAATAGGCCTCATGCTTGAGGACATAGGCAAAGTGGAGTGGGTAAACAAGATTGTAGAGCATGCCAAGTGCATTGCAAGATACATCTACAACCACTCATGGGTATTGAGCCTAATGAGGAGAAAAACTAGGGGAAAAGAGCTTTTTAGGCCTTTAATTACGAGATTTGCAACTCACTTCCTCACATCGCCATGTCTCAGTTCTCAACAAAAAAACCTGCAGAAAATATTTTCTTCTAATGATTGGAATGAATCTCGGTGGGCTTGTAGACAAGATGGCAAAGACACCAAAATGTTTTTTTTGACAATTATTTTTGGAAAAGGTCTACGGAGCTTGTGTAAATTACCGAGCCCCTTGTTATTGTGCTAATGATGGTGGATGGTGAAAAATTGGCCATTGAATGCATTTATGAGGCTATGGTTCATGAAAATATTTCATACGGGCAACTTACAAGGATAAGTTAGCTAAATATAGTCGTATATGGGAGATTATTGACAACAGATGGAACAATCAACTCCATCATCCTATACATGCAGTTTGTTATTTTATTAACCCAAAGTATTATTATAAAGCTCATATGGGAGACCTGTAGCTTAGGGAGGTCAGAGATGCATTCATTTATTGCTTGGAGCGTGTTTAGTCAATTTAATGTCTTAAATTTCTATCATAAATTATCGACCAAGGTTAGTAATATGATGAAGTTATATATGCTTAGATGACCGTATTTCTTACTTTGTTGTGTATGTTATATATTGTTTTGGGGTTTTTGTATTTTATGCCTAAAGTTGAGAACTGAAATTGATCTAAGGAATGAAATCTAAGCTTATAAATGAAATATTTAAATGCTAGTGAACAACTAAATCTAAATGAAATTAACGACGAAAACTTAATCATAAAGAAGGAAGAAAAGGAAATGTTATTTTTATTCTAAGAAAAGGAATTGATTTACGAATTACTGTTAATGAAATGAATGAAATATAAAATCTAAAATAAGGAAGAAAAGGAAATGTTAATTAACTACTCTATTTTGAATAAAAATAAATCAAACTTTGAATGGTTAAAATCTAAGCTATGTTAAACAATTTTAGGCTGAAAAAAGATCTATGGAAAATATCTACTTAAATTGATTCTTCATTTGAACAAAACTCTATTCTAATTCTTATTGAATTCTATTAATCTTCAAGTGATGTTCTATCTATCAACATGACAAAATGAAACCATATTCTACCTTATTCATTGAAAGAATTAATTCTATAAAACATATCATTTAATCTACTTCTAAAATAATCAAAATACAATCCTAATCTAACTCTATCCTAGTTTTAAATCTAAGAATGATTGAAAAATAAATTTAATCTAATTCTATTCTACATTCCATGGAACGAAAGCATAAATTATATTGTTATGAAATTAAATTATTGTGCTGATTGAAATCAAATTTAAGTAAGGAAAGCAAGAAATGACAGAGTGTGTATTGCACAAAACATGTTTAATCTTAAAGCCTATGGTTGCTATATAACCAAATGCATGAATCTACTCAATTGGAAGATGACAGAGTCACATTCATGAGATGATTCAGGTGAGCATAAGTTCCAACAGTTAACTGTAAATAAAAAAAACTAATTCAGAAATCATTTAAAAACTAATTGAAATGAAATTAAACTACAAAAAAATGAGCAATTAAACTATGAATCGACGAGAACCTAACTATGAAATAAGAAGAGTCCAATTAAGAATTGACGAGAAATTAACTATGAATCAACAAGAAATTAAACTATGAAATTGACAGTGAACTAAAGTACAAAACAACTATAAAAACCTCATTTCCGTGCAGGGCCCTCTGCAACAGAATGAGTGTGAAATCTGCTTCTACTATCCACGCATCATTGATCTGGAACTAGTCTTGTTTATTAGCAAAAACAAAGTTTGAAAGCATAACACAATATTATCAAAACAATTAAGCTTATTCCTAGTTTCAACAGACCGATATTTATACAGGTTTTTGAATTAACTGTGTCATACACTTCCGCCTATGGATAGCAAAATAAAAGTAATATTAGAAGTCTATTTAGAATAAAAGTCTTCATGGATTTCTCTCGATTTTCTACGTAAGAGAAAATCGAGAGTTTTCGTCCACTAATCTCATTCCTTGACTGACCTTCAACTGCGAGTGTAGGCATGATTCCTTCTTGAACTCAACATGTAAGTGGGATACGATCCATGCGTGGATCATTTCAGAGATACCCATATGACTTTCTTCTTCATTTTCTTCGCAAAACCTATCAAACAATAATGGTGGCTGCAGAAACGAAGGTTAGCTACAGAATTTCATAAATATTATAGCTAAGTACTGAAATTCATCGAAATAATAAGAAACATTACAATATAAAGTGGAGATCATATAAATGCCTACTTAGATGTACAATATGTCAATTTCACTAACTGGGTTTATGGATTTGTGAAAAAGGAAGAATGAATGATGGAAAAGGATGTCAAATTAGCAACAATTTTGAGGTTAAAAAAAGCGGATGGTCCCAAACTCATTGGAATTTGAATGTTAGTTTTGATCTGCTAATTTCATCTTTAGAATCATATTTTATTTGATGATCTTATGATTTATGTGCATAGGTTTCCTTGGTGTTTATGAGTGTCAACTAGGTAAATGAGCTGAGTTTTTAAGTTAAATTCAAGAGCATAAAGCATGAAAAAAAATGTTGAACAACAGCAATAACAAGTACAACAAACCATCACAATTGATCCATCAACACAATGTTTTGATGAAGGATTTCACCCCTCCCAAGCTACATCTCCTTGTTACATTTTCCATGGCGTGGGCCTTTGTATTAGCTCAAAAGTGAAAATATTGTTCAAATTCACCTAAAGCTCCTAAAACCTACTTCAATGAGTCCATAATGTCCCAATCTATCATGAATTACTCTTCTTACTCTCAATTTGGTTGGAAATTGCAATATTTAGGAAATCTCTGATCTAGGTGGTTATTGGTGGCCACTTGCCTATTCCACTTGGGGCCCCACTATTGTTTCTTTAATTTTTCCAGTTTCCTTAATAATAGCACTGTTTACTATTTTTAGTAGGTTTTCGAGTCCTGAACGTCTGGAGATATTTTGAGGCCCTAAATGACGTTTTTTGGGCATCACTTCTCTAGATATAATTATTCCATTCCAGGAATGATATTCATAGTCAGTAGTTATATCCCTCAGATAAATCTTTCTAATGATGTATCGTGTGCGTCAAACAAAGATAGTATGCCAAAGTTATGATCCTAGGAAATTGATGTACCAATTTACCCCGATGGGGCCCGTATAATGGTGTTTCATATCCTAGGGTTAGGTTTTTGGATTTTTAGGGGTTTCCATTATTTCCTAATAATATATAGGCCTTAGAGCCTCATTGTAACACAAAATTTAGAGGATTGTAGGCACCACATCTCTTGTCAGAGATAAGCTACCAATGCCCTAGCTAGTTTATTTCCATTTTGTCTCTAAATAGATTTTAGTTCTTTGATATTAATGAAATGAAGTGTTATTTCCATTGAATTTTTTATATTTATGGTTATATGTGTACTTTGTTGCATTCTTCAATAAACCTGGATCAATATCCTCACAGTCTAGAGAAGAATCGAGTTAAGGCAGCCTAATTTGGAGAACCCACTAGTTTTGGAGACGCCTCTAAAACTCTGCCAAACTAATCTCAGTGTTAATTAATGCTAAAACTGAAATTACAGGTGGATAACTTTGTCTTAAATGTGCATAACCATGGTTTAAAAAAATCAGGATTATCGTATGTATTAGTGCATAAACCAAAGTTTAAGGGTCTAATAAATCTCATTTAACATAACATCTCCACGTTATTACTCCACTCTCGCCATGGTCTGGTGGAATGATTGCATGGGGAGGGGACTAGTCCCCTCCAAACCCCTGCTGGTGCAATTTAAAGAGTTTAAATATATGTTTGCAGCATATTCTATTAAGTCCTGTGATGGTGGTGTATTGGTATGCTTGGCGTTGGTTGTGGGGGAGGTCATCGGGTCAAGCCCTGACCTCTGCCTAGCCTTGTACATAAATGTTTTGTCACCGAATTTAAACAAAGTATTTGGATTTAGGATTACAATTAATATGTGCCAATATCACCATATATCAAACCTTTGACTTCAAAAATAATTTGGACCTTCAAATCAGACTTTGAACTTTGGGTTACATAAAAATGCGCCACCATAATAAAATATTAAGCCAACCTTAGGACTTTGGAATTAATTCGACCTTGGAATATGAATTTGAAATGCAGACTTTGGATAGGATCCACTAGAGGGGGCATGTTGTGGCCCCTGGTTGCACCATGTGTCCGCCTCCAGTTGGGTTGTCCCCAACCATAATATAAAAAAAAAATCGAATTCAATCTTAGGAGTAACACATAAAAAAATTTCACCTTCAAACCAAACTCGCGAATCCTGCAGTGACACTTGCCACAATGTCATTGGGAAAAACTAAAGAATATTCCCAGAATATACCTTGTATGATGACTAGGCTACCAGTTCATCCTTGTGTCCTGCTGTGCAATTATTTTAGCTATTTATGAAAATGAACAATAGGTTTTATCTTCTTCATCTGAACTTCGTTTTTGATGAAACAAATTGCGTCGGATTCCTAGTGATGAGATCTTCATTGTCATTTAGTTTCCATTAAATTTTGAGTAATTTAATTTTTGAGCTTTTACATTGAGCACATGATCATTCATCCCCACTAGAATCCTTTTGGACCCCAAAATCTCATTGATTACTCATCATGTGGAAGAGGATATTTTTCAATCCACTGAAATTTTCCCATTTTAACCAATTGGATCTTTTCACAAAAATTAAAATTTTCCTTGACTCTTCTGACCTTCTCTTGTTGTCATTGATACCATCATGCTGCAATTCCCATGAATTTATAGAGTATCAAGATATTATTGCAGAAACCATCTTGTTCATACCTTGGTTATTAATCAAAGGAAACTTAAAAATTGTCTCACCTTGCACACTTTCATCATCGCGATTCTTAACTCATCTAACTTTGTACTTGCATCGACTCTTGACCGAGTATCTTGACCATTGCCATGTACCTTTTGGAAACCAATAAAAATAATTTGTGGAACCCATGCCTTATTTTTCAAACTTCTTTGTCGCTTTCTCTTTGACCTTTGCACTCTCTTGCACTTTCATCTTGTTTCCAGCACTACTCAACACTGATGTTGACTACTACAAATGTGTCACATCTTGTTTACCTCCTTTTAAAGGCAAACTATTAGAGTACTAAAACATCTCATTACAAGCATAATCAACCTCAATGAAATAAACTTGTTCATTCGATGCATCCTTTTGAAAGGTTTGATTCAAAACATCTCTATGTTTGATCATTAACAATGTCAAATTTTGACTTGCATTCACTATCCTCTTCATTTGTCCTACATGTATAAGAGACAAAATTGTCTTCTTCTTATGCTCTCTAATTATGTACTCAATAGAATCCTTAAACAAGTGATTCTTATTATATTGGTAATGAAATACTGCTTTCCTATCATAAAGATAAGGACTTCCCAAAACAATATCGGATATCTCAAGCAGCACCATATCAAGTTCAACATCATCAAGAAACTTTGAATTGATGGTGAATCTTAGTATGCACTTCCTTATAACCTGCAAGTTTTCATTCTTGTGTATCGACCCTAAAGGATAATGTCTTGGATGTCTAATAGTTTCAGGGTCTAGCTACTTAACCAAGTATTTTGAAATCAATTTAGCTTGTGACCCATTATCAAAAAGTGTATCTATCTTTCTATGTTTAGAGACAACTCTAATATGGAAAAGTTCTATTCTCGTATATTCATATTGAGTGACATTGGAACAATTTGAAGAACTAGTGCTTGCTATGTGCTTAACTTTCAAACCCATGGTTGTAACCTTTGTCTCATCTTCTGAATTTGAACCTATGTCATGTTCAATGATAGCAACAATTTTGTCCTTTTCTTTGGCTTTAAGTTTGTTTGGCTTCAGCTCTGGATGAAGTTGCCAACAATGGTCTTCATCATGGTCATTCTTTGAACAATGTTTACATGTGAGCTTCTCTTTCTCTATTTTTACAGAGCTATTTATCTTTCCTCTTGCATAAAAATTAACCTTTCCTTTACCCTCACTATCAATTTTCTCATATATGTTCTATTTCCCTCTTGCTTCTAAATGTGTGGCTTGATCACAAACTTCATCTATGTTTGTGGGATTAAACATGAGAATAGTCTTCCTAAGGTAACTTTGTAAATCCCCAATATAATTTAACAAATTTTCTTCAGAATATAAATTAAGACCCAAATTAAGAGCTCTTCTCCTAAATTCATGAGTATAATCTTGCACTTTTCCCTTTCAATTACCTAGAATTTTTCCAATCGATAATGGCCTTTTGCATGTAAGCTAAGCGATAGAATTTTATTTTAATGGCATAAATAAAACTTGACCAAGACATAGAGATCTTACCATAGTTTTTAATCCCTTCTTGAGTCCTTGCTTCCCACCATACAATTGCAGATCCTTCCATCCTCAAAGAATCCAATTGAATCTTTATGTCATCTTCATGAAGGTTCTGAATTTTGAAATACACCTCCAATTGACATATCCAATTGTCCAATCTCTCTGCATTTACCTCACCATTATACATTAGAAGCTCAAATTCGGAATCAAGTTTGAGTATGTGTGTTTTTCCTCTTGTGGTCTTTGAGTGAGTATGGGTAGTTTTTTTTTGTGGAAGTGGAAGATGATGTTGATGGAGAAGATGAGTATGGTGATGAGTATGGTTGAGATGGAGGTGGATTTCCTTCACTACCCTTTCAATCCTTTTCTTCATCCTTCTTATCATCTGAAGTTCCTTCTCCATTAAGAGGCTTAGAACATTCTCCTTCCATCCGAGCAGTAAATGCATCAAACATAATTTTAACCATCCTCTTTATGTCATTGAATTCTTTCTTGACATCATCCTCTTTTGAATGACCTTCAGTTTCTCCAACATCTGACATGATGGCTATTCATGCAAGCTCAACTTCTAGTGCAAATTGTACCTCTTCAATATCAACTTCTTGAGATAAAACTTGAGGTGCTTCAAGTGGAGCTGTGAGTGAAATTTTGGGTGGAGATGGCTCCCTTTTGGCTCTCCTTCTTCTGGCCCTAATCTCAGGACTTGCAACCAATAATTTCCCTTCACCTCTCTACAAATTTAACCTTATAAGCATCACAAATTTGCAACCATTAAAATACTATTGGCAAAAAACTCAAGAAACTATCAAGAAGAAAACCTTTCAACCAGGCTCTGATACCAAATTGATCTAAATTTGAATGTTAGTTTTTCCGTGGTAATTTCATCTTCAGATTTATATTTTATTTTATGATCTTATGCTTTATGTGCATAGGTTTCATTGGTTTTTATTAGTGTCAAATAGGTAAATGAGCTGAGTTTTTAAGTTAAATTGAAGACCATAAAGCATGACAAACAAATGTTGAACAAAAAAAATAACGAGTACAACAAAACATCACAATTGATCCATCAACACAATGTTTTGATGAAGGAGTTCACCCCTCTTGAGCTACATCTCCTTGGTACAACTTCCATGGCTTGGGCCTCTATATTAGCTCAAACATGCAAAAAATGTTGTTTACATTCACCTACAGCTCCTGAAGCCTACTTCAATCAGTCCAAAATGTACAAATCTATCATAAATGAGTATTCTTGCTCTCAATATGGTCGAAAATTGAAAAACATATGCCTCATTTAATTTTCCTAGGAAATCTTCTCCAAATCTAGATAAGACTCTAGTTAAGGGCGCCTAATTCTGAGAACCTGCCAGTTTTGGAGGCACCTCTAAAACTCTTCCAAACTAATCTTGGAGTTAATTAATGCTAAAACTACAATTACGGGCAGATAACTATGACTTAACTACGCATAAGCACGATTTAAACAAATCTATATTAGCATATGTATTAGTACATAAACCAAATTTTAAGGGTCTAATAACCCACACTTAACAAAAAATCTTCACACATTATTACTCTACTCCCACCGTGGTCTGCTAGAATGGTTTTATGGGCAGGGGGTTGGCCTGCAGGGTTGGCCCCCTCCAAACTTCTGCATGTGCAATTTAAAGAGTTGGAATATACGTTGGATACATATTCGATTAAGTCCCGTGACAGTGGTGTATTAATATGCTTGGCATTTGTTGTGGGGGAGGTCATGGGGTTGAGCCCTGACCTCCACCCAGCCTTGTACATAAAAGTTTTGTCACCGAATTTAACTAAAGTCTTCAGACTTAGGTTTAAAATTAATACACCCCAATATCACCATATAGGAAATATTTGGATTTGAAAATAATTCGGAGAATAAAATTGGACTTTGAACTTTGGGTTATATAAAAGTGTTCCACCATAATAAAATATTAATCCAATCTTAGGAATTTGGAATTAATTGAACCTTGGAATATGAATTTGAAATGGTGACATTGGATAGGGTCCACCAGAGGTGGCATGTGGCAGCCCCTTGCTTCACCATGTGTCCTCCTCTGGTTGGGTTGTCCCCAACCAAAAGATAAAAAAAAAATTAATTCAACCTTAGGAGCAACACATAAAATAATTTCACCTTCAAACCAAACTAGCGAACCCTGTAGTGACACTTGTCACAGTGTCATTGGGAGAAAATGAAGAATATTCCTAGAATATACCTTGTATGTTGACTGGGCTACCATGTCATCCTTCGGTCATGTTCAGCAAATTTTTTAGCTATTTAGGAAAATGAACAACAGGCTCTATCTTATTCATCCGTACTTTGTTTTCGATGAAACGAATTGCGTCAGATTCCTGGTGACGAGCTCTTTGTTGTTATTCAATTTCCATTCAATTTTGAGCACTTTCAATTATGAGCTTTTACACTGAGCACTTAATCACTAACCATGATATATTATGAGCTTTCACACTGAACACCTAATCCTTTGTGTAGTAGTGGTGATGAATTTGATGATTGATCATGAGTACACTTGTAGCCTTGTAATAAGCCAATGGCCTCATAGCTTGTAACATTGTTTCTGGACTCTATTGGCCATTAAAACCCTCATTTATATTGTATTTTGTGGATAATATATATTGCACTTGATTCTATTTTGATATATTCACCTTTACATGGTATATAGATGAGAAAAAATTGCATATTTTGTCTCTCTTGGTTGGAATCATGGTTTTAATTCTTAAAAATAGTTTTTTTTTCATTATATATATATATATATATATATATATATATATTTATTAAAAAACTAGTTCATTGAGATTTGATGAGTCTCGGTTTGAAGAGTTTCATTTTGAAACTTGGTTTATTAGGTGGATTGGTTCGGTAACTGATTCTGGTTTATATATATATATATATATATATATATATATATATAATTTTAATTATTTTATGGAGATTCTATATATTTATTAATTAAATGTTCTTAAATATCATAGTAATTTAGAAAACAAAATTACAATATAACAAATTGAATTGAATTTTATTATTATTACTATTATTAATCGAGCGTAAATTATGTTTTATTATTATTATTTTATCTAATGTCTCATTTTACGCACACTAAAATATTTCTGTCACATTGAATTAAAATTTAAATTTTCCTCTCATTTATGAACAATACAAATTTTCTCCACACTGGCCTGTCGAAGACCTCCTCATACAATTAAATGACTCATAATTGTCAATAAAAATTAGAACACTTATTTCGTAATACATTTCACATTAACAAGATTAGAAAAAAAAATCATAAAATTAACTAAATTATAAATTTATTTTAAATTATTATTAGAAAATTTCAAAATAATTAATATATCACTTAAACATATATAAATTAAATACCATGGATATTCACTAGTCAATACCACGGATTACTAATATCACATAATAGAAAAATCATGATGCTCATATGAAAATTTTTATTTAATTAATAAATTTAATTAAAAGGACAAAAATGACATAATTAGGGAGATATGTTGTATATTTTGGAATAATACTTCAAGAATTTTAATTTAATTATCAATAATTATTAGGTTGATGGTAGTGATTAATATCCATAGAATATTATGAAAAAGTATTAAAAGTATTCACCAATCAAAAATTGATATTTATTTCCAAAGTAATTATACATTTTCCCCTTTTAATTAAAGATATTAATTAAAATAAATGTCATATGAATAAGTGCCATATGAAATGAGTTCTAATAATTTGAGCATGTGGTATCAATAAGTCATGATACACCACGATATTGCAACAAAGTGTATTTATAAATTAATAATCCTGGTGGAAAAGTATGGGTGGACCTCCATGGTTAAGAACCTTTAATAATAATAATAATAATAATAATAATAATAATAATAATAATAATAATAATAATACAAAATTGAATTTAAAATAATGTTATAATTTATTTAATTTTCATGATTTTTTTTTATACATGAGATGTATTATGAAATATGTGTTTGGATACTTATCATGGATCCCTATGTACGTTTACCAACCATCCATTTAATTCACCATTTAATTTATATGGTTGTGTGAGTTAATTTTCAGATAAATCTCAACCTTTGATTTATGACTACTACTAAGAATATTCTATTATCTACTTAATAAATATTGATAATTAAATTAAAATTTTGGAAGTCCATTATAAAATAAATGCTAATTTAACTATCAATAATTATTAGGTTGATGGTAGGGAATAACCTCCACAAAATATTGTAAAAAATTCTTAAAACTATTTAGAAATCAAAGGTTGGCATTTATTTCCAAACCAATTATGCCATTTTTTTCTTTTAGTTAAAGATATTAATGAAAATAAATGTCATATGAATGCGTGCCATACGGAATGAGTTATGATGCCATATGGAATGAGTTATGATATTTTGAGTCTGTGGTATCAATAAGTCATGGTACACCATGATATTGCTACAAATCCTATAAAGCATGGCACACCATGGTATTGCAACAAAGAGTATTTATAGATTAATAATTCCTATGGAAAAGTGAGGGAAAACCTCCACTGTTAAGAATCTTTAATTATTTTTATAATTAATAATAATAATAATAATAATAGAAATTTGAATATTAAAAATGTTATAATTTAGTTAATTTCATGTTTTTTTAACGTGAGATGTATAAAGGAATATGTGTTTGGATACTTATCATAAATTCTTTTTTACATTTCATCAATTTAATTTATATGGTTGTATGAGTTAATTTTGAAATATATTTCAACCTTTAATTTTTGACTACTACCAAAAATATTCTACTATATACTTAATAATTATTGATAGTTAAATTAAAATTTTTGATAGTTAATAATCTTTAAATTAAAATTTTTCAAGTCCATTACAAAATAAACATACATATGAAAAAATCTTAAAACAGAAAGTTCTCATAAATTAAAATTAACTTGTTCAAAATTTGAGAAAACAAGTTGTCAAAAATTTTAATTCCACGTGTACCTTTATTTTGCATTCGTTTGTAGCTTAAAATAATATGTTTTGGATTTTTTCGAGAGAGTTGATCTCTGTGACATTTAAAGTGTGTAAATTATATATTTTAATTTATAATTTCAAAAAAATATATATGAAATTTACATTGTGCAAATTACATATCTTAAATTTATAATTTCTTTGAAATAAGTTTATTATATATTTTTTCTAAGTTTATTATATATTTAAAATGAAATTTATAAAAAATATATTCAAATTGAAAACTTCTAATAGCTAGACTCCTTTCTTTTACTAAAAGTTGATTATGTAAAAAGGAATGGAAATCTTTGGAATGTGGAATATATATCTATATATAAATTTTTGGAATGTGGAATATATATATATATATATATATATATATATATGATATTCACATTTAAAATTTCAAAAATTCTTTATAAAAGAAAATTGTGAAAAAAAATATATATATCGAAAAAATGGTTGAATTATACTATGTTAATAAGCTCATGGGCCATAGATTAGAAGGTGATGGGGTGGCATGTTAAGACACTCTTGATGTGAAGGTCATTGGTTGGTAAAAAATCCATTCATGTTAAGGTTGGTGTGACCCATGTATAATGTGATCCCTAGGTGATTTAAAGGCTTAGATAGCCCTAAATCATAGTTTCTCAAGCCAAAAAGTAAACCTATAGTCTTCTGAGGAGGACATAGTCAACTTAACAAACAAAAAAGTATACTATGCTAATAAAATTTGGTTGTGTAAGAGGCATGGAAATTTTCGGCATGTCACACAACCTAATTCATTGCATCTACCCCTACAGGACAAAGGGGGGTTTTAAGACAATATTTAAGACAATTTTTGGGTAAATTGTCTTAACTTGAGACAAGAGAAAAGTTCTATATTGTCTTAGATATTGTCTTTAAGCTAGTGTCTCAAATTAAATTGTCTTGAAATATTGTCTCTATAAAGACAATATATAACACAATCATTTTTGCCTCTCAAGAGACAATTTCATTTTTGTCTCTCTAGAGACAATAGTTGGAATTAAAGACATATTGTCTTAAAAGAGACAATGCATTTGATCCTAACTATTGTGTCTCTAGAGATAGTAGTTGGAATTAAAGACATATTTTCTTTGACGAGACAATGTCTTTGATCCTAACTATTGTGTCTCTAGAGACAATACAAAACTACATTCAAAGATAATAAAACATCACTTTTGTCTCTTTAGAAACAATATCAAATAATGAATCTAGAAAAATATCTGACCATTGTAATATAAATATATATAAATTATTTAATCAAAGATGAACTACAATAAATATAATATCATTGATTAATTCATGTTAGGGATTAGTGGAATCAAACCATTGACCTCCTTCTTATAATGCATGCGCTCTTCCATTGAGCAAGCACCTTTTAAATAATTTTGATTAACAATGTCAAGGGGCTCAAAAGGTAGCCTATAAATAGTGTCTAGACCTATCCACACTTCACTACACTCGAAATCATTTGCTAATTGTTCCTTGTCAATCATCATCATGTTTTTTCCTACCAACCTGCCAACTTCAGTCAAAGGATTAACATCAAAGTCTATTGTAGATTGTTTTTTTCTTAAATTAATAGTACCCAGTGTTAGGATATTCCGACACATAGGAAACAGTTAGGAATAACTTAGTCTAGTGTAGAGTTAGGTAAAGTGTTTTTCTTTACCATGTACATTTGTAACTTATAATCCAACGGTCACGATTTGTAGTGATCCGACGGTTATCTCTGACCTCTATATTAACGACACTTGATCCATGGCTTAACACCCGATCGGTCCATGATCTCTATTTAAAGAGCATGGAGGGTCATTTGTCTGGTAACCGTTTATGAGAGAAACATATGTAACTTTTCTTTTATATTAATAAATTCCCTGAAGTGGCCGTGTTGGCTCAGGGGGTGGACTGTTTTCCTCTTTGAGGGTTTTAACCACGTGATTATACTGGTCTACTGATTTGTGATCTGTTTGTGAGAGGTGACCTTTGGTTCTTGATCTACGAAACTTACCCTGTAAATTCCTACATGGAATCAAAGCTATTTTAGGGCCGCGTCTGTTGTTGATCAAAATATGAAGTCAGCTTGATTGCATGCAAATGCTGTTTTGTAGATCTACTATTTCTGAAAATTTTTGGGCTTTGAGAACTACTCGGTTGTGTCTGGAGCATGTGTTACAGTGAGGAACGCCTTTCGTTTCATGCGAAAATATTTCTGACTGCCCAAGTTATGTCAGTTTAGATCTGGAGGTATAAAGCATCTATTTTGTAGTTATATTTGTTTATAGTTATGCTTATTTCGGTTTTCTTTCCTGTATTAAGGTTTTATTTATTTTCCAGATCTATACCCTCTTCTCTGTGTATGCTCTTTGTTGTGCACCTCGTGCGATCTCGGCAAATCAAAAACAGGAAAAAGTGATTTTTTGCTACATATGTTCTTTCCCCACGTCTTTGTGCGATCTCGGGAAATCAGAAATAGTGAAAAAAGTGATAGTTGCTGGTAAGGCTAACCGAGAATCTAACATTCTGTCGTAAGGCTTTGCATTTCGTTTTTTGTGCAGGAAAAGGCACGCACACCTCCCATAATAATAATAATAATAATAATAATAATAATAATAATAATAATAATAATAATAATAATAATAATAATAATAATAATAATAATAATAATAATAATCCCCCCTTCCTCCTTTCTAAAATATCATAATCCTTTTACTATCTCACTTGGTGACGGGTTAGTTTATGAGAATAGAGGTCTTGGGTTCAATTCTACTTCTCAAGCTTCTTTTGTAATAACTTTGTGTTCAAAGGGGCTTCCTCCTTTCTAAAATAACATAATCCTTTTACTATCTCACTTGGTGATGTGTTAGTTTATGAGAATAGAGGTCTTGGGTTCAATTCTACTTCTCAAGCTTCTTTTGTAAAAATTTTGTGTTCAAAGGGGCGGAATTTTTTTTAAAGAGCCTCACTTCATCCCGTTCGCGTAGCTATTCAGCATCTACAATTCAGTGTTTTTCAAAAGGCATAAATTCTTCATTCGGAAGTCATTTTTCGAGCTGTTTTTTTTAAACAACGTAATTTTCTGAGATCTTTCCATTGGAGCAGTTAGTTTCAGCTTTTCTCAGCTTCAGTGTTTTCAAAAAAAATGGGAAGTGCATGCCCGATTATTCTTAACAACACCAATTATTTCCAATGGCTACCTCACATGGTAGATATACTTAGAAGTAAAGGGCTTTATAGAATAATCACAGGGATAGAAACTAAACCTTTTGATGATGATAAAGTTTCTAAATGGGAAAATAAACAAGATCAAGCACGAGGGTTGATAGGAATATCAATTGCTCAAGATCTTCGATTTCATATCCTTCACATTGACACTCCTCATGAAGCCCTGGACAAGATAAATACTGTCTTTGGCATTCAAAATAAAATCAGGGCCCATCAGCTTGAAAATGAGTTTCTTACTTTGGACCCCAATAATTTCTCCTCTATTGAATATTTTTTGTCCAAATTCAAGACCCTCAGAGTTCTTTTAGAAGGTTGTAAGGTCAAAAAGGAAGATGGTAGCCTCATCTATTTCATTCTTACTAAGCTTGGCCCTGCATACTCTGTATTTGTTTCTGCCTTACATTCCACTAGAGAAGCCATCATTTCTTCAGGAACCACCTACAAGAATCCCTATTTTGATGCCTTGTTTTATTCTTTGATAAGAGAACAAGAAAATTTTTTACACGTTGGTTTTATCACTACTAGAAATGCTTCTAAGAAAGCCTTAGTAGCCCAACATCAATCATATCAAAAGAATCCCAAGAGGAAGTATTCTAAAAAGTATGGTCCGAAACCAAACAAGGGTCCTAAGCAATTTCAACCACAAACTGAAAAAGCAACTCACCAAAATGATAAGGCATATAAAAAAAAAGGAAAGAAGACAGATAGACATTGCAAATTTTTCAATCATGATGACCATTTAGAGTCCAAATGTTTTAAGAACATGGAAGCCTTAGAAGTATCAATGAAGAATCACAACATCAATTTGGAGCACTCTTCACCTTCATCTTCAGGCATGGCACTTTCTTCTTGTGGTTGTCAAGCATCAAGATCTAGTTATGCATTAAATGTATCTTCTTCTTCTCCTTCTCATGAGTGGCTCATTGATTCTTGAGCTTCTTACCACATGGCTAAAAATAAATCCATGTTTTCTTCTTTAAATGATTGTAACACCAAACATATTTATGTTGGTGATGATAAATCTCTTAGTGTTGTAGGATCTGGAACCATTCATCTAGATAATGGTCAGTTTAATGATGTACTATGTGTTCCTACCTTGTCATGCAACCTTCTCTCTGTTTATCAGATAACTCATTCAGGTGAAGGGAAAATAGTAGAATTCTCACCTCATGATGTTGTAATCAAGGACCTCAAAGATCCTAAATATATTTTAGCTACTGGCATTGTTGATGATTCCACAAGGTTGTATAAGTTTGACAACTTTGGGTCATCATCTCTTCCCTCTGTTTTTGTTGCTCATAATGATGATGTGAGAAAACTTTGGCATGAGCGATTTGGTCACTTAAACTATCGCTCTCTTCAAACTCTATGTAAGGAAAATATGGTGATGGGCCTTCCTATGGTATCTTGCCGAGATGGTGTTTGCTCCGGATGTGTACTCGAAAAACATCATCGAGATAGTTTTGACAAATGTGCCTCTTGGCACACTTCAGCCCCTTTGCAGCTTGTGCACAGTGATTTATGTGGTCCACTTCCTGTTGTTTCTTTCTCTGGTTGCAAGTACTTCTTAACTTTCATTGATGATTTTTCCAGACACACTTGGGTATATTTCTTAAAACTCAAGAGTGAAGTTTTTAACATGTTCTTGGCCTTTAAGGCCTTTGTTGAGAAACAATATGGACATCAAATTCTTAAGTTAAGATCAGACAATGGTGGAGAATATGTTAACAAAAAATTTATCAACTTCTGCACTGAGCATGGCATTCAATTGCAACATATTGTTTCATATACTCCACAACAAAATGGTGTAGCTGAAAGGAAGAATCGCACCTTAAAAGAAATGGCTAATTGTATGCTTCAATCTAAAGGACTTGGTCTCAATTTTTGGGCAGAAGCCATTAACTGTGCAAATTACATAGTAAATCGAACTCCTACTAAGGTTTTAAAGAATATAACTCTAGAAGAAGCTTGGAGCTCAATCAAACCAGATGTAAGTCACTTTCGTGTTTTTGGAAGTGATGCTTGAGCCCATATTCTAGATGTGAAACATAAAGCCTTAGAACCTAAGAGTGAAAAATGTATTTGTGTTGGATATTATGAAGATGTGAAAGGATATAGACTTCTTCAACCCAAATCAAAAAATATAATCATTAGAAGAGATGTAAAGTTTAATGAAAATATATCGGCCCGTGAGCCTAGTTCGACGGTTGTGCCACCTTTGGCCTGCAAGCCTGATTCGGCATATGTGCCACCTCTCTCTCTCTCTTCTATTTTGAATAGTATTCGTTCTAGTTCAGATGATGACAGTGAGGATGAAAATCCTCCTCCATCTCGTGAAATTGTTCGTTATACTCCATCGCTTCCAATATGGGTCCGCTCTACTCGGCATGCAGCAGGTTCTCTTGCAGGTGACCCTGCCGATCGACGACGTACATGTTCTCAGTTCGAAAGAGCTTTTTCCTTATTGGCTCAAGTTCCAGAAAAATTTGATCTAGAAACCTTTGAAGAAGCCTCCAGTCATCCAGATTGGGATGAAGCTATGAATGAAGAGTATCGTTCCTTATTGGAAAACAATACTTGGGATCTTGTTCCTCTTCCAAAAGGAACAAAACTTTTCAGATGCAGATGGGTTTACAAAACAAAGTTTGGACCAGATGGAAAAGTGGATAGACATAAAGCTCGTCTTGTCGCTAAAGGTTTTTCACAAGTTGAAGGCATTGACTACACTGAAACCTTCTCCCCTATTGCCAAAATTAAGTATATCCACCTTGTCCTTTTCCTTGCTGCCTCCTTTAAATGGGAATTCCATCAGATGGATGTTAAATCCACCTTCTTACATGGAGATTTGCATGGAGAAATCTACATAGAATAACCCCTTGGCTTCATCCAAAAAGACTCCAGCCTTGTCTGTCGTTTTAGGAATTCTCTCTATGGTATCAAAGAAGCTCCTCGGGCTTAGTATGCCAAAATGGATATATTTCTATTAGATAATGGCTTTTCTAGGTGTCATTCTGACAACACTGTCTACACCAAGAAGGTGGGTAATTCCTTCACCATCCTTGTTCTTTATGTTGATGATCTTATCCTTACTGGTAGTGATCCAAACCATATAAACCATGTGAAGTCTAGCCTCAAAAAGAATTTTGTAATGATAGACATAGGACACTTGAATTATTTCCTTAGTCTTTAAGTCTTGCAATCCAAGGAAGGCATTACCCTCTCTCAGTCCAAGTATGCCTGTGATCTTCTACACCACTTTCAAATGGAAGACTGTAAGCCTGACCCTTCTCCCTTTTATTCTGGAGTCAATATTTCAGTCAAATTTACTACCCCTGAAGTTGATGCTACCTTATACTGTCAACTTATTGGTAAACTTTTGTATCTAACCCATACCCGCCTTGACCTTCCCTTTGCTATTGGTCTTGTCACTCGGTTTATGCACCAACCTCATGAAATTCATTGGAAAGCAGCTAAAATAATACTTCGATATATTTGAGGTACAGTTCAGTTCCAGATTCATTACAGTGCCGGAGAATCTCCCTTGTTGATTGGTTTCATTGATTCTGAATTGGCTAGTGACCCTGATGATTGGAAGTCCACTGCAAGATATTTATTCACTCCTGGTTCAGGACCTATTACTTGGTCTTGTAAGAAACAAAGTGCCATCTCCATTTCTTCAGTAGAATCATAGTATCATGGTGCAGTTGAAGCCACCAAGGAAGCCATGTGGCTTCATCAAATCCTGTCTAAAGCTGGTCTTCATCAGCAACATCCAACTACACTTTGGTGTGATAATCAGAGTTCCATTCAGCTATGTAAAGATCCAGTTCAGCATCAGCGTATGAAACACATTGAAATCCACATACACTTCATCAGAAAGCTCATTCATGATCATGTTATTGAAGTGCAATATTGTCCGACCAATGATCAAGTAGCCGATATTTTTACGAAGGATCTCACAGAAGCAAAGTTTACCAAACTTTGATCCATGCTTGGAGTTAAGGAAAGTTGTCATTAAGGGGGGATAGGCTCTAATGCCTCCTTCCTTCTCCTATCGTGTCACTTTTGTAAATCCTTCAATGCTATCCCAATTTTTTCATAAGGGGGGGTGTTAGGATATTTTGACACATAGGAAATAGGCTCCTTTTGTGTCACCTTTTTAAATCATTCAATCCTATCCCAACTTGTTCTTAAGGGGGGATGTTAGGATATTCTGACACATAGGAAATAGTTAAGAATAACTTAGTCTAGTGTAGAGTTAGGTAAAGTGTGTTTCTTTACCATGTACATTTGTAACTTATAATCCGACGGTCATGATTTTTAATGATCCGATGGTTATCTCTTACCTCAGTATTGACGACACTTGATTCATGGCTTACCACCCAATTGGTCCGTGATCTCTATTTAAAGAGCATGGAGGGTCATTTTTCTGGTAACCATTTATGAGAGAAGCATATGTAACTTTTCTTTTATATTAATAAATTACCTGAAGTGGCCGCGTTGGCTTAGGGCGTGGAATGTTTCCCTCTTTGAGTGTTTTAACCACGTGATTATACTTGTGTACTAATTTTTGATCTGTTTGTGAGCGGTGACCTTTGGTTCTTGATCTACGGAACTTACCCTATAGATTCCTACACCCGGTGCCATTGTTTAATCACTGCACATGATCCTCTTCTATTTCTTTAATGACCACTTCTATATTTTCTCTTCATTTTCTAATCTGGATACGTTTTCCCATTTTTTCTTCAAAAATTGTTCCTTTTCTCTTAGGGAAATAATTTTTGGAAAATTATGCAAAAAAAATCTCAACCCAAAAAATTATTCATAAAATAAATGCCCTACTAATATTACTAGAAAAACATATATTTTCATTACATTATATAAAACAATTTTCCATGGCAGATGCAATACCTGCCCACAACAATGAACAACAAATAATTTCAATTGTTCATTCTGTAAAAAGTTTAATTTATAACCAAATATAATTAATGATATAAATAAAACTAAATCTTAGGGTTAGGGCTAGACAGATTATGGGCTAGAGTTGCAATGATATAATATTTCATTGGAAGTACCCATAACTGAACGCTCACTACCATACTGAGCTATAAACCCAAATATTTTATAAAGATTTAGAATCAAATAGAGTATCAGATGGAATTTCATCTATCCATTATGTGATTGAAATTTCCAATAATTTAACTCCCACTACCATATTGAGCTCAGTCCTGATCTATTTCATCATGATTTTCTAGTTTCTTATCCTTGAATAACTGTCAACAACCCAACCTTTTCATTAGAAACTATGTCCTTTTTTTCTTAGAATATATACACATACACACACACACACTAAAAAATTAACTCTATCATAATAAAAAATACTAAAATCATGCCAAACACTAAAAGTCTGTATTATTTTATTCAGTGATTTTTCTAAGGATTGACATTAGAAATGGATGGTTGAGTCCCTATTATCATGTATTTTTTGAGTCATTCACACTTTTCTAGCCTTCTAATAGAGGATTCTCGAAAGGAAAGTTTCCACTCTTCTCTAAATTTGTTCTCGAATTTATGTTGTAGCAACATTCATCTTATTAGTTGAGTTGGTGTTTATATTGGAATTCATGAAATACTCCTTATATGGTTACAATAGCTTCCCTTTTTTCTAGGCTATATATTTCATCCAGGATGGTTTTCTTTTTGTCAGGAAGTTTGTAGCCTCCTAGAAAGTTCATGAATAACTTTGTATATGGAATATATACTTTTAACATTGACTATACATTTGTTTTCTTGTAGTGGTTTCCGCAAGGTATTTTTTTTTGACCAAAATTGCCTATTAGTATCAATAAAATAACTTAATTTGGTTAGACAATAGCTACTCATTGCCATGGAATTTTTTTATTTCTACACCCTCTTTTAGATAATTATAATTTTTCTTTATTGCTAATGGTTAAGTCACTCCACCATTTATAATTATGTGTGTATAGTGATTTTTCTTGAATTTAGTGGGTAAGTGCTAATGGTACCCATATATTATCTGTCACATGGAAGTTCGGACATGGGGATAGGAAGGTTTCTATAAATGAGGTACTTGTTGCAATATGTGCACTAACATGCTGCGAGTTACATTATTCCAAACCATTGTGATTAAGGCATATACCAGAGTTTATCTTTAAGTTTTCATTCAACATTATGAATCAATATATATTTGAAATTATTTTCAGGTATTAAAATATTTGTAGTCTATTAATGTCGAAGATTTGAGCGACATAAAATCGAGCTATAAGATAAATTTTGTGAGTTTTACATCCAATAAATTAGTAATAACAAATACTAAAATCCTATCATACATGAGGTTAAATTGTAACCAAGGGTAGTAGCTAGTCTTATGTATATTGGGTCTAAGTCTAGATGCTACTTGAAATCTCATGAACCATAGCCTCAATAATGATAGTAGAATATACTAGCTTTCTTGCAAATATTAACTTGGTTGAAATTACCTTTTGTTATTAGAGTATGAACTAAAAATTTCTCTAATTGGCTAAGAGATTATCTTTTTCAAATGCAAGGAAACAAATTAATGACCCAAAACTCAAAGGCATTTGGAAAATGTGGGGATCTGTCCCCTTATGTAACAGTAGTGGATTATTTCATGTGACCAGGTTTTCTGCACAAGATGATGTTGTTTCACGATAATGTCTTTGGATTGTATCATACATAAAATGTTTTTATTTTATATAATTTTGTAACTATAATATCAAATTAAAACTAGAAAATTAATCCATATGTTAATCACAATATAAAATTTTACATATAACAACAACATCATTACCTAAATACATTGGTTAGTGTGTCCCTTGGCTAGTGGGAAGAGAGCCAAGGAATATTTCCAATGATTCCAAGACATTCCATTCATGCACTAATGAACATAAAACTCTTTTAATTTATAATTGTGAAATCAAATTAAAATTATCAAATCAATTCATGCCTTAATCACATCATAACATTTTACAGATACCAACAACCTAATTACCTTAGTCCATTAGGTAATGTGTCCCTTGGCTAGTGGGAAGAGATCCAAGGCATCTTTCTAATAATTCCAAGACATTCCATCCATGCACTAATGAGCAAAGGCACTGTGGAAATGGAAACTATTCTAGTAATGTCAATACTCAATACAAAGAACCTGTAAGGATACATATGAACTATTACATAGGTAAATAGATATGCATCACCATATGAAAAATTTCTTAGAACCAAAATTGAAATTAATTAATAGATGATAGTTTCATTGAACAACAAATTAACTGGACCAAACATATCAAATTTGTATGGCTACTAATTAAACACATCCATTTTCAAACTTGATCCTTGAAATATGGAAAACACATTTACTTAAGCTATGAATGGACACCATGGACCATGAATAAGGATAAACCTACATCCTATCTAACATGTACACACTACTCTTAACAATATTAGGGTTTGGGAGGCTAACCTCATCTCTCAGCTAGAAAGCTATAAAATAAAATGGGAGGGAAACCACCAGCTCCCTGACAAGAAACCATTTGGGTCCAACATTGATGGCTAGGATTAAATCATTATTAACCCAAATATTGATGTTAATATATAGGGCCAAATGATAGAAACCATGATGATCCACCATACAATCACTAGTAAAAAATGATGAAATTAATGACTAGGTGACTAAAAATGTTAGTCACCGCAATGATTTCAACTGAATTACTAGTAAATTTGAGAAATTTTAAGTGAACAAACTAAAAAGGACTATTTTAGTCTTGGAATAAAACATACGACTAGATAATGAGTGACTAAACTAAAAGCGACAAACTTAAATGACTAATTTAGTCTAGGGGTAAAATATATGACTAGATAATAAGTGACTAGACTAAAAGAGACTAACTTAAATGACTACTTTAGTCTAGGATTAAAATATATGACTAGATAATAAGTGACAAAATTAATAATGATTAATGTAAATGACTATTATAATCCAAGAATAAAAAATATGGCCAAATAACAAGTACAACAAGTATTGAATTAGTAATTTATGTGAGTAATTTTTAATTGTGTCGCTCCATAAATGGAAAATTGCAATTTTGGTACCAAAGTGTTACATTTCACTATAGGTGTCTCTATATCCATTTGCAGTGTTAAAATTTAAAGACAAAGGGGTCTCTGAATTTATAGTGTTAAAATTATCAATACCCTTTTATCTCTAAAGTTTAACACTCCAGATGGATTCATGTACAATTAACATAATTGCATGTATCATCTATAAAATTTACTCTAATGCCTTCATTATAATTTTAGTAAAGGTAATATTTAGATAGTACAATTAATATTAATATTAATATTAATATTTATCATTTGGCCATCCAGTTTAATTTTTAAACTTCATTAATTGATGTTAAATTTATGAGTTGTTTTAAATCTAAGGTTAAATATTCATATTTACATTTAATAAATAGATAAATATAACATTTCTCATGTTAAATGTGTGAGTTCATTTAAATATAGTATTAAATTGTCATATTTACATTTGATAAATACTAAATAGATAAACCTAAAATATATATTTATAGACCTATTTAGTAAATAGGTATGAACCTTTTTTTTTGTAAGTTAGGCTAAAATATAGTAGATCAAAAGAAAAATTTACATAGACATTGGCCTAACATGGTAAGTGGTGCTTAACCAGTCCCAGCCTTAGAGGCTTTCAAAATAGTGTAGATTTGGGGCTGCCTTCTAGGAGGAAACCAACCCCTTAGTAGCATCAAACAATCAATATTTACAAAGTGTGTCATGACACATATAAACACAAAAGATCTATAGTAGGGGTTGAAGTAACAGAAAATAGAAAAGAGTCGAGTAACCGCGCAGTCATGTTGTTCCTTCATCATCCTCTGTAGTAGGCTCCTCCTCCTCGATGTGGCATCCAAATTCCTGCGTAATGGCCTTCTCCTCAGCAGAAGGCCCGTGCGGGGGATTTTTAGTAGATGTGCAGAGGATAGGAGCGACTGGGTACTCAACATCAAGACCACGCGCACAAACTCCATCCGAATCCATTATTCTCACATTTATATCCTCCTTGAGGCCTCTTGAACTGGGAGAGGCCCAGTTTTTCGAGGATTGGGTGGCTCAGAGTGCACAATGGTGGACTTCCTGGGGCCTCTTCTTCCCCTATTATTCTCCAGACCTAAGGTGCTCCCCTCCTAGGTGTGCTCAGACTGTTGTGGTGCTTTCCTATCATGGTTTCCAAAAGAGGGGCCTTCAATGGATTCCAAGCGGTGATCCTTGCCACATTGATAGCAACCTGAGAACACACCTCTTTGGCTACCCCTTATGGTCTTTGGGCACTGATGCAGAGCCATGGGGGGATAAGAGGTGGAGAGAGAGAGGTCGGTCCAAAAGTGGTGGCGAGCTCAACAGGGGAGCATGTAGCAAAGAAGCACAATGGGCGGGGGGGTGCACAACAAAGAGTTATGTAGAAGGGGGACATGCAGCGAGGGAACCTGCCTCAAAAAGTACACAATGGGATGAATCCGAAGAAGTGGGGATTTTCAAAGGGAGCCATCTAGCCAGGGGGGATGCCACAGGGAGTGTGTAACCTGGAGGAAATGAGTGGGAGAGGCTTCAGGCGGGCTAGCACCAGAAAGGTAGCGCATGAGAGGGAGAGCACGTAACAGGGGGAGCGCGGGGGGAAATTGAGGCGGCAACATAATTTCAAGGGAGGAGGTGAAGAAGGCTCTAGAGGCCAACTGGATCAGAATAGGGATGACAGAATGAGGAGAGACCACCCCTTTTGAACACCTGTGGCACAAGCGCAAATGTTGTGCTATTTTGGGGCATGTTCGCATATGAAAGTTGGGACAGTTCACTTGGGCTTGCATGTGATTTAGTGTATGGTAGAAGAGCAGATGCATCAGTATTCCAATGTGAATTATTGCTGAGGGGAGGTTCTTCAATAGGTTAAATTTGGTGGTGCAGGACTTCATCAACCTCTACATGGGAATTTTTGGCATCGCACATTCGCATCATGTCACCCGCATCCGGGGAGGTATGAACCTTTATTAATTTAAGTATGAACCTTAATTAACATTTTAGTGATGTATGAACCTTTTTTTTTTGGTAAGTCAATGTTATATTCACGTAGAGAAAAGGAGTACATATAGCCAATTACAAAATAGGTGGTCTCACCCCAACTGGGTTTGTTGAAAAAAATTTGCACCAGATGCAAAAACTAGAAAATAGAGACTACAGACATTGTCCATAAACGGTTGGGCGAGAGGCACCAAAACACATATAAAACATAAAGAACACCAAATAGCATACTAGCCATCCAATGTGATAGATGCGGGGTTGTCCAAGATTGTTCCTAGATGTGGTGGAGGACAAAAGTCACACTGACCGTGCGCTTAAACATGTGCCAACCAAATCTCTAGTTTTTCTACTTTCTCCATGATTTGATTTTTGCCTCGCCAAACCATTACCACTCTCTCTTGGACTTGGCATTATAAAGAGTGCATTTAGTCCAATGTTTTCATTTTATCTTAATGCTCCTCACGACAGACTCTCTCATCTACTTCCACTCTTGACATTAGACTGTTGATAAGTGCACGACAATTCTCCAGACATAAATTTTCGGTAACTTGCCTCTCATTTACCTAAGATCAATCAAATCCACGATTCCCCTTTCCACCATGGGTGCCTCCACCTCGACGACTCTACTTTTGAACCCTCAAACCCCAACCTCTGCTATCCTCCCAGCTTACCTCCTCCATGACCGCCATGCACACCCACACTAGTGAGCCACGCACGCCCCACAATATTGCCACCATGTCATGGAGCTACCATCATTATTTTTTAGTCTGCTACCCCCATAGGGCCATGGACAATAGGGGACAGAGAACGCCCACACCACACTAGGGGCTTCATAATTCGCCAATGCTAAGGAACCCCACCATGTGCAGAGTCCAAAGACTAGACCCCCCACCATATAAAACAAACACCACTTTCAAAGGAGCCAAATGTCGTCGACCACCACCGCAGAGAAGCACAAAGCCACCTCTCACTACCAAATAAAGGCTGCCACCACTATTAAAACCAAATACCCTCACACACCAAACCAACACAGGAAATTGAACAACAAACTATGAAAAAGTAGCCGACGCCTGAGCGTAACTTCCCCTAAGTTAGCGACCAACCTCCAAATTATCCACATAGATACCACACACCGATCTACCAAACATTGTCGTACCCACGCCAGAGGGTATGAAATTAGAAAAAGAAACTAGTTTTCCTCCACCACCCTCGAGGTTTCCTAGACTACAGATTCTAGCTTCCTCTCTTAGCATGAAAAAAACAAGATCACTAAAAGCCAAGAAAAATGGAAATGAGTGAGCTCACTTTCCTTTAACTTCCTATCCTCAACCCAGATGCATAAAATGGCTAAGAAACTGTGCATTAGGGATCAGTTGAACACACCACATGAGTGAATTCCCATGACAAACACACACAAGCAACTCCCTTTGTAAACCTTACTGTGATGTTTACACTTCCTCTCTGGAAGACACCATCAGGACCAACACCAAACCAAAGTGAGGAGTCTAATGTCAGGCTCCCTCATCTTACCTCACCTTATCCTTTGACCACCTTTGAACTCCAATGCACAGTTATTTTTCACGCGAATTTCCAACGTGAAGCTAGTAACTCTCCCGCTGCATGTGTTATGGTGAAGGGACCGGGAATACCATCCCTCACCCTCGCTCCACTTATATTTACTCATGTTAGATGCCTTCCACTTGTTGCTCAAACCTCACCCCCATCGGGGACTATTGTATGAAACTTTGTTAATTTAGTTATGAACCTTAATTAATTTTTTAATGGTGTATGAACTTTTATTAATTATTTGAGATGAAGCTTGGTCAATTTCTACTGGTATTATGAACTTTTGTTAATTTTTTAGGTATGAAATTTATTTAATTTTTTAATAATATATAAACCTTTAATAATGGTAATAAATATGTAATTCAAAATATTTAAGTATGGTTTATTGTGTAATAATGGATAAATGTGTTTAATTTTATCAATTTTTATGATAATTGTACCAGTGAATATATTTGTTTCATTTAATACATAATTTACATGATTATATAAAATTAATATTAAAACAATATTATTGGTTTTATATTTGATTAATAATCAAAGTAGTAAATCTCTTTTTGCAAAAGAGCTCCCCTCAAGTCATCCATATTAGGAACTTTGGAGCCCTTTGCTATAGCTATAATACAGTCTCGCATAGCTTGGTAATAAGGTGAGCGAGCAACATTAAATGGGATATCTGCATCATACCACCATCTAGAAATGTATTGAAAAGAATATTCTTTGCACAGTTATAAGACATGTGATATAACCCTCGCTGATGGAGAGCTTGACCTTTGCATTTTAGTTCGAGAACTCAGATTTCCTTATGTGGGAGACAGTGAAGGGGGTTTATTAACATATATGGTAGCACTAATGAAACTTTCTTTTGGGGGAAAGAATGGGAAGAAGGCTCCTTTTGGAGGACCGATGACTTTGTTACATTGACGGAGGAAACCAAAGATGTATGATAGCCAGTGCCTCCAGAATTTCATTTCTCTATCGATATTTATTTCTCAAATATTGATAATACCCCTTAATCCAGCATGGTGCCAGGTTTATGTACCCAAGCTCACACAGCATACCAGAGACAATATCAAAAACCATATAATGTAACCATATTAGAGCTCGAAGGTGAGACTGTGGATTGGAGTCAAGATCAAAACCCTTGCAACATCACCATCTTGGAGCTTGAAGGTGTGAATTGCAATAATGAGAGGGTTTTCAAGCTTAACATCATGCTACTTGGCCTCGATGGAACAATATTTCCTTTCATTTTAACCTGGAAAAATTTAGGCTCCCTCGACTTGCTGGCACACTATTTGACTCGTGAGATACCAACGAAGCTCCAGTATCTTGTCAATATTTCAATCTAATTCCCTTGTTCTAAATCCTCTACACTTACCTAAATTTCAAATATATCTATGATAACAGGCTCACAGGAAAAGGTGGAGGACTTTGGAAATTGAAATACTTGATCCAAAGGTTGTTTTGGACCTTGGTTACCTTAATCCTAAATACTTCAGGAGGAAGAAACTGACAGATAAATATGATGTCTATTATTTTGGAGTAGTTTTACTGGAGGTCTTGTGTGCAATGGAAACTCTTAATCTTGTTTTTCCCAAAGTGTAGTTCAATAAAGTAGAGTGGGAAATGCATTTGAAAAAAAGGGCAAGCTTGAAAAAATAATTGACCGTCATCTTGTTGGGACCATCAACCCTGGTTCTATGAAAACATTTAGGGAGACTGCCGAAAGGTTCTTGGAAGAGGAGGGCATCGACATGCCTTCCATTGGAGATATTCTATGGAACATGGAATATGCATTTCAACTCTAAGAGATATCCATGCAAAATGATCTAGATGAGAATAGTACAAATCATATTGCAGATGTTCCTTTGTGCTACCCAGATCCTGACCCTTTTGGTCCAAGTTCAGTATGACTTCAAGTATTTTACGAAAGTTATCCATTTATATATTTCATTAATGAGCATGTGGCATTTTTTAGTTCTCAACATCCCACAGAGGGATAGTTGTGAGAATTTACATATTTTTTGGAACGTGTTCTCCTTTAGTATATATGACACATAGTGGATCTATACCTTGGTGAAACATTTACTTACCTCGGTATGTTTGCACAAGGTTCAAGGCAAAGTGAACACACAACACTAGTGGCTTTGGTTTGGGAGGAGAGCTACAAGTATGTAGAAGAGATTGAGGGTGCATGTAATATGTTCCTTTGCACTGCCCAAAGCCTGAGACTCTTTATACTAGCATTATTGGATGACGTGTATGTGGAAGTGATGATGATTTAGAATATACAACCACAAGCATTGTGTTTTCACAATTAGTGAATCCTCAAGGGAGGTGAAAAAAAAAAGACTCCTTTTCCATGTTCCAAATCTACCAAATTAGCACATGCAGAGAGAAAATTTGTGAATTTGAAATGGTTAGGTTCGATACTTGTTTTCTGCATATCATTAAAAATCCAGTGCCTCCTCGTAAAATTGTCTCCTTGTATAATCGACCACCATTACAAACGATGAAATCAAATTTGGTTTAGATATTGGTTCCTGTCTCTTAATTCATATCTTCTATGATACTGGTTCCTCTTCCTTAAGTCGTCTCTCTCCTCCTTCCTCTCCCTCCCTTTCTCTCCTACCCCCTTCTTTATTCCCCTGTCTCTCTCTCTCTTTCTCTCTCTACCGTCCAATCCTCTCACTATATCCCTCCCTCTCTCCTTCTTTCTTTCCCCCTTACATATTTGTGTCACTCACTCTCTCTCTCTCTCTCTCTCTCTCTCTCTCTCTCTCTCCATTCCTTCTCTCCCCCATCCTTCAACTTATCTCCATCTCTCCCTTGTGACTCTGCCTATCTCTCCACCTCTATCACTCTATGTATTTGTTGTTCCTTCTCATATATATCTAGAGTTAATGTATATCTTGATATATTAATATATAGTATAATATAAAAAATTTAATATTGTATTCATCCAAATTTATTAAATTTAATAATATTAATATTATAGTATTATGGTACGAATATTAGAATTAATAATAATAAAAATATTAATCTTTTAATATTGATATTAGGGTTAATAATGTTTTTTTTGCATGGTATTAATAATAATTTGGCCAATGGTATTTCGTTAATTGGATTCACGTAAATAAAACCTCTTTTTTGAGTGTTCATAAATATAAAGAGGATTATGGAGTAAATATAAAAATATGTTTTATTTATTTACCATACTTCTCATTTATTTATATTTTATTTATTTACCATATCTCTATTATTTACCATGGTATATGGCCCATAGGCTTGGTATATAATTGGATGTTGATCTATAATCCTATTTGATATATTTTTATTTATTACCATATTTCTTTATACCTCTTTTATATTTATTTATTTATCATACATAAATATGGTATTTAGCCCATGGTATTAAAATCGTATTTTTCCCATAGGCTTCACCTAAATAAAACCTCTTGCTCGAGTTTACTTAAATACAAATAGGTTTATGGAGTAAATAAAAAGATATTTTATTTATTTACCATACCTTTTGTTTATTTATATTTATATTTATTTTCCATATTTTTGGAGTAAGTATTAAAATAGATTTTATTTTTTTACCATACCTCTGGTTTATTTATATTTTTATTTATTTACCATACCTCTTGTTTGAGTGTTCGTAACCCTCTTCATATTTTAAATTTGCAGTTTTTTTATACATAATAATAATTAGATTGATTTTTAAATAGGGCTACATTAGATTAAAAATGTTAAATATTTAATTCTTCAAGTTTTTAATTGATATCTACCCCATACTAGGCTAGAAACTCATAATCATGCTTGTTTAGTGAAATTTTTAATGGAAACCCTTACAGATTTTATGATGTACTTGCAATTTTAAAATCCTTATTTTTTATTATTCAAAAAATTGATAAATAGTGTTTTTTTTTCATTTTCCCTCTTAAAACTTTGGTTGAACTATCAAAACACGAAAACCTCTTGACGTTATTACTAAGGTTCTTCATTGTTTCGTGGAACTTTGGTTGAGTTATCAAAATAATAAAACCTCTTGACACTATTACTAAGGTTATTCATTGTGTCATGGACAATGAATTTATTTATGAATTCCAGCTCGAGTGGATGTTGGCAACTCTCAAGTCCACTAAAAGGTTTTCACATTAAGATAGTTTTTCTCCCTCTTGAGCTCAACATAATCAAAATTTTCTTACGTTTCTCCATATAGAGGTAATATTATTTGGGTACGTTTATGTATATAAACTTCTATTTTAAGTCATCTCTACTACAAACCCCCAATATTTTACATAGAACAGAAGATGATAATTTGTTTCTTCCGTACGATTTCAAAATTCCTTATAATTCCAAGAAGATAATGCTCGATGCCACACGGTTTTGTCGTTGTATTTTTTGAAATAATTGAGATTAAATCATTGATTTTAAGTAGAAATCTTGAAATAAACTAGACATTAAGGCTGCTACAATGGAGAGTGGATATTTTTATCCAGAGAACCTTTTGCAAGTCAATATCCCCGCTGAGGTTATGTGAAGAAACCCTACATCTTAGATTGCAAGTTCATATACCCACTGAGGTTCCATGCAAAAACCCTAAATCTCATATTTTATTACATAATTTTTGTAAAATAATTATTTTGTGGTCGGTAAAAAAAACCTAATTTCTTTTTTCCTTAGTTTTTCCTGATGAAAATATTTATTGTACTTGGTTTACTTCAGGAAAAACCTAATTGTTCTTGTTTTCCATGAATAAAAATTTGATTTGGTTTTTACCTTGTGAGGAAAACTCTATTTTCATGATTTCATACAAATTGTTGAAAAAGGAAGCCTTTATTTTTTTCTTTATCATGGCTCCATGATGAATATAAATATCTAGAATTCTTTATTTTTAGATGTGGAGTAATCTAGAATTATTTATTTTCAGTTTAGTTTTCTTTGTCTAATAAACTCATCATACTAATAGATCTATTTAGGAGGTAGGTGCATACTAATAGGTGCATATCCGTAGTAGACAACAGAAATTGGGATTACTTGAAAAAAGAGGTCAATATTCCCTAATCCATAAATGAATTATTTTCTTCTAAAAATTTGTCAATGAAAGATCCAGTTCAGTCTCCTATGACCACTCTAAACGAATCTTGTATCAACTTGGATAAGCTATCAAGTCTCCCTAGGAAAATATATTATCTTAATGTGTTAATCATGTTGGAGGTCTCAATTGAGGAGATACTCTTTGCATGTATTCACATGCAAGAATATTAATTGGAAATTTCATTGTAGTGCCCTTTCCGCCTTATTTTATGGAATGATGAGATGCATATCTACCTCAAAAAAGAGATGTGAAGGGAATATTTCTCTTTGAACAAGAAGGGAAAAAAAATTTCAAATTGTAATTTAAACTACATGAGTATCTTAAATGAGTACACTAGGGGTTCCATGGTTCAATAATAATGTTCTTTTTAGGCAGCATTGGTTTCCCCTTCATACCCCCAATGAGGTATTTTATTAAAAAAATTCTTGTTTGATCATATTGAATTATTTTCTTGATTATTTTAAGGTTCAAGAACTATTGGACAAGATACATGGGTTGTATGTAGGAAATTATTTAAATTATTCGATGATCTATTTAATATAGTTAAATAAAAAACAATTGTGTACCCTCAATTGGTTGCTTATTTCCTCAAATATTAGACTACGTGCAAGTGACCCACCACATGACAAAACCTATATCTAATTGTACTCTCTAATGGTTAAGTTTTTGAGTATAGGCTTGGTTTCCTCGAATATGTTTTTTTCCAACAAACTATATATATCTTTGACTTATTTTTTCCAACTAATTATAGTTACTATATCAACACCATTTTCTGAAAAATATTTATAAATTCATCATTCCAGGTGATATGATTGAGTTTTTCCTTCATGAGAACTATCATGACATTTTCCTTCACGTTTATATCATTTCAATGGTTGGTACACTATAAGTAAGTATTGATTTCTTGTTTTTCTCCATTAAGGTACATTGGGCTTCTGGAATTTATGCTCACTTTTTTGTCCATGTTTTCCAGTTATGCGCTAGAACTATGAATGGTTGTGAGTTAAAGACAATGGTTAGCAAGAAACAGTGTGAGATTTAAATGTCCTGCTCCATTAATGGGAAAATCTCCTATCAGAGCTCATTATACTGGTGGAATTATGGATATTTGACAATTGGCCAATGTCATTTTAATGTACTATGGAGCCATCTTAGTTTAATGTACTTTAAACATGTTTGAATCAGTAGATTTTATTTTTTGTTATTTTTTGTTTATCATCTTTATTTTTCCCACCCTAATCCTATTATCTATGGATATTTTTTTATTCCCCTATATTTATTCTATAAAGATAGAGTGGGGATGAAGAGTATTTTTCTAATGTGTAGATTTTTTTTCTTTGAGGTCCTTGTATTCACACCCCTTTTCTTGTTGAATTACTAGTTGTGGGAGGACATAGTTATAATTGAGCGGTAGAGAGTGCTTTCCTTGTATCCATAAAATTACATCTTTGGATACTCATGCTTGGTGTGGATTTGGAAGTATTTGAATGCCCCTTTAATATTTTTTTGGTGTAACATATATTAGCCAAACTTTGTACTTCAAATTTTTAACATTTGTTTAGTGGTTACATTTCAAGATCATTATTATTGATTGTTGTATTTTTACATCTTTAATTAATTAATAACAAGAATCACTCTGAATTAGTTGTATAGGCCCCATATCTATTATGATTCAAGCATGTAGCTCATTATTCATAATTTCATCATATATACTCATTGTTTTTGGCTTTTTGGCATGCAAATCAATCTTTTAGAGGCAGAGTTTTATGCCATCAGAAAATATTTACATGATTAAGAAGGTGATAAATCAATGTTTGGGGTGATTGTAGATTTTATATTTGATAATTGTAGGTCATTTATAGGCTATCAATTTCTTTAAAGTTTCATTTCTAATTAAGTATTTAACTGAACATATTGAGTATGTTACACATGACATCTTTCCCTCCACCCACTTTTCATAACTTCCATAACCATTAGGTACAAACTTCGATCCTATTTTTCTTGCTTAGTAAAATATTTTCCAAGACTTTACAAAGTTTTATAAATTATTGAAAGTTGTATAACTTACAATTCATAAAGTTTCAAGATCTAATTTTTTAAGTATAATTCTTTAAAGGGTGTTAGCTCAATGGAACAACACCTTTTTTAAAGGTAGAAGGTTAGTGGTTTGACTCCATTGTGGCCTGATATTTATATGGAATGGATACAATCAATTTTTAGTGACAGAGACTCTTTTGACCATCCCCAATGAGCTGACGGTGACATTTTTCAACCTTCACCAAAATATGAAATGGTGACGGTAAATGAAGGCCAACACATATATATGCATCAATAGTGATAAACATGAAAGGTCCATCACCATAAATCTACGTTGTTCATATGAAATGGTGACAGACACTATTCTTAATTATAATCATTATTCGTGATGGATATTGAATGTCACCACAACACTTATACTTTTGGTGACGCTACATTTGGTGACGTTCAATTTTTTGGCAATGGAGGTTAAGTTGCATTACCAATTCTTATATGAAATGGAAATTATCACTATTCGTCATTATAAACCATTATTGGTGATGGGCCTTGAATCTCACTTGAGCACCTATACTTTTCGTGACACCAGCTTTGGTGATGTTCAATTTTTGGTGAAAGAGGCTCTTTTGACCATCATCAATGAGATTATGGTGTCATTTTTCAACCCTCATGAATGTCCTTTTTTCTTGTAGTGTAATTAAGGATCAACCATTGGTGGTATTTTTGTAATTTGTTAAATTCTAGTTTGTATTGAATCAAGTTTTTGTTGTAAAACATCAATCAATGTGTTATATCTTCGAAACTTCAAGTATGGTAAATTTGGGAAAGCTATTGGTGCTTTGCGTGTAAATCTACAAAAAATATCAAAAATACCCTTATTTTATATTCTCATTATAATTCTCATTGATGTTTTGAGTTTGACTAATTGAGGATGGCCACAGGTGTTCCCTCAAATTGGAAGTTTGGTGTTGAAATTCAGTGTGGATTTTCGATTCATTTTAGGGGATTACTAGTGGTGATTGCTACATATTTTGATGTTGTAAATTTTATCCAAATCATAGCTAATATACTATACTAGAAGTGAGGAACACAATGGGAATGGAATTGCCTTAGCAATTTATCCACTTATATTGTAGTGATCCATAAATATAAGAAAAAAATTAATGATATGACATAGAATAGTTGGTGATTTCATAACTGATAATGGACCCAAATAGTAGTTTTTATTTGAAGAAATTATCATCATACTTGGGCATTCTTGACCTCATCGACTTCTCGCCTTGGAATTATTCACTTAGCGTTCTACATTATCCGATTATATACATGTATACGAGGCTATCATATTATTGTATATTTTTTACTTCATTTCATTTTATTCTATACTTAGCTTTGGCATTTTCTAGGATTTTTGTTTGCACTCCCACATTGTATAAGTAATCTACAACTATATATTTTTAGCATGTAACTTAGTTGGCATGATTGTGCCTAATCTTTCCTTGAATATTGAATATTAATTTTACTGAGGCATTATTTTCTATGGTGATAGTTTATTTTCTTTGTTTATGCAGGTCATTTGGCAACATAAAAGCCATAATTTCCCAACTGAAGAAAACTAGTTTGAGTTTCTTGCTTTTATGGGGAAAATTTTTATTGACAATATATTTGATATTGGGGTATATATCGTATAAATCCTTTATAGTCTACTTTAGTTTATATTCTAGTGCTCATAATCTTTCAGGTCTTATAATATGCATTGTTTTTTCTTTATTTTGCAGAAAAGGAACTCAATATTATAAATGGTAAGAAGCAATAACTAAAGAAAGAGGAATAAAACTGAAGTGAATAAATGAAAATTAAAGAAAGAGAAAAGAGAACTAGTCTAGTGGTACCTGTGGAGTCGATATCTTACATAAGGGGCACACGTAGAGACTAATGGTCAAGTCTTAAGAGTTGGTGAATTCACCTGCAATGCCTTCGCATCACAATGATAATGTTTTAAAGTGATGAAACAATATTTCATGTCTAAATTTTACTCCAACCAATATTAAGTTGGAAACTCATTGTAATACTTGATATTTTATATAATATCATTTATGTTATTGAAACTATTTATAGTTGCACTTGATATTATTTAGTATTGTAATTAACATATGTAACTTTATGTTTTCATATTAGATGAACATATACATTGTCTGCGAATTTTTTTAAATTTAGTTTCAAAATCATACTAATTAATAAATGTTGATTAATAATCAACAAATAAAATCAATCTAAGACTACTAAATTAATAGTTTATGTTTATTAATGAACAGAAATAAAATGAATATATGACTAAATTAGTTTGTTATAATAATTGTTAATGAAAGTAAATGAAATGAATATAAAATACTAAAGTAGTCATCAATATAATGAATATGAAACTACAAAAAAAAATATAAATGACTACTACAAATGATAAATTTGTGATTACAAATGATGACTAAATTTTGCATATATACGACTATTAGTAGCTAATTTACAATATCTTATAACACGACAAAAATTTAGTCATATTTCTTTAGTCATTAATTGGTTTCAAACAATGACTAAAATTTTCATATATATGACGATTAGTAGCTAATTTATAGTATCTTATAACACGACAAAAATTTAGTTATATTTGTTTGGTCATTAATTGGTTCCAAACAATGACTAAAATTTGCATATATATGACTATTAGTAGCCAATTTACATTATCTTATAATACGACCAACATTTTGGTCATATTTCATTGGTCATTAATTGGTTTTCTCATGTGATCTTTTAGTAATATATTTTGTTGTATATTTGGTCATTAATTGTGACAATTAATGACTAAATAAATGATTAAATTAATGATTAAATTTATGACTAAATATACTACTATACATAAATTTGAGACAACTAATTAATGACTAAGGTAAAAACCACTAAAAGTTGGTCACATTATAAGATACTGTAAATTAGCTACTATTGGTCACCGACTGAAAAATAATTGTTTATATGCAAATTTGAGTCATTTTTTTAGTAAATAATTAGGAATTTTATACTCATGAATGTTTTCCTCTACTCATCGCTTCCAAATGTTTACTGCCATGTGTTTATTCCTAGGCTATTGCATTTGTGGTGCACTATTTTTTGTATTAAATACACATACATGAGGGGTTAGCTCAACCAATTGTTGCCAATGTTATTGGGTATTTGGATATGAAAGTAAGTACCTAATTTGACTCCCTCTAGGTAAGCTACAATAGTCTCTTAAAAGGTTTACTATGGATGTCATCCATAAGCGTTGAGAAGCATTATTTAGGTTTCCTCATAAATGTTTCTATGAATATATATATGACTATTAAAAAATGGCTAATTAATTACCAAAAAAATGACTAAAATTTTCATATAAACGACTATTTTTCAGTTGGTGACCAATAATAGCTAATTTACAGTATCTTATAACGCGACCAACTTTTAGTCGGTTTTATCTTAGTCATTAATTAGTTGTCTCAAATTTATTGTCTAGTAGTATATTTAGTCATTAATTTGTCCATTAATTTAACCATTGATTTATTCATTAATTGCCACAATTAATGACGAAATATACGAAAAAATATATTAATAAATGATCACCCAAGAAAACCAATTAATGACTAAAGAAATATGACCAAAATGTTGGTCGTGTTATAAGGTACTGTAAATTAGCTTATTAGATTATAAATCTTTCGGGAAATCACATGAGAATTTTAGGACCGATGCGTTTCGAACTACCAACTGTAGTTCATCAGGATACTGAAGATTCGTTGATCAGACAAACCTATTTATACCAGGAGGAGAGAAGAAACGGTTAAAACCCAAGAAAAGTTAAAGAGCGGTTAAAATAACAAATATAAACCAAAAAAAAAAAAAAAATACAAACGGTCAAAAATAAAAATATAGAAATATAAACAGAAAACGTAACTAACCCAACATTAAAAATGCTAGTCAAAACTAAAAATAATATAAAACCAAAACTAAAAACTAAAATGACACCCCAAAAAATAAATAAATAAAATAAAATAAAATAAAATAAAAATAAAAATAAAAATAAAAATCAAATAAAAGTCAAAGTTCAAATAAAAGAAATTAATCTATAAATAAAAACATTAATAGATAAAATGTTTAATTAGGATTTAAAAATAAATAAATAAATAATAAAAATGAAAATAAAAATAAAATAAAAATAATAATAAAATAATAATAATAATAAAATTAAATTAAATTAAATAAAAAAATAAAAATAAAAATAAAATAAAATAAAAATAAAAATAAAATAAATAAATAAATAAATAAATAAAATAAAATAAAATAAATAAATAAATAAAATAAATTAAAAATAAAATAAATAAATAAATTTTAAAAATAAAATAAAATAAAATAAAATGATAAATAAATAAAAATATTAATAAATACATAAAATTAGAAGTAATTTTATTTTATTTTATTTTATTTTTATTTTTATTTATTTATTTTTTGAGTAAAAATAATAAAAATAAAGGATATAATACATAAATAAATTAATAAAGTAATAAGTAACATTAATAAATAAAATTAAAACTAGACTAAGAAAAAATAAAAATAAAATAAATTATAAATATCAAATCAAATAATAATAATAATAAGATAAAAACATTAAAATACCGAAGAAAAAAGGAAGGACCTTTACAAGGAGTGAAGAGATGGAATCCAGCAACTGCTAACCTTCCATCCATCATCCCTATTCAACGTACAAGGCCTCTTCTCAATCTCTAACGCCTCCCTAAATTTCCGGTGATGGAAATGATCCACCCTAGCAAGGACCCTAGCGTCTTCCAAACAAATATGATGCTTCGTCTTCTCCGTATGCTCATCTAGCGCTGAGGACTTGGTTCTACCATGTCTAATATCAGCAGGATGCTCCTAGATCCTCTTATTAATTGATCGACCAGTTTCGCCAATCTAGGGAGTCCCACAAGAGCAGGGGATCAAATAAACACCTTTCATGCTTTTTGGGTCCAACTTGTCCTTAACCGATTTAAGGGAGCTCCGAATGGTGTTTAAAGGCTTAAAAGAAGAAGCGATCTTATGCTTTCTTAAAATCCGAGCGATCTTGTCAGTAGTACCTTGAATAAAAGGTAAATGAACTTTACCAACAACATCATCCATCTTCATTTTCTGCCTAGGACCTTTGCTCGCATTCATGAAAGCCTTCAAACCCTGACTTCTACTATATCCATTTTCTCCAAAGACCTTAAGGAGATGGGCCTTTTCCTCATCCAAATGATCATCATCAGAAATTCTAAGAGCTCTCGTAGCTAAAGTGTTTAGGACCCCAATTTTCTGAGCAGGAAAATGATGAGAACCAGAATGAAGATACTGCTCAGTGTGCGTCTTTTTCCAAAAAGCACGATGCGAGAAAGAGCCATTATTATTTTTAGAGATGAGAACATCAAGGAAAGGAAGGCTCCCCTCATTCTCTATTTCCATAGTGAACTTAATGGAATCAGATTGATTATTCAAGTGCTGATGAAACGCCTTTAATTCTTGCTATCCATGAGACCAATTAATGAAAGTATCATCTACAAACCGCTTCCAAACCTTGGGTTTTAAGGGAGTAGACGCTAAAGCTCTCGATTCAAAATATTCCATAAATATATTGGCCACTACTAGCGAGAGCAGGGAACCCATAGCGACACCACAGGTTTGCTCATAAAACTCTCCTTCAAAACTAAAAAAGGTAGAAGTGAGGAAAATTTCCACCAAATTAGCGGTATCAGGATCAGTGATACGCCTGATAACTTCTACTGCCTCCATGATAGGAATGTTTGTGTAGAGAGAAACAACATCAAAACTAACCATAGAGTCATTAGGCTCAAAAACCCATCTTTTTAACTCACGAAAAAAAGAAGCAGAATCTTTCACGAAAGAATCTATCTGACCAACAAGAGGCTTAAGCTTGCGGGCTAAATACTTAGCTAGGAGATAAGTGGGCCCACCAATAGTATTAACAATGGGTCTAATAGGAACACCCTCTTTATGAATCTTGGGGAGCCCATAAATCCTAGGGGTGACAGGATTGATTTCAATAAGCTTTGAGCTCATGGAACCCACAGTGCAACTCGATTTAATAGCATTGGCCACAATCTTCGAGACTTTATTAATCGGATTCTTAGAGAGCTTCTTATAACTCCCACTATCACAGAGATGGTCAAGCATCTTAGCTTTATAATCTTCCTTATTCAAGATTACAGAAGTGCCACCCTTATCAACCTTGAGGACAACAACATCAGGGTTTTGATTAAGGGCTTTAAGAGCCATAAATTCAGCTTTGCTAACATTGCTCCTTGGAGGCTTAGCTTTCCTAAGAGCCACAACACAATCCTGGGTAATGACATCCTACAAGCTTTCCGATAAATCTTTAATACCATATTCTATACCACAAATAATATCATCACGAGGAATTTTTCTAGGAGCAAGAGCGAAATTAAGGCCCTTACCTAATAAAGAAAAAACAGAGGAATCAAAAGAGAATCTAGAGAGATTAATAAATTTTTTATTATATTTATGACTATAATTATTATTTTTATCGTTATTACTACTAAAGATATTATTAATATTATTATTACTAATATTAATATTATTATTATAATTATTCTTACCAATATTATTATTATTATTACTATCACTAATGCTAATATTATTCTTACAAGTATTGTTAAATTTATTATTAATAATATTATTATCTTTGTTAATCACCCTATTGATATTAATAATATTATTATTGTTATTAATAATGTTATTATGTTTGCTAATATCAATATTAATATTAAGAATATCATTATTGTTTATATCATCAATATAATTAGAATTAGTATTACTTTTATTATCTATATCAATTGGAATATCGTTATTATTAATTTTATTATTTATATTGTGATTATTAACGGTGTTAATATTGTTATTAATAGGACTACAACTATTAATCTTCTTATCAATGGTGCTATCAATTTCATTATTATTTTTAGTAATAGGACTAATATCTGTGCCCGCATTAAAATCAAAATTGTTATGATTCGATCTATCACTATCACTAAACCTACCAATGTTATTAAAGGTTTTACCAATACTCATAAATGAACAAGGAACAAACCTGTTCATGCTATCAAAAGAGGACCATGGCAATGAGACGATGTCATCCTGAGATCCTTTAGTTTCGGTCGCGGAGGAACCATCTGCAGCGGGGCTCAAGGATCTCATCGAGTCTAAACCTGCATTGTTCTCCAAAGATTTATGCCTCTGAGAAGAAAAGCTGCAACCCATCCCATCGAAAAGCACAGAGACACAGTTATTATGAGAGCTCTCGGTCCCAGAGGAACCATTTGCGGCGTGGTTCAAGGATTTACCAAAAATTGCGTTGAGATCCATAGTTTCTGAACTTTGCGGGGAATAACAGCAGCCAGATTCATCGAGTCCATACACAAGTTGCACCACCGTTATAGGAGAAACACCAACATTCGAACAACCCGCTCCTCCAATCTGCGATTGAAAGATCTCAACCTCAGAACCAGAATCGTAGAGACCACCACCTGGATTAACCAAGGAATCCAGGGACTCATTTTTCATCGACGACGAATGATAAAGAGAAGAACCTATATTATTCACAAATGAGTTAATAGACTCACGATGGGAGTCAATCAACCCACGTAAAGCAGAGACTTTTTCCCTTCTAACCCTGCTATGGGAACCGTTGGAAAGATGGGCATCCACATTAGCTTTCTCCGAGCTACAAAGGGACTTTTCGAACTTCTTAACTTGCTTTCTTTTAGCCGATTCCTCCAGACACTCAGCTTTCAATGCTGAAACAGCATCGATCATCAACCAAAGCAAACCTGCAACAACGAAAGACAATTCAAGGTGGAGAGAGAGCAGCCTTTTGGAAAGAAGATGAAGACTTCTTCTCAAACACTGAATTTCAGAACGCAGAAGATCCAAGCTGGCTCTTTTACAGATCAGAATATTCTTGGAGGAATTAAGATGATGCTTAATCCTCACAAAAGAGGGAATGACACCAACATCTCTGCAACGCTTTAAAAAAGAAATATCAGCCAATTTCTTAGAAACCTTGAGTCGCATACGTTCGAATAAATGAACCTTATCATCAATAACCCTTCCGTGTAGGGATAATATTTGAGATTGCAAGCTTCTGTGATCCATAACATGTAAATTAGCTACTAATAGTCATATATATGTAAATTTTAGTCATCGTTTGAAACCAATTAATGACCAAAGTATGTGACTAAATGTTGGTCGTGTTATAAGATACTATAAATTAGCTACTAATAGTCATATATATGCAAATTTTGGCGATCGTATGAAACCAATTAATGACCAAAGAAATATGACTAAATTTTGGCCGTGTTATAAGATACTGTAAATTAGCTACTAACAGTCATATATATGCAAAATTTAGTCATCATTTGTAATGAAAATTTTATCATTTGTAGTAGTCATTTATCTTTTTTCAGTAGTTTCATATGCATAGTTTATATTAATTTCATTTACTTTAATTAACAATCATTATAAGCAGCTAATTTAGTCATATATTTATTTTATTTGCGTTCATCATTAATAAACATAAACTACTAATTCAATAATTTTAGATTCATTTTATGTGTTCATTTATAATCAACATAAATTAATTAGTATGATTTTAGAACTAAATTTAAAAAATAGCATACAATGTACATGTTCATCTAATATGAAAATGAAAAGTTACACATGTTAATTACAATATCAAATAATATCAAGTGAAACAATAAATAATTTCAGCGACAAATTATGTTATATAAAATATCAAGTATTACAATATGAGTTTCAAAGTTAATATTGGTTGGAGTATAATTTACACACGTAATATTGTTTCATCACTTTAAAGCATCATCATTGTGTTTCGAAGGCATTGCAAGTGAATTCACCAACTCTGAAGGTTTGACTATCAATATCTATGTATGCGTCTTATGCAGTATTTTGGCTCTACAGGGACCACTAGACCAATTCTCTTCTCTCCCTATCTTTAATTTCCATTTTTTTCTCTAGTGTTATTATTATCCTCTTTCTTCAATTCCTGATTCTTACCATCAATACCGAGTTCATTTCGGAAAAGGAAAGAAGATACAATAGAGAGTACAAGACATGAAAGATGATGACCACTGAAATATAAACTAAATTATACTATAAATAATTTATACAATATATACCTCAACATCACCAATATTATCAATGCCATTTGCCCCCATAAATGCAAGAAACTCGAACAAGTTTTCTTTAGTTGGGCAATAGTGGCTTCTATGTGGCCAAATGACCTATATAAACAAAGAAAATAAAAGGTTGTCATAGAAAATAACACCTTAGTAAAATTATTATTCAACATCCAAGAAAATATTAGGCACAATCATGCCAATTAAGTTATATTCTAAATATATCAAGTTGTAGATTACTTATACAATGTGGGAGTGCAAACAAAACTCCTAGAAAATGCCAAAGCTAAGTCAAATAAAATGAAATGAATTAAAAAGTATACAATAATAGGATAGACTCGTACACATCTATATAACCAGAAAATGTAGAAGGCTAAGTGAATAAGTCTAGGGCTAGAGGTCGACGATGTAAATAATTCCCAGGTATGAGAAGCATTTCTTCATAAAAAAGCTACTATTTGGGTACATTATCACATATGAATAAGCCAAATAGTCTATATCAAATTATTAATTTTTTTCTTATATTTATGGATCACTACAATATAAGTGGATAAATTGCAAAGACAATACCCTTTCCATTGTGTTCCTCACCTATGGTACAATATATTAGTTGTGATTTGGAGAAAATTTACAATATCAAAAATATGTAGCAATCACCATTATTAATCCCCCAAAAAGGATTATTTTGGAATTTAACTTTCATATTCCAATTTCTATATGATTCTTGAATGGAAAATGCACAATGAATTCCAACACCAAACTTCCAATTTGACGGAACAGCTGTAGCCATCCTCAATCACTCAAACTCAAACCATCAGTGATCATTATAATGAAAAGACCAAATAGTAGTAGTTTTGATATGTTTTGCAGATTTACATGCAAAGCACCAATAGTTTTCCCATATTTACCATAATTGTAATTTTCAAGATATAACACATTGATTGATATTTTACAGTAAATACTTGATTCAATACAAACAAAAATTTGACATATTACAACAATACCGCCAATGTTTTATCCTCAATTAGTTCAAAATAATTAGCATAAAAACTTCGAGAAAGAGAAACAAGTATAAATAAAAAATCCATTAATTAATAATCAATAAAAAAATGATAAGAATTTTGCTGAATCTTGATAAAAAAAACTATAAATATTGACAATGTTCAAAGAGAAATACTACGTGGAGAACTCATCTTCCAAATTCTGTTCTCTATCCATGAATCTTTTTCCTATCCTCAAAACATTATTCATATTCAATATTTAGGTATTTGAAGGTGCTCAAAGGCCTTGCTAAATGAGGCAGTAAATTTCAATTATTTTCATAAAATGCTTATTGTACTGAAAAAATATAGTTTGACCATGTGATAGACAATTCAAGCAAGTAAAAAGTTGTGTACAATATTTTTTAGAAGACTTCATGTTAAAATGAAAACTTGCATGTTTAGGATTGAAAAAATAGATTAATAGAGATGGTGAATATTACAAAACAATAAAATAAATATAAAACTACAAGTAGAACTTAAAAAATCATAATTGTAATATAGTTGATTGATTATTCTAAGTGAATCCAACTACATATATACAAGTTTTCATTTTCAGCTTTCTTTCCAGTGTCTTTATTGGAGGTGGAATCTAATTTGCATACATCTCGCAAGGTTGTTTTAGCAAGAGTATATGTTGCATTCGCATATTCCACACTTTATTTTCCATGAACAATCGCAACAAGTATTGCAGGAATTAGTTGCTACATTAGCTAAATTTTCATTTTTAACCTTCTCTTGACTCGAGGTATTGATCCTTCCCCTTCTTGGCTATCAATCTCATATTTCTCCTATAGCCAAGATAGATATAATTTGGGTTCAAAAAGAATAAATATATTCATATGGTGTCTTCAAATTTGAAAGTATTAATTTATATTATTTAACTACTATTAAAATAGTGATAGGAAGACCTTAAATATATCCAAGCATTTTCTATGAAGTGGGTTGTTGCAGATGCCCGTGCTAGCACAAAATCTATGAAAATAAATGGTCAACAATAATTCCAAAAATTTCCCCTAATATGAACATTGAATTAGTCTTCATAAATAAACATAAAGCATTTCAAACTACAAGGAATAAACAAAAACAGAACCATTGATATAAATTCACATAATACTGACAAAAAATAAGAAGTGAATTTTCTAGGTAGTAGCTAAAACACTTGTAGTGGGAAGATGCTCTGAAACTTGAGTAATATCTACATGTCAGGGAATGAGTTTTGACATTTGTTTCTTATGTTTACTAAGAAGAATTGCAACTTTAGCTCTAATGTTTAGTTTAGATGTATAGTATTGGTGTTGATATGTAATGTGGCCCTTCATCATTAGCAATGCCACAGTTGTTGGGGTTCAAACAGTTACTCTAGTTTCAACGTCTTTCATGTCTAATTGACTAGTGTGGCTGGTAATTATTGGTACAAATCCTGAGCCAGGGAGCAAATTCTAAAGATTTATCCCCAAAGGAATATGTTGAGATTTTAAAGCTCCAAACCTTCCAAATTCACCCAAACTCTTATACATGGTATCAACTTTAAAGGCTAAGAGTCTCTCAGTAGTATGAGGAAAAAACAACATTAATATAGAATTCAAAATTTGTTGATTTAAATGATTTTCATCACCCACTCATAAAGACAGCTAAAGCATTTTGATAATTGATTTGACTAAAAGGCCAAGTTGAGCAGGTGAGAGAGCCTTGTGTCTTAATATCCCTTTCTATAGTATATTTCAATCATGTAGCATAACTTTACACTTTATTCAATGCACTGATTATTTCATTCTGCAACTCCATTTTGTTCAGGATTATATGGGACTATCAGCTCCCTCTTAATCCTATATTCCTTACAAAAGTTTATAATTTCCTTGGATGTGTATTCTCCTCCATTATCATACCTTTATATCTTAATTATTCTTTTTGTAAGGTTCTCTACTCCAGCTTTGAATTCTTAAAATTTGGTAAATACTTCGTCCTTGTATTTCATTAAGTAAACCCAAGTAATAAAAGGTAGGACCAATTCAAACATTTGGTCGAAGAGGAAATGGATATGGATAAATAGTTTTATAAGCAGCGTATATCTATGTTTGGTTGGCTAAAGCGTGGTAGAAATAATGTTAAATATGGATTCTCCAAAACTTCTAAAGGTAATGGGGTCTATGCAAGATGTAGCCCAGGAGAAGGTGACTTGTTGAACAAAAGAAGCTCTAAATCCTCTGATATCCAAGCACTAAAGATCAGTTATGATGAAGATGAGTCTAAATATGGAGATGAAGGTGGTGAATTTGATTCGGTGAAGCTTGTGGGGCACAAGCAACTAATGTTGAGTATTGTTGAACAAGCAGATCCAAAAAAAACTAGTGTGAAGGTTAATATGGATGCTAATTATTTTAATCAATCAATATTTTACCAACACAATATCTCACCATTGACAGTGAAGGCAACCAATATAGTGGGATATGAATGTAAGACCATTGTGCAAGAAGCAACTCTTCCATTTATTTTCGAAGGATAGGATGTGTTAGCCAAGGCTAAAACTTGCATCGACAAGACAATGAAGTTTATGTTTCCTGCTATTGAGGTGATAGCGAAGTCACCATTCCTCAAACATGATAAAAGGTCATCTATTCTTGTCATTGGACTGATTATTTTGTTTGACAACTCTATTTTGTTCAAGATTATATGGGACTATCAACTCCCTCTTAATCCCAAATTCCTTACAAAAGGATATAATTTCCTTGGATGTTTATTATCCTCCATTATCATACCTTAATATCTTAATTCTCCTTACTGTAAGTTTATATACTTCATATTTGAATTCTTGAAATTTGGTAAATACTTCGTCCTTGGATTTCATTAAGAAAACCCAAGGAATCGAAGGCAATCCCAATTCAAACGTCCAGTTGAAGAGGAACTAGATATGGATAACTAACTTAATAAGCAGGTTATATCTATGTTTGGTTGGATAAAGCATGGTAGAAATAATGATAATGATGGATTCTCTAGAACTTCTAGAGTTACTGCGGTCTCTAGAAGAGGAAGCCCAAGGGAAGTTGACTTGTTGAACAAAAGAGGCTCTAAATTCTCTGGTATCCAAGAACTAAAGATCAATGATGATGAATATGAGTCTAAATATCAAGATGAAGGTGATGAATTTGATTCAGTGAAACCTATGGGGCACAGGAAGCCAATGTTGAGTCTTTTTGAACAGGCAGATCCAAAAACAAGTAGTGTGAAGGTTAATGGGGTTGTTAATTATTAGATCCAATCAAGATTTTACCAGCACAATATCTCACCATTGACACTCAAGGAAACCAACATAGTGGGATATGAACATATGACCATTGTGCAATAAGCTACTCTTTCATCTAGTCATAAAGGAAATGATGTGTTAGCCAAGGGTAAAACTTGCACCAGAAAGACAATAGTGTTTATGTTTCCTTATATTGAGGTGATAGTGAAGTCACCATTTCTCCAAGATCATAAAAAGACACCTATTCTTGTCATTGGGATGATTATTTCATTATGCAACTCCATTTTGTTTAGGATTATACGGGACTATCAAATCCCTCTTAATCCCAGGTTCCTTACAGAACACTATAATTTCCTTGGATGTATAATCTCCTCCATTATCATACCTTAATACCTTTATTCTCCTTTATATAAGTTTCTCTACTTCATATTTGAATTCTTAAAATTTGGTAAACACTTCGTCCTTGGATTTCATTAAGAAAACCCAAGTAATCGAAGGTAGGCCCAATTCAAACATTTGTTTGAAGAGAAACTAAATATGGATAACTAGTTTAATAATAGGTGTACATATATGTTTTCTTGGCTGAAGCATGATGGAAATAATTATAATGATGGATTTTAAAGAACTTCTAGAGGTAATGGGGCCTCTACAAGAGGCGGCCTAGGAGAAGGTGATTTGTTGAACAAAAAAGGCTTAAATCCTCTGGTATCCAAGCATTGAATATCGGTGATGACAAAGATGAGTCTAAATATAAAGATTACGGTGATGAATTTGATTGAGTGAAGCCTATGGGGCACAAGCAACCAATGTTGAGTCTCGTTGAACAAGCAGATCCAAAAACAAGTAGTGTGAAGGTTGCTGGGGATGCTAATTATTTGAGCCAATCAAGATTTGATCAACACAATATCTCACCATTGACATTCAAGGCAACCAACATAGTGGGATATGAATGTATGACCATTGTGTAAGAAGCAACTCTTCCATCTATTCTCAATGGCAAGGATGTGTTGGAAAAGGCTAAAAATTGCACCTACAAGATAGTAGCGTTTATGTTTACTGCTATTGAGGTGATAGTGAAGTCACCATTCCTCCAAGATCATAAAAGGTTGGTTATTTTTGTCATTGGACTGGTTATTTCATTCTATAACTCCATTTTGTTTAGGATTATATGGGACTATCCACTCCCTCTTAATCTCAGATTCCTTACAGAAGGCTATGATTTCGTTGGATGGGTTTTCTCCTCCATTATCATACCTTAATATATTAATTATCCTTTCTGTAAGGTTGTCTACTTTAGCTTGGAATTATTTAAATTTGTTAAATACTTCGTCCTTGGATTTCATTAAGAAAACCCAAGTAATCGAAGGTAGGCCCAATTCAAACGTCCGGTTGAAGAGGAACTAGATATGGATAACTAGTTTAATAAGTAGGGTATATCTATGTTTGGTTGGCTAAAGCATGGTTATAGTAATTATAATAATGGATTCTATAGAAATTCTATAGGTATTGGGGTCCCTGCAAGAGACAACCTAGGAGAAGGTGACTTGTTGAACAAAAGAGGCTCTAAATCCTTTGGTATCCAAGCACTAAAGATAGTGATGATGAAGATGATTCTAAAGATGAAGATGAAGGTAATGAATTTTATTTAGTGAAGCCTGTGGGACACAATAATCCAATGTTGAGTCCTATTGAACAAGCATATCCAAAAACATGTTGTTGTCAAGGAAAATGTTTTATTTAAATTCCATGCAAATATTGGTGTACAAGTAGTTAGTGAGGGCACTAAATTACCACGAGAACATAAATGGCTACAAAAAAATCCTTGCCAAATATTAGTGGCCACTTGTGGAAGGCTTTGGGACCATATAGAGAATACCCTAGTTGTCACAAGTCATTTAATGGGTGTGAAAGTGCTCGTACTTTGATGAAGTCAACCATTTAATATATATGGGGTTCCATAGGGATATTGATAAGATAATCGTTTGTGTTCCTAAAGAGAGGCAAACACCTATTTTAAGCTATAGTTCTGAAATATGTTGACAAAATTTCTGAGATTGATTTAAAACAGGATGACAAGTTTATTAATACAATTGAAGAGGGCAGTGAGGAAACTCCTCAAAGGTTTATCAGTCATCAATTATTGCTTCACATGAGAAGCATGTTGACATTGTTTGTGTTCTTATTAAGAGAAACATATTTAGGGCTTGAAATTTCAAGGGATAGGAATGGATCCTCGGATGCATATGTAGGATAGATTTGATTCTTATGTGGTGGGAATCCAACCATGTTGAGAAATCAATGCATGTAGATTTAGGTCTTAGATTCCTATGTCATGATAATTACTTCTGAATTATGTTGCCTTATTTTACTTCTTTGTTATATTATCTTTCATCAAGAAATTACAAAATTATGTATGTATGAAGATCACAAGACAAGAGACACAAGATGTAGGCACTATGCCATGGAAAAACCATTATCTAGGTGAAAACCAAATCAAAAACTCTTTGTTCAATATTTTTCCTAATATAATCCTAGAATATTCACCCTAGACATATACTTCATCCAACCACTAAGCCAGTCCTTCCTTCCTGCATCTTCGATCTATATCCTTGACCTTACAACAACAAAAATTTGATCTTATGTAGCAGCAACTACTTCGACCTATACAACACTTTGATATATGCAACACTTTGACCTATGTAGTAGCATCACTTCGACCCCAACAACTTTGATCCTTCTGCAACTTTGTTGTACTGCAACTTTGACCTACTACAGCAACAGAGCTTCTACCCTGCAACAACAACAAATTCAATTATGTGATTTCCCAGTAACTTCACATAAAACAGAGGGAGAGAGCCCAAAAAATTCGATCCTAAACCTTTTCTTATTCCTCTTGCACTTCACGCCTTTTATTGAACTTCTTCTTATTAGTATCTAACTTGTTTAGTGTATGCAAAAATAGATCGAAATTCACTTGTATATATAGGCTTCTTATGGGTTAAAATGGTCCCTTTCAGGCCTACTTCATCAGGCAAGGGACGACTTGGTGTGGAGGTGATAAAATTCATTTTTGACTCAAATATAATTCTTTTTACATGATTCAAAAGCCCAAGAAGGGTCTCATAAAATTTACAATGACCCTAATGACTCAAAATAAATCCTAGGAGTCCACAATGGGGACATTGACTAATAAAATATAACCCAAACATGAAACCCATGTGTTAATAAGTCATTGTAACAATAATAAAAAAAATCTTTTTCATTATTTTGATAATTACATTATATAATGACTCACATACATTTATGAAGACCGAACCCAATTACATTCTTCAACATATTCTACATTGAAGACCCCAAGGCAGCAAGCAAAGGACCGAGCCACGAACTTTCTAGAAAGTTCAACTCTGTATCACACATATTTCGAGATCTTATGTGGTGAAAATATACACAGAATTTAAGGTAAATCATAGCCTGAGTTTTATGACAGGGTGGGGCTCTAATATTTAGGTAGATCTGGGTAGTGAAATCAGCTAAAAAAGGAGAGAAGTCTGTGTTGTTTTTTGTGTATTTATTTCCTTATAAAGCAATAAAAATCCTCCTGAAGAGTTGGTTTTCCTTGTGGGTTTTTCCAGGGTCAGTTTACCAAAAATAACTGTGTCAAAGTGTAAATTTGTGTGTGTGATACTTCTTTATTCTTTCATATTAGCTCGAAAAATGAAGTGTAGAGATAGCTTAAATGATTCAAATAAATTTCATTCTAAATTTTTATATCAGACCTTCTAGTTTGGGACTGTCGGAAATATATTTGAGAAAAAACTTAAAACTGTGAAGGCTTTTAGCTAGTTAAATTTTTCTACATATACCTCACATCATCAACCATGGCACCCAGTATAAAAAAAAGAAGTTCCTAAAAAAATAAGAAAAGCCTCCAATGATGAATCAGTCAAATCATCATATCTCGAAATGGGTAAAGCCCAACATGCATAGTGCAGTAAAATAAGTGCATATAAATGTGTGTTAATAACATCATCTAGAAGATCATAATTGGAAATTATTACTCCTAAATAAAATATACCCAACAATAAGTAGCCAATTTGATTAGGGAAAGGTATAAATTTGAAGATAAAGGGGGTTAAGAGATCCCTTTCACACACTTGAGAAGGTGTGCATGAAAGAAGGGTTTGAAACTCTAAAATGAAGATGATCTAGAAACCCTAGTCCTGCAACCCTTGGGGCAATTCCATTGGCCATTAGTCTAACATATCGACTAATTAACCCAATAAATTGCAACGCTAAGAAATTCCGTTGATCAAAATAGTAAACAATGAGCCTTACTTGGAAGATCTAAGAGCAAGAAACCTTATAAAAGTTGATTTTGAACCACTTTTGGATCAGCATTGTCGTGTGCCATTGAATATGGGTGAAACCCAAGGAACAAATCTAGAAAACCTTCAAATAAATGAGATAATCCAATGAGGCAATTTCACACCTGCTCTGATACCATGTTGAGATTACAAGAGATAAACAAGTATTGAATGAAAAAAACCAACAAACCATAAATTAGGAAAAGGCATAAACACAAAGAGGAGAGAAGATGAACCCACATACATGAGAAACTTGAGATGTAGGTGCACATAAGCTAATGAATCACATAAGAAAACACTTATCTCATGAAAACAGAATTTGTGATGAAAATAAGGGTCACTGTGTATTTACTCACACTTGTAGTAGTGGGGTGCTATCTCCAAGGAAGTTGAATAGGTTGGCCTTAGCCTAAAATACTCAACATTGGAAAAATACAATAAAGCGACTCAATATAAATTCAAGGAGTCCACCATGGGGACTTTGACTAATAAAATATGACCCAAACATGAAACCCATGATTTAATAATTCATTGTAACAATAATAAAAAAATTATTTTTCATTATTTTGATAAGTACATTACATAATGACTCAAATACATTTATGAAGATCGAACCTAGTTACATTCTTCAACATCTTCTACAGTGAATACCCCAAGGCAACAAGGAGAGGACTGGGGCACGAATTTTCAAGAAATTTTGGCTCAATCTCACACATATTTCGAGGTACTGTTGGGTGACACTATGCACAGAATTTAAGGCAAATCATAGCCTAAGTTATACGACTATGTGGGGCTCAAATCTCTAAGTAAACCTAGGTAGTGATATCTGCTACAAAAAGAGAGATAATTTTGTGTTGTTTGTTGTGTATATATTTCCTTATGAAGTAGTAAAAATCCTCCCGAAGAACTAGTTTTCTCCTTGTGGGTTTTTCTAGGGTCAGTTGACCAAACATAACTGTGTAAAAGTGTAAATTTGTGTGTGTTTTGCTTACTTACTCTTTCATATCAGTTGGAAAACCAAAGTGTAGAGATAGCTTAAATGATTCAAATAAATTGAATTCTAAAGTTTTATATCAGACCTTCTAGTTTGGGATTGTCAGAAATATATTTGAGAAAAAACTTAAAATGTGAAGACTGCCAGCGAGTTAAATTTTTCTACATATGCCTCATATCAACAGCCATGGAATCCACTATAAAACAAAAATTTCATAAATATAAGGAAATCCTCCAACTATGAATGAGCCAAATCATGGTATCCCAAAATGGGTAGAGCCCAACATGCATAGTGCTGTAAAATATGTGCATATAAATGTCTGTTAGTAGCATCATCTAGAAGATCATAGTTGGAAAATATCACTCCTAAATAAAATATACCCAAGCATAAGAAGCCACTTTGACTAGGGAAAAGTATAAATTTGAAGATAAAGGGGGTTAAGATATCCCTTGCATACACCTAAGAAGGTGTGCATGAAATAATGGTTTGAAACTGTAAAATGAAGATGATATAAAAACCCTACTCATGCAACCCTTGGGGCAATATCATTGGACATTAGTCTAATAGATTGACTAATTAACCCAATAAATTCCATCGCTAAGAAATTCCCTTGATAAAAATAGTAAAAAGTGAGCCTTACTTTGAAGCTCTAAAAGGAAGAAACCTTAGGAAAGATGATTCTGAACCACTTCTGGATCAACATTGGAGTGTGCCATTGAATATGGGTGAAACACTGGGAAAAGCTCTAGAAAACCATCGAACAAATTAGATAATCCAAAGAGGCAAGTTCACATCTACCCTGATACCATGTTGAAATTAGAAGAGATAAACAAGGATTGAATGTAAAGAACGAACAAACCATAAATCAACAAAAATCATAAACACAAAGAGGAGATAAGATGAACCCATGAACATGAGAAACATGAGACATAGGTGCCCATAATATAAAGAGTCACATAAGACAACACTTAGCTCATGAATTTTTTTTTTTTGATGAAAATAAGGGTTCATATGTATTTACTCACACTTGTAGTAGTAGGGTGTTATCTCCAAGGAAGCTGACTAGGTTGGCCTTAGCTTAAAATAGTCAATATTGAAACATTTTAAAAATACAATAAAATGTTGTCATTGCCTATGTGAAGGCTTATAGCCTTGATTACATGTAAGGTTGACATGAGGCCACAAGTGAATATTACACCATCATTTCAATATTTTATAGGCATTTCAAGTCTCATGGAATTCACAAAGAAAGAAGTGTTGCAAAGGAAGGATAGTTGTAGAGATGGAAAAAGGAATGCTAAAAGGTAAAATATATCAAATAATTTTTGGGTTGAAGAAATTAGTACAACAATGTATTTTTTTGATAGAGTACAATGGAAATTGCAAGGAATGTTACACGTAGAGAAGCATGAAGTGGTGAGAAACCATGGGAGAGTCATCCCAAAGTGTTTCTTTTCAATGCTTATGTACTTGTTTCTTAAAAAATAGCATAAGCATGAGGATAAAATTTAGAAGTATATTTTGATAGGGTACAATGAAGAGTCTATGGGATATCAACTTTTTGATTTGGAGAAATATACACTCAACAGAGATTTTATGTTTTAGGACGGTCATATCCAGGGTAATTAAGATGAAATTGAAGTGTCATGGCTGTTAGGTGCTAAAAGGTGTCTTTTAAAACTCCTAATTGCCTCATATTAATTATCAACCTGGGTAAGTATTTTTGTTTCAAGAGTGTACACAATATGTGCAAGCTATAATCCAAAGAGTATTGTTTCATAGATTGTAGTATAGATCTTTTAATACAAGAGTAAACAGATGCAATAAGTAAATTCCAATTGCAATTAAAAGAAAACTCAATCCTCTAATCAAATCCTACAACAATTCAAGTAATAACAATATCAGTTGAGAGTACAGTAGTGATAAATATTCTCTTCGAAACTGATTGAATCTAAATCAAACACATTATTCAGTAAAACAACGATGATATCAATCTAAGAGCCTAAGTAGTAGTTAATACTCTTTACAGTTGATTACATTGAGCACAATATTTATCTAAGAAACTTAATCCGAAACGAAAGTAAATTGAATAAACAACAATACTGTAAATTATATAAAATAGAGCTATTCGGTTAACACAGGAAAATAATGAACAACAAAGGAGATAAAATCACAGAAATCAGTAATACTATCAAACTATCACACTTGCAATAATCATAAATGTATGATACAGATGAAGCAGTGAATTCCACCGGAAATCGGGCCCTTAGCTGCTAGCGTACACTGCTGGTTACTTCAGATAACGAGAAGGAATAGCAACTTCACTTATGTATTAATCATCGAACTTGAGTAGCATTACAATATAATTATTTTTGTTCAGAGCTACGTTCTATCCATAGTTATTCTCATAAATAAATCTATATTCCCTTTCATAATTCTCCTTCATAATTCCCCCCTCTTTGATCTCTTGTTTTTTCATTTAAATACACACAGAGTAGAGGGAAGTTACACAAAAGATGATTAAAAAATGATTCTCATGAAAAAATTGGATTGTTCATAACCAATTGATCACCAAGATCATATCTGAAATATCTTTCCATCAATCATTCAACAGGAACAAGTCGAATTTGGTATTGCAACTGAGATAATTTGGAAAACGGCTGCAACAACAACTCTAGTAAAGTCATCTTCATAGCACCTACCATTTCCCTTAATACCAACCGAATTTGGGAAAATTTCGCTTCAATAAAGTTAAGTCAGTCCATTCTGGACAAAACCCATGTTTTGGATTTTCTAGATTCTTCTCCATTTGCCCACAGCGTCCAATACAAAATTGCCACTTCTTATTCCAGTGAATTTCTGAGTTGGAATATTTAATGATGAGCTGGAGATCAAATCTGCAATCTGGAGAATATCTTGGAGGCTAAAATGGTGAGTGATGTTACAATAAATTTATTGATAAACCATCATTGCTAAAATGATGCATAACAATCATTAATTTATGAAAAATAAAGGAGAAGAAAAAATATTTATCCATAAAAGCATAAATAATTATAAAATGGAATTATATGATAAACCATGATAAATGACATGATAAATAATGGTAGAAATGGATGAAATAGGTGTTAAAATGTGATAATAATAATGACAAAGTAGCGGCCCGACATACCCCCAAACTGAATATACTGCTTGTCGTCATGCAACCCAAAGCCTCTTTATTAACCAAACAATAATACAAAAATTGTTCATCCAAACTCATGAAATGGATGAAACAAATGAATTCTTCCTCAAATAATGGATATTCAATTTTAGCAATCTTGATGAAGGCGTAACAATTTTTACATTTGACGTTCAACTATATGTATATGAAGTTGCAGAAAAATATGATATAAGTAACATTAAGCTTCATTAACCATTTTTTCAAAAACTAGATTTCTACTATATTAATGCTTCTATGATCCAAAAATCAGATCATTTTGATGCATGGATCATGAGATATAAACAAAATGGATATAGGTGATAGTGCATGATTTTCGAAATTTTATGAACTAATTTTGCATGAAATTATCAGGGTTTGTGTATTTTAATGATACCTCTTTGTTATCCAGAAATCACAAGAATTCAGTTCATAGCTTTAAAGATATATGCAAATCAATTTCTGCACTGTATAAAAATTAAATTTTATGCCTTAAATGAGAAAGAAAGTATAAAAAATCCATCATCTGTAGCAATTCCTCCCCCAAACTAAAGAATTAGCATGCCCTCATGCAATGCTAGAAACGAATAGAGGTGGTTGCTACAATCTGTTGCAATCTATGCTTGGTGTAAAACAACATGGAAGAAGGGAGGTGTTGAGAATGAATAAGATGGTCATAATAAATAAATAAATGAAAGGAATACTCCCCAAAACTGAAAGATTCTATGTCGCTGAAAAATGGGAAGTGGAAAAGATGTGGAAGGAATGATGATAAATAATGCCCAATGGAGTTTCATGAAATTCCCCTAAATTTTCAAGAAATCAGAAAATTATGTTATTTTACCTCAAGTTGTAGCACTGAAAAAAATGTGGAATGACATGTATGGACTGGCATTTGTTGAAGCTGATGTAGGCTGAGTTGATACTGAAAGTGATGCAAAAGGTGGAAGTCAGGCAAGCATATCTTGTCTAAACAATTATGCACGTTCGCAAGTTGCTCGAGCCTCTGATATTAGGTGCAATAGTGTGGTCTTGCTGCGAATAGAATTCCCCCCATACTTTTTGTTCACGTGTAACAAGTCATTATTTTGCATGAAAAATTCTTGAATCCACAGTTTTAGTTTTGAATAACAACAAATAAGATGCATGAAAAAATTTTAATCATAAAAAAATTTTGTATAAATGCAGTACTAATATTTTGTCAAATCATCAAGTTATGGCAGAGTTCAGTAATTATATCACATGTTATCCCATAATTCATACATTTCCCCCTTCAATTGGAAAGGATATTTCAAGACCATAAAGCATATGAAAGGTGTTGTGCTGATGACAAGGCAATGGAATGATCAATACAACAGTAAATGAAGCAGAGTACACATATAAATGATAGGACGGAAAGAGGTATGGTTATAATGAGAGCAGAGTGTGTAAAAATAGTTATGAATAAGAGATAGGACGCTTTGGATTGATGATAAGTTATGCGAAAAATAAAAGAAAAACAATATGCCAAAAAGATGCTTTTCTGATAGTATTCTAGCCGGGAATTATGCGATTGATCGGAAAATAATTTCTCATGCGTAAAGGTTCAAAATAGGGAAAAATTAACGAAATAACTTCTCCGATAGAAAAAGAATAGGAAAAGGGTATTATAGTAATAATTGACGATAAGATATAACTTCAATACCATAAGCATATCCTCTGCTGCCAATAGGCGTCCATAGCCTCGGCAGGGTTTCTTTTTAACCCGTATGAGCCAGGATCCTCAATTTATAAATGGAGAGTTATAGTGTTGTTCTACAGAAGATATTAGTGTGCTAGTGTGGTAATCATATAACCACACTACCATTCACTAGGATGTAGCAAAAGTGATCAGGCTAGCTCATGATGAGACCTCCTGTTCCAAGGATATTTTGGCTATCCAATGGATCATAACCCTGGTGTGGTGGCCATAATGGGAATGTCACTCCATTACAGCCTTATGAACATGGTAGGATATCTCGTAATGAGACACCCTATCCTCCATCTGCAAAAGAAATTTTCTGTGATTATAAAATTTTATAATAAAAAGAGGGAGGCTCAGTACTCCTTAAGAGTAGGTATGGTGGAAGAAGTTGAACATGTCAATAGAAAAAAAAAAATATACCCATAATCTCATTTATTACAGATAGAGAAGATTATAAGCAGGAAGGGTGGAACTAGCATGGTATTCAGATGATCAATCAGTATCATGTACAGTAGAAAACAATGGAGTAAATTAGTATATAAATAATTGTCCCTTTTCTTAAAAAGAATCTCTCATCCAGAAGCTGTCATGTTAAAGATCATAATGTTAAGGGTATTCACCTACCTCAATGGACTCCATAATTCTTGTCCTCATAAAATTATTGGACTTCATGCCATGCAAGGAAATCAGATAAATGGGCTGAGATGGCTAGGAATGTTCGTGCAAGGGGAAGAAAGTGTTGTTCTCGAAAATGCTCACAAAATGTTGTTCCTTTGAAGGAACAACAGTTGTTCCCTCTAGGGAACAACAAAATAAAACACATGTGAAAAATTTTTGTTCCCTATAGGGAACAACAAAAGAAAATCCACACTAAAAAGTGTTGTTTCCTATAAGGAACAATAATTATTCCCTGTAGGGAACAAAAAAAGAAAATACACACAAAAAAGTGTTGTTCCTTATAGGAAACAGCAGAAAAAAATACACACGAAAAAGTGTTGTTCCTTATAGGGAACAACAAAAAGAAAATACACACGAAAAATTGTTGTTCCCTATAGGGAAAAACAGTTGTTCCTTGTAGGGAACAACAAAGAAAATGCACACGAAAAAGTGTTGTTCGTTATAGGGAACAAAAAAATAAATTACACACGAAAAAGTGATGTTCCTTATAGGGAACAACAGTTGTTCCCTACAGGGAAAAACAAAGAGAATGCACACAAAAAAGTGTTGTTCCCTATAGGGAACAACAAAAGAAAATACACATGCAAAAGTTTTGTTCCTTATAGGGAAAAACACATGTTCCCTATAGAGAATAGCAAAAGGAAATGCACATGAAAAAGTGTTGTTCCCTATAGGGAACAACAAAAGAAAATACACAAAAAAAAGTGATGTTCCTTATAGGGAATAACAATTGTTCCCTGTAGGGAACATCAAAGAAAATGCACACGAAAAAGCATTGTTCCCTATTGGGAACGGCGACTGTTCCCTGTAGGGAATGACAAAGAAAATAAGGAGAGGAAAAACACTGACAAGTAATCATCCCTACTACTCTAAACAACAGAAATACAATCGTAAAAAGAAATAGAGAAAAAAAAGAAAAAAAAACAATTGTATTTACATTAAAATAGAGAAAAGCAATCATATTTATAGTTTACAAAGAAATAACCTTTTACATAAAGGAAGCTGTCGAAGGATTTCCTTCTGTAATTGAAACTTGCATGGTGGGGTCCTCATTGTTCAATCGTTAATGGAGTGGAAACTGCAATTTGAAGGAATCAACACCTAAAACACAAAAACATAAGAGAAATTAGAAAAGAAACAACACTTTACTTAAAACATTATATAAATAAATAATTTAAGTTACAACAACTATGATGTTATTTCCTAAGGGAATATCAATCTGTCAATGGAAAAAGAAATGATCTCTTGGAAAAATGTTTTGGCAGCAGTGACATGAATCTTCGAATGGGAATCAATTATTCATTTTTTTCTGGTATGAATCCGTTAGGTAATGAATTGGATGAAATTCCCTTGTTTCATTAAAATTTCTTTCAAGAATCGCTCGTCCATAAATTGACCTTCTTTATTCTTCTAAGACCTGCAAAAAACAAGTGTCTACTTGCAATAAAACATTAAATCATGGAGAAAGAGAGGTGATCAGGCTCCCCTAATATAAGAACTATGCAAAAAAAAACAAGTAGCTACTCTACAAAACAAATCCATAGAAAAATAAAACAATTTTTATTTGTCACCTACGGGAGAGCAGTGGTCGACCATACTAACCAGCAGGGTTTTAACCATAAATTCTTTATTTTTCATCTGATTGAGTGATTCCAAAGCCAAATGAAATTGAATTCAGGGAGATTTCTCTAGTAGAAACAAGTTTTAAAAATTCCATGTAATAGTATGCTAAATTTTCTTAGAACAACCTGCATAATAGAGTCATTTTCGATTTTCCAACCCTGAACAACAGTTAATATTTCAAGCATACATTTTTTATTTGATGATGGATTAGGCTGATTGAAATTGGAAATGAAATTAGATTCATTTATTTACCTCAAATAGAAATAGGTTTTTTAATACAAGAAGAATTGATGAGTTAAATACTTTAATAAACAGTTGGAAAAACAAAATTTTAAGAGTGTTGATTTAGGATAGACAATGAGTATTTGGGTCATATTTTCCTCATACGATATCGAAATCCAGTGATTAAAATTTATTTTTAAATTATATTCATATAGGAATATACCATATAAACAGGTTTTAAAAATATATTCATTTACGCCTCCAAAAACTTGTTGTCCCAACTCTGTTCCTGAGCTGCCTACTAGACGCCCTGTCAATATTTTGGTTATAAATTTTTCTTTTCAAATCAAAATGGAGTGATTAAAATTGGTTTGGAAAGTAGACATCAAGGGCTACTAAGGATATAAACAATTTTTTAAAATGTAGTCATTTAGGTCTCCAAAAACTTTCTATCCCAACTTTGTTTCTGAGCTGCCTACTAGATGCCCTGTCAATGTTTTGGGTCTAACTTTTTCGTTTCAAATCCAAATGGAGTGATTAAAATTTGGTTGGAAAGTAGAAACCAAGGTATACTTAGGATAGAAACAGTTTTTTTTTAAATATTCACTTTTTGTCCCTCAAAACATGACTGTCCCAACTTTTCTTTCAGAAATTTCATCAAGCCCGCAAGCCAAAACAATATGATATTCAAACAATTTTTCCATATTGGTGATAAAAATGAATATGGGTTTTTTTAGAACTGTTATTTTCAATATAATACATCTACATACACAAATAAATTAAAATATTTATCACCAATGTTAATTTTCATAGCATGTTGCAACAAAAACAATTTATAAGAGTACTTCCAATGGAGCCATTTTTGAAATAAGGCCTCTATTATGTACATACCCAAATTTGAAAAATGCATGTTGATAAATAGTAGGGTATGAGAAGCCAACTTCCCTTGAAAATATGGTGCCAAAAATTGTTGAAGTATGGAGTGATGCTACAAACAAATGGAGTGAAACCAATCTTCAATGTATCCCTTACTTTCTTGGTTTCCCATAGCCGTCATATCATGAAGTTCTTGAGTGTCTAAAATGGCTTGTTGATGCAGACTAGAAGAAACCTCATTTTCTTTCATAACCTCTACAATTTTTGGATTTGATACATTCTGAATATCAGTATAAGTTTTCTCCAATGGTGGATGTGAGATAGAATGGTTGGGAAGGGTGGGTAAATTTTGCAGTTCAACACTGTAAGCCTGTTGTACTATTTTATTATGGTGAGGGTGTGGAATGAGTTGAGCAGGAAATTGTGTAGGGAATGGAGCATTTTGATGACGTAGTTGATTGGGTTGATGGATGATTTTGATAGGAAATAAATATGTTGTGGAAGAGGTGGAAGATGTGTTTGTGCTACAAGATGAGGGAGAGTAGTCATGCAATCATAAGATGAATCGTGCCAAACTTGTAGACAAGATTGGTGGTGATTATATTGAGATTGGCATGGCTGCCCCTAACATACGAGTATTCCATAATGGATTATGCAAGTAAGAGAATGGAGAGGAAGTGTTTTGAAACATACTTGTAGGCCACGATTTCCATGGTTTTGACCTTGTTGCATCTTCCCCATCTCTTTGATATGCTACTTCCATCATAGATAAGGAAGAACAACTATCTATGGGATGATCCTTTGGGTAATGAAAGAAAAACACTTCATCAAATTCTTGATTTTTTTGAACTTGCAAAAAATTCAATTGTGAATTTAGAGAGCTAATAAAATAATATTTAAAATTTTCAAATAAAACATTGATTTCAGCTCTTATGTCCCCTCTTCTTGTAGTAGATTTGGAAAAGAAATAAGAAGCTTCTCTAGAATTCTTACCAGCCTTGGAGATTCCTCTTGAATACCTTATGCACAATTCAAAAATATCATCATATGATAACTGAAAAACATCACCTTTTCCTATCATATTTAAGAGTTCTAAAAAATCATCTTTGATTCCTTTAAGAAGGAGTGTTTTCAAGATCTATTTTTCCAAATGCTTATGCTTTGATTTTTGAAGGTTATATTGAAATCACTCTACATAATCCTCCAAGCTTTCATCTTCCCCTTGTATCATACCTAAAATATCTTCATTGGATTTGCAGTAGTCTTGGTACTTCTTCAAGAATATTTTCTTCATGTCCTCCCATGTTTGGATGCAGTTCCCACCAAGGTTCATGAACCATCGGAGAGCTGCTCTTTTTAGAGTAAAAGGAAACACTTTCAACCTTCGATCATTAGTACAATAATCATATCCTCTACAAAGTATTTCAAACTCAAATAAGAATGTATCTGGATCTTCATTTGTCAAACCATGAAAATTTCGTAGAGACGATGGGGGAATTATGTGCATTTGTGTCACTCCTCCTAGATATTTGATAGGGAATTAAAAATGTTCAATGTAAGTCATTTATTACCATAATAGAAGATGTTCTTCATGTGCTTCTTTGAGGATCCTCCTTCAAATGTTCCCGTCAATTGGTTAGTGAAATGGGTGGTGCTTACATCACGACTCGAGTGGAATTACAAGATTTTTTTTTCAAAAATTCTACCTCTAAAATTCCTAGTTCAATTCCTACGCAATTGTGCTGAAAAGAAGGCAAAGGAGAAAATACTTTACTTGCTCGTTACGTAGGTTCTTACCTTGCATTTTTAATACCCAATTCTTTCCCGGCAACAAATATCAAACATAGATCACTCTCTGTGAAATGGAAACACTCTCCCCGATAACGATGCCAAAATGTTGGGTGCTAAAAGGTGTCTTTTAAAACTCCTAATTGCCTCACATTAATTATCAACTTGGGTAAGTATTTCTGTTTCAAGAGTGTACACAATATGTGCAAGCTATAATCCAAAGAGTAATTTTTCATAGATTGCAGTATAGATATTTTAATACAAGAGTAAACAAATGCGGAAAGTAAATTCTAATTGCAATTAAAAGAGAAATGAATCCTCTAATCAAATCCTATAGCAATTCAAGTAACAAAAATATGTGATTCAAGTAACAACAATATCAGTTGAGAGTACAATAGTCATAACTCTTCTCTTCGAAACTTATTGAATCTAAATCAAACACATTCTTCAGTAAAACAGTGATGATATCAATCTGAGAGCCTAGCAACAGTAGTTAATATTCGTTACAGTTGATTACATCGAGCAGAATATTTATCTAAGAAACTCAATCTGAAATGAAAGTAAATTGAATAAACAACAATATTGTAAATTATATACAATAGAGCTATTCAATTAACACAGGAAAATAATGAACAACAAAGGAGATAAAATCACAGAAAGCAGCAATACTATCAAACTATCACACTTCGATAATTGGAAATGTATGATATAGATGAAGCAGCGAATTCCACCGGAAGTCGGGCCCTTAGCCGCCAGCGTACACTACTGGTTACTTCAGATAATGAGAATGAATATCAACTTCACTTATGTATTAATCATCGAACTTGAGTAGAATTACAATATAATTCTTTTTTTTTAGAGCTACGTTCTATCCATAATTATTCTCATAAATAAATCTATATTCCCTTTCATAATTCTCCTTCATAATTCCCCCCTCTTTGATATCTTGTTTTTTCATTTCAATACACATAGAGCACATAGAAGTTACAAAAGAGATGATTACAAAATGATTCCCATAAAAAAAATTGGATTTCTCATAACCAATTGATCAGTAAGATCATATCTGAAATATCTTTCCTTCAATCATTCATTAGGAACAAGTCGAATTTGGTATTGCAACTGAGATAATTTGGAAAATGGCCGCAACAGCGAATCTAGGAAAATATTCTTCAGATAATCCTCTGTTTCTCTTAATACCAACTGAATTTGGGAAAACTGCTCTTCCATAAAGTTAATTCAGTCCGTTTTGGACAAAACCCATGTTTCGGATTTTCCAGATTATTCTCCATTTTCCCACAACGTCCAATACAAAACTGTCACTTCTTATTCCAACGAATTTCTGAGTTGGAATATTTAATGATGAGCTAGAGATCAAATGTGCAATCTGGAGAATATCTTGGAGGCTAAAATGGTGAGTGATGTTACAAAAATTCTATTAATAAACCATCATTGATAAAATCATGCATAATAATCATCAATTTATAAAAAATAAAGGAAAATAAATAATATTTATCTATAAGAGCATAAATAATTATAAAATGGAATTATATGATAAACCATTGTAAATGACGTGATAAAGAATGGTAGAAATGGATGAAATAGGTGTTAAAATGTGATAATAATAATGAAAAACTAGCAGCCCAACAATGGCCTATTGAAGACAAAGGTAAAAAGGTAGCAGAAGAAAGCAATCAAGTCAGGAACAAAGGAGAAATAAAGAATCCAGTGATAATGAAGTCAATGGTGACAAATCTAGTACTAAGGACATAAAGAAAGCCCAAGAAGATTTTGGAATGCTAATAGTGAGGACATCGTGAAAAAAGAATGTGTGATGCAAATAAGGGTTATTATGTATTTAATCACACTTATAGTAGTGGGGTGTTATCTCCAAGGAATATAACTACGTTGGCCTTAGCCTGAAAAAATACAGTAAAATGTTGCAGTTGAACATGTGTAGGCCTACATCTCTTCATTGCATGTAAGGTTAGCATGAGGCCACAAGTGAATTACACCATCATTTCAATCTTTTATAGCTATTGCAAGTCTCGTGGAATTCATAGAGAAAGAAATGTTGCAAAGGAAGGATAGTTGTAGAGATGGCAAGGAGAATGCTAAAAGGTAAAATCTATCAAATAATTTTTGGTTTCAAGAAATTAGTAAAACAGTCTATTTTTTTTTATAGAAGTACAATGAAAATTGCAAGGAATGTTACACCTAGAGAACCATGAAGTGATGAGAAACCACGAGGGAGTCATCCCAAAGTGTTTCTTTGCAATGCCTACGTACTTGCTTCTTAAGAAAATGCATAAGAATGAGGATAAAAGTTAGAATTATATTTTGATAGGGTATCATGAAGAGTTTATGGGATATCAAAATTTTTATTTGAAAAACGATACACTCAGAAAAGATGTTATATTTGGGGGCCACTATATCTGAGGTAATTTAGATGAAATTGAAGTGCTATGGCCTATTGAAGACAGAGGTAAAAAGGTAGCAGAAGAAAGCAGTCCAAGTTAGGAACAAAGGAGAAATAAAAAATCTAGTGATAATGAAGTCAATAATAAAAAAGCTAGTACTAATAACATCACCAAATCCTGAGAATATTCTTAAATGTTAATAGAAAGGGAATTGTGACAAAAGAATGTGTGATGCAAATAAGGGCTATTGTGTATTTACTCACATTCATAGTAGTGGGGTGCTAGCTCCAAGAATGTTGACTAGGTTGACCTTAGCCTAAAATAGTCAATATTGAAAAAATACAATTTCTTGCCACCTTTAAAGGTTTTATGGAAAATATATGACATACTCTATTCAAATTTCAATTGAAAATAACTCTAAGAACTAATTTGGAATTTTTATAGTTAATATGGCTTGCCATCCATTGAAAGAAACACTCTAAAAATGATTCACTCTAGGATGTTTAAGAGGTGACACTCACACATCATCTGGAATAAATAACCTAGGCACCTTCAAAGAAAGAATTATCGTAAATTTTGAGATGGTGGGCTGATAATTAGTGTTGCAACATTCTTTAACTAGATCCACTGTTTTGCAACCAGTTAAAAGTTTACTCCCATTAATTTGTTGTTCAACCTATTTTATGCTCTAAATACGACTAGAGCCTTCAATGAGATTTGATGGTTGAGCAGAACAAACCAAAGGAATAATCTCATTTTCACCCTCACTTTTAAAGATATTTTGAACGTCTAAAAATCAATAATTTGCAACTTTTGTATTCAAATAATCCATACATTGATTTTGTTGGACTCTCCAATAAGTATATGAAACATTATCTCTAGTTGTGGACAAAAAATCACATTACCCAGGTATGGTGCTAGTGAGCTCCAACACTTAACTACCATTCCACTTACTATATATGTTCCTTCTTAAAAAAAATTGAAAGCACATAGCCTTGATAAGGCTAGGATAGTTGAATTTCGAAAGAAAGGGTGTAAGGGATATGGAGAAAGCAATGGATTCAATGCATCAGGAGAAACGCTAGGGGAAAAAGGCACAAAAAGAAGATTTATTTCTGCTTACTTTTGGATTTCATTTGAATCAATTGAAAATTGAAATGGGTGGCTTTGTATCTTTGGCTTTTGGTTTTGCATTTTATTTTTTCATTGAAGGTAATATTACCAAAAAATGGAATGCATCTCATTTATGTTAGAGGCAAATGCATATTCGTGGAACAATCATCCCCATTTGTAGCTCCAGGTTCTTCTGTTTTTTATGCTTGAGTTGTTGAGTAAAATTACAATTAGTTTGATAACCAATTGGGACTTGGAAGGAAATATGGGTGGTGGGCCATGGAGGTATGCTTGATCAGGTAAATTATTTTATGCTAAAGGAGCTAAGGATATATCTAAATATTTAACATATTGTATGTATTTTCCACTTCATAGTTGCATTCACAATAATAGTCTTCATGTTGATAGGTCTTCTACTGAAAATTTTGATCTTGATCTGTTTGTAAAAATTTATTTTTCTTCCAATGAGGGGATGATAAAGTGGAAACGTTCATGCTTCAAAAGTGGAAAATGTTGGCACTAAATCTAGAGATTTATAAGTCAATTATATATCTCAAATTAGTGATACATTCTCATTTGAAATAGGAACAAATAATTTTCCCATTGGAGAGGGTATTTATGGCTTAGTCGATCTCACCCAATATGGTGACATAGACAAAAAAATTGGATGCTAGAAACCCTTTCAGACTAGCCAATCAAGTGAAGTGATTCAGAGAAAGGCGTCTAAAAGCTGCCAAATTCTTTCCACCCATATATTTTTTACAGAAATATTATTAAATATCATATTATGTTTCTTATCATCTATGCTAAGGTGAACTACCAAAATAATTACAAGTCCTCTACTCAAGTAAATAATAATAGAAAGAACTTTTTTGAATCTCTATACCTCTCAAGGTACCTCAAATTTTTTAGAAAAATGTTTTTCGTGTAACCTGTTAAGAAAATCTCATTAACTCACAACATTTCACCAATCAAAACCTCTTAACTATGGCCAATACTTCCTAAACTTAGTAATTTTAACCAAATGAATGTCTTATTGTATCATGATTCATATCCTCCTCACTCATATAGAACACCACACTTTCGATGAATACCCTCAAAAGTACCAAGAAATGGTTGAAAGTGCAATTTAAAAAGAAGCTATGAATGCATGATTCATTGCCAATCAAAAGACATTTCCGAAAACAACCACAACACATTCAAAAGAAGAATTAAACTCTTAGAATAATATTACATAAAGGACTCAAAACCACTATTTTTGTTTTTCTTCAATGAATCAAAAAGGAGAGGAGTATAAATTTACTATGTAATCGAGCTAGAACCTTCAATGGATTTACGATTCAAGAGTAACTTCCATGATCATCTTTCAAACAAGTCTCAACCATATTGTCATTGGGATGAGTTTTCCACCACTCCCTATTATGAACGGCTAGGCATCTTCATCAACTTCTTTCTCCTCGTCAAATTCTTCAAGAATATGAAACCTACACCAAAGACCATAAACAATGCATGTTGTCAAACGAGTAACTTTGATGCACAATTAATTTGGTCTTTACATAGTATCATTTAAATTATAAAAGAGTTATTTATTTCTATCTTATTTATGTATATTCTAATGTTATTTATTCAAAATAAATAGCATGTTTCAGAAAGAGATCCAAAAGCTAAACCATTAACACTTCCATAGATTTGTTGGTTTGCAAGGATTTAGAATATTGTCAAACATAGCCCTTATCTTTTCTCACTGGTATTGTCATGAAATAGAAAGGAATTTAAAAATTATATAAGACAAAATAGAAATTTATCATTTGCAAATTTGTTGGTACTAACTCATTCCATCAATCCAAGGAGAAAAACACTTCATTGTTACCTCTAAAATATATGCTTCAAAATATAGATTCAATTATCAACTACAGACCCCAAATTTACTTGAGGACATCACCCATTGTCACGTTGGGGATCATCATTCTCACATAATGTTGTGAAACCAACTCCAAAAATGAAGAAAAGAGATATAAATGCCTTAGAAATAAGCCACTTTGAGGGGGAAACCTCCAATACATTACATAAATGAACAATTCTTGGATGATACAAATTACTAAAACCTTCTTCAATATATAGGAGTCCATGGGGCCACAATGTAATCCTAGCCGACCTAACAATAATAAATTAAGGGCACAATAATAACAATATTGGGGTTACAGGGGTACAATAATAACAATAAGGGGGGCTACACTAACATAATAAGGGACTACACTATTAATATAGGAACTTAACATTCCCCTCTCCTTCAAAAAAGTGTTGTCCTCAATGCTTCCGTAGCTACGGGTGCTTTTGTATAAAATTTTCATCCTCCCATGTAGAATCTTCAGTGGGTAAGTTCTTCCATTTGATGAGATACTCTGAAATTGATCGATTTCGTAGTTGTCAAGTTCTTGTTTCCTTGATTGCTTCAAGTTCGAATATGGTTTTTCCTTCCTCATCAAGTTTTGGAAATATTGTTTGAACTGGAATTTTGTCCCCTATAACCTTTTTTAAGTATTAAACATGGAAAACTGGATGCACTCATGAAGAAGCAGGAAGCTCCAATTTGTATGCCATACTACCAATATTTTTCAAAACCTTGTAAGGACAATAGTACTTTGGCGATAATGTATTATCCTTCTTAGCTTTCTTGAGGGACATTTGTTTGTATGGTTGTAGCCATAAAAATGCCCAGTCTCCCACATCAAAAATTCTCTCACTGCAATGTTGATCTACCTGTTGTTTCATTCGATTTTTTTCCAAAATTAGGTTATCTTTTAAGAGTTGGAGAACTTCTTGTTCATGCTCGATGTGATCCTCCACTACTTGAACCCTAGAATTTTCCCTTAAATAAGATGTGATGGATGGTGGATGATATCCATAAAGTGCCATAAATGGGGTCATTTTTGCTGCAGTATGGAAGGAAGTGTTATACCACGATTCAGCAAGAGGTAACCACTTGACCCATTGTGCTTGCTTATCAGATACAAAAAAATGAAGATATACTTCCAAACATTTATTCACTATCTCAGTTTGACCATCGGATTGAGGATGATAAGATGAGCTATGAGCTAGTTGAGTACCCAAATAAGAAAATAATTCCATCCAAAAATTTCCTATAAAAATGGGATCTCTGTCACTAACAATAACCTTCGGGTTTCCATGTAGCTTTTGAATTGTTTACATAAATGCAGTAGCAACTGTACTCGCTTTAAATGGATGAGATAATGCACAAAAGTGTGCATACTTGGTAAGTCTATCAACTACCACCATGACGATGCTCCTTCCTTCAGACTTAGGTAAACCTATGATAAAATCCATTGAAATCTCCTCCCGACGTTGACTTGGAATGGATAAAGGTTGTAGAAGACTCGGGGTCTTAATTGTCTCAACTTTATTTTGCTCAAAAACCAAACATTCTGCCACAAACTTTTGAATATCATATTTAAGGCCATCCCAAAAAAAATCTTTCTTCACTCTGTGGTAAGTTTTTCAAAATCCCGAGTGTCCTCCTAAGGGATAAGTGTGCAATTCCAAAAGAATATTTTGTTTTATTCTGGAATTCTTTCAAATATATAAGCGATATTTGTACCATAAGGAATCATTTTTCCAACTAAATGTATCATATGTACTAGGATCTTGCTGCAAATTTTTAATGAGAATCCACACTTCTTCGTTCTTATTCCATTCATCCCTTGCTTCGCTGATCCAGTCTGGTTGGATAATTGAAATGGCACAAAGCAATGCCTCCACCTCTTCATCCTTTCTGAGAGTGCATCTGCAACAACTTTTAGCTTCGCTTTTTTGTAGACAATTTCAAAGTCATAACACAACATCTTTGTGACCCATTTTTTCTACTCTTCTGAAGATAGTCTTTGTTCCAAAAAGTGTTTAAGACTATCATGATCATTTTTTACCTTGAAGTGTCTTCCCATTAGGTAAGGTCTCCATTTCTTTAGTGCATGTATTATTGCAAACATTTCCTTCTCATAAATATCCTTTTGTAAATACATTCCTTTGATTGAATGACTTTCAAAGGCGATGGGTCTTCCTTCTTGCATTAAAACAACACCAATTCCATTTCCTAAGGCATCACATTCCAAAATAAAGGTTTTTGTGAAGTCTAGCATAGCTAACACTGGTGCTAGGCACATTGCCTCTTTAAGATTTTCTAATGCCTTAGTTTCTTCAGGATTCCATGAAAATGCATCTTTCTTCAATAGTGTTGTTAGAGGTGCTGCTATTCTCCCATAATTCTTAAAAAACTTGTGATAATACCTTGTTAACCTGAGAAATCTGCACAACTGCTTTATGGTTGTGGGGACTTTCCATTCCTTAATGGCTTAAATTTTTTTAGGGTCTACCTTAACACCCTCATGAGATACAATATGACCCAGATATTCCACCTCTTGTACTCCAAAGAAAAAATTGGATGTTTTCGCATATAATTGTTTCTCCTCCAATTTTTTGAGCACCCTATCAACATGTTGAACATGATCCTTCCAAGACCTATTGTAGATTAGTATATCATCAAAAAATAATAGAAAAAAATTTCTAAGGAAGGGTTTGAAAATGGAATTCAACAACCCTTGAAATGTAGAAGGAGCATTGGTAAGGGCAAACGGCATGACTAAAAATTCATAATGACCCTCATGAGTTCGAAATGCTCTTTTCAGAATATATTCAGTCTTCTTTCTAATTTGATGATATCCTCAACGAAGATCCAACTTGGTAAAATAAATTGCTCCATGTAATTCATCCAATTTTTCATCAGTCACAAGAATGGGAAATTTATCTTTAATAGTGAGCTTATTGAGCTCCCTATAATCCAGACACATGCGCCATGATCCATGTTTTTTGTGCACCAATACTACTGGAGTAGAGAAAGAACTTTGACTAGGTTGAATTATACTAGCCTCTAACATTTCTGCAATCATAAATTCAATTTCGCTCTTTTGGACATAAGGATATCTGTAAGGCCTGATGTTTGGAGGAAAACTTCCCGGAATCAAATGAAGAGCATGATCATGATCACGAATAGGTGGGAGTCCTTTGGGAGTATCAAACACCCTGGAATGATTGTCCAAGACTTTCTAGAGATCTGGAGAAATAGATGATTTTGAAGTTGGAACGTCTAGTGAGCATAATTGTGCAATTACACCTCGTTGTTCTTTCTTTATAAGCTTTGTCATGACATTAGAGATTTTTATGTTTCTTGGCTTCCTTGTGATACCCCATAATTCAATTTCCTTTCCTTCTGAAAACAATTTCAAGAAAAGTTCTGGAAAATTAAAAGCTACCGTCCCTAAAGATTGTAACCATTTTACTCCTAGTACAACATTAGCACCTCCCATTGGGATGGAAAGTATTGGACTATTCAATACATATTCCCCCATGGATAGCTTGATATTATGGCATTTTCTAGAGGAATTTATAGTTCCTCCATTTTCAACCATCACCTGACATTTTGGTGCTGGGTATAGGAAAAACTTCAATTCCTTGGCTACCTTATAATGAATAAAATTATGGGTACTACCCGAATCAATCAACAGTATTAACTTTTTCTTCTTTATATGTCCTTCTATATTCCAAGTTTGAGGAATGGTAATTCCTACCAATGCATTACATGATATGGTCGGACTCATTTCTTCTTCTTTTAGGGTTGGTTCCTAGTGTATATCCTCTTGTTCATTTTCTTCTTCCTCTTCACAATCTATGTAAAATAATTTCTTCCCATCACACCTATGACCTTTAGTGTATTTTCTATCACAACTGTTGCAAAGCCATTTTTCTCTTTTTTCTTCCAATTGTTGTGTTGTCAACCTTGTAGGTTGTGGAAATCTGGGCATAGCAACACTTCCTTCTTTATAGAAGTGAGTGGTAGGCTTCCTTGTCGTCATAATTTTACATTCAATTTTTCTTGCCAACCTGAATGCCTTCTCCATTGAATCAGGTTCCAAAATGCGAACTTCATGTTGGATGTGATCCTTTAAAGTACCTACGAAGAGATCAATCCTGTGTTCCTCTGGAATATCAGTTATCCTTATATTCAATTTTTGGAAGTCCTCAATGTGATCCCCCACTAAACCCTTTTGTTTGAGATTTATCAATTGGCTAAAGAAGGTGTTTCTCTTTCTATCCTCATAATGTGCTTCATTTCCTCCGTAAAAATTGACCAAGTGACAATTTTTTTACGGGAGCAAAGCCATCGATACCATACAAATGTATTTTGTTCTAAATGTAAAGTTACAATGCGTACCTTTTGTGTGTTTTGCACATTATGTAGATCAAAATATTGTTCCATCTGTAGTATCCATGTTACAAGATCCTTTCCATCAAGCTTCCTCATATCCATTTTTGGAATATGGTGGTTCTTCCTGCCAACATTAGAGTTTATTGAATCACGATTAAAATTTATTTTGTTCTCATCATGAGTATCCTCTACTATATTTTCACCATTAGGAAACATTTCTTGTATCAACTTTGTCAAACCTTCCATGTATACTTTTAGATCATTCTTCATGTTTTCCATTTTTTCTTCGATCTTAGCTTCCATGTCATCCATCATAGATTCCATGCCAGCTTCCATTCCATCTCTCTTAGATTCCATGCCTTTCTTCAAACCATCGATATTATTCTTCAAACCATCCATATTTGCTTCCATGCCTTTCTTCAAAACTTCCATTTCATATTTTTTTTCTCTTTGCGAGAGCGAAATTTGGTGCACTTTATCTTGTAATTTTGATACATCATGTTGCAATTATTCATCTTCATGAGTCATAGTAGAGCCTTCTGAAGGCTTAATGGGTGTTGAATTATTTTTATGGGGAATTTTTTAGAACCTAATACTGATATCTATTCTACAATACGCCCTTGTAATCAATTCAAATTTATTCTTCAAACAAGTCTTATGCAATTCGGAAAAAAAAACACACCTTTTTCTTCCTTTTGAGGAGCTCAATATTGAAATTGGATCATCTCTGTCATTCCGGCTCTTCAATATCTAAAATTTGGCACTGAGGTAGCCCTATGAATTCTCTTTCGAATGCCACAGGTCTGATCTGATTTGGATTCTCCAAGGAAAAGTTATGTCCAATCTCCCACATTGACCTAATTATTTACTCGTTCGGTAGAGCGAACTTGTACGACTTGCCATGTTTCACTGTTTTGTCCTTCAGATCTGAAATTGTTAAAAAAGAAACTAAAATTTGGTTACTTGCGATAAATTTCTACGACACTCCAATCCGATGCTCATAGAGAGAGTTATGAATATTTTCCCACGATCACCTCTTTGAGATGAAATTCAGGAGCCTGAAAAAGCACTACCTTCCACAGATCATATCTCCAAAAATATTGTGAAACAAGCTCTGAAATTTTGTGAAATGTTTCCTTAGGATTTCGGCTTCGTTCCCTAAACATTTCAAAGTCTGAACCTCCATAGAAAAAAATTTATAGTGAAAATTCCACGATAACCTGTTTAGAGCAGCGAAACCCTAGAATCCAAAACTCTCATATCAAATGTTGTGAAACCAGCTCCAAAAATAGAAGAAAAGAGATATTAGCGCCTTAGAAATAAGCCACTTCAAGGGGGAAACCTCAAATACATTACATAAATGAAAAATTCTTGGATGATACAAATGACCAAAACCTCCTTCTATATATAGGAGTCCATGGGGCCACAATGTAATCCTACTGGGGCCACAATGTAGTCCTAGCAGACCTAATAATAATAATTTAAGGGCAGAATAATAAAAATATTGGGGTTACAGGGGTACAACAATAACAAGAAGGGGGGATACACTAACATAATAAGGGACTACACTATTAATATAGGGACCTAACACATAAGGTTAGATCTCTTCCAACATAAGGGAGGAATCCATGATAAGCGTACATATTTTTCCTTCAAATGATAAAAAAAAATATTTTAAAAATGCTATTGTTTTTCTTTTAAGATTTAAAATGGAAATCTAGGCAAGACCTAGTTCCTAGTCCCTGGGCTATAAACTCTAGGCAACAAACAAAACTTTAAAATTGTTGAAAAAGATGTGAGTTGTGATAAAACAACCACATAGCAAGTGTTATCAGTCAATAACATATCCAATAAATATGTAATAGTGATATATCCTAATAGATGGAACATTTGAAGAAAATTTTCTCCCCCAACTTAATCTCTTGTAAGTTACATAGTTGAAAATTCCGATTGAGGTGTGTGATGCAGTGAGCTATGTCAAACCAAAACTAGTGGGAGCCCACTCTGAATGAACCAAGAATATTCCTAAGGTTGTGCATACAATTTTTATTAGTATAGATAGGCCTAAAAATAAGAGTCACTCAGCTAGATAAAGAACTCAAAATAATAAAATGACATATTCAAGCTAATGCCCTCAAGGAGGGAAATCCAAGTGATTTGGATGTAGTTTGTAGATATCCTCTCTAATATCCTAGGTTAAGTCACAATTAGATAGTAGGACCTGACCTATATTGTCCAAATATTACCTAAAAAGGGAAATTTGATTGATAGAAATGGCCACTAACTGAAGCAATTAAGATGAACCCACAATAATTACACCAAGGAGGGGTCTACTGAAGTAATACCCTAAAATCCACCTAGATGATAGATTGAGGAGTTGCATGTTAGCAGAAGATGAAGAATCATAATATAAGGGTTTATAATCTCTCTATCCTATCCCAATCAACACAAAGCAAGATAGGCCCCCATACCTTGAAGCCATAACGGGCCATGGCTCTAATGATCATGTCCAAAAGAGGTGCATCTTGAATGAGATGTCCTAGAGAACTATATATTTAGCCAAGAAAACCATATTCCTTATTAATTTGGGGCTATAAAGCATGCCTAAAGATAAGCTAGAATCATAATATCTAACCCCCAAGTTGTGTAGGTTGTATAAATCTGAGTTACATCCCCTCCAAAATAAAAATGGTAGTCAAAGAGAGCATGCTGAGACATGTTGAAGATCATAACCTTAGTCTTACTAAGTTCAAATTTCAACTATAAAAGATCACAAGGAGTTGGATAAGGCCTCATTTTGTCTCTACAACCCCTTAGGTGAGGTGCCAAGAGGATCATGTTGTTGAAAACGAAAAGCAAGGAGATCAAGGCATCAGGTAGAAGACAATCAGCACCATCATATATGTGCTCCTAAGAAAGGATTCCATCTCATTGATATAGAACCCAAAGAGATTTAGTGAGAGAGGTAATTCCTATTTGACCTCTATAGTAATCCTAAGGTAGTCTAAGAAGATGTCAATAGTGCAGAAATGACCAAGCACTAACTCATATAGTCTCGTGGTAGAAGACAATGCCGTATTACCTCTAAAATAATGCCTCTCTCAGGATAGAGTAAAATTCCTTACAAAAGTCCACAAATGAAAAAAAAAATTAAAGAGAAATGATGGGCCTTTCTGATAATGGCACAGAGAGTGAAATATGTGGTTAGTATTTTGGTACCTCTTACAGAACCCTAGCTACAATCTAGCTCTAGGGTTCCTCCACTCTAGCTCATTTAATAATCACGTGGGGTATTCTACCATAGAGCACAACAAATGTGTGTGCAATCATGATGGCTTGATAAATTTTTTGGTCTTAACCAACCCCCAACTTAAAATTTGAGTGGATGATATGGTGGGGCCATCACAAAGAGAAACCTAAACAAAGAACATGATTAAACAAATCAATAATGTGGGATTCAAGCAGATGAATATTGTTGTGGCTCATTTGCATTTAATTTTGAAATATTTCTCAAAACACCAAAGAAGCATATATTTTAGAAAATATAAAACAATTTGTATATCGAAAAAGAATTTTTTATTTATATGTTGGTGTATTAACATTATGTGTGAACATGTGAAGGTGGGTCGAGTCGTGCTCATTTGTATGCAGAATAGTTCAATAGTCGAGCTGACTTATATGTTCAGAACATTACATGCCAGGGTGGAGTTGGGTGTCCCCACCTCCACTTTCCATGTCATCCCTACCTTTATCGCACATCGCACATCGCAAGCTCAGGAGGAATGGCACTCATGAATATGTTATGAATGCCGAAATGCAAAGTGTGATAAGGGCTTGACTCGATGCACCTCAGAACTATGATTTAGTATATGACAATCGCACATCGCACATCGCAAGCTCAGGAGGAATGGAACTTAGGAATGTGTTATGAATGCCGAAATGCGACAAGGTTTTATATCGCCAATTGCAATTTATGATTGGCCCCACCTCCACTTGCCACGCCATCCCTACATATATCACACATCACACATCCCAAGCTCAGGAGGAATGACACTCATGAATATGTTATGAATGCCAAAATGAAAAATGCGATAATGGGATGGACGTAATAATTTTCAAAGGAAAATTTGAATTTATTTAAAGTCTAGGATTATGTGGAGTTGCATTGTTTTATGAAGAAACATCAATGCGGGAAATGGACTCGGGTAAGTGATCCAATAGAGAGCAAAGGAGAAGAGAATCAGGAATGCTACGGGCATGAACAGAAGAGGCAGAGTCAGGCAGAAGGAGACATGATAAAATCGTTTGAAATGTAGAGGCATAGGAAGAGTTGGGCAAAGGGAGCACATTGTGGCATTGTTGGAAACACAACTGCTAGGTCAAGTCGGGAAAAGATGCGTTATTGCAGAATTGTTCAAATACCATATCCAAAAATAAAAATACATGAAAACAAGCATAAAAGACAAATATTAAACTCTAAAAGAAATGCAGGGCAATTATGTCTGATTTATCAGGAAGACACATTAGCACTTTAGGGAGACGCATCAGCAACAAATCAGATTCAGCAAAAACAATAATATTTCAAGTTTTAATTTTTTTTATTTGTTTTTTAAGATTGAAGCTATAGTTATGTCCTTGATTTCAATGTAATAAGTAGTTTTAACATTTCAGGTAGTTGAAGTAGTTTCAAGAAGTTCTAGAAGTTACAAACTGTTTTTGTTGTATTTAAGCAAGATAGAAAGAAAGAAGGAATGGTTTTGAGTTTTGGACCTCTGGAAGACTAAAACTTTGGTACTTACTTTCCTGCAACTATTGATGCTGATTCGTTTTTCTTGTGCCATTTTGTGTTCCTTCTTCCTGGAATGAATTGAAGTAAAGTAGATGCGTGTCTCTTAATTACATATGTGATTAAGATTTAAATAACCTTAATTTTCACTCCTTCACTCCAACTCCTCTCCCTTCACAAATTCTCTATGGAACTTAAAAGTAATAGATTTTGTGCTTACAACATATTATTTTGAGTTTCCTCTCTCTCCATTAATTCATTTTGAAATTTAACGTGATATATTTTGTGGTAAAACATATCAATTTGAGTTTCTTCTACAATTCTTCTTTCCCATTCACATATCAACTGTTAATGGCATTGTAGAGTCTTTCATTATACCAGATTATTAAGGGTTTTAAATAATTAGTTTCCAAGGGGATTGAATGAAGACCGCCTGTTAGGTCCCTATATTACTAGTATAGTCCTTGTTAGTGTAACCCCCTTATTTTTATACCCCTGTAACCCCCATATTGTTATTATTTTTTCCTTAAATTATTATTGTAAGGTTGGATAGGATTAAATTGTGGCCCCTCTAGGATTACATTGTGGCCCCATGAACTCCTATATATAGAAAGGAGGTTTTGTAATTTGTATCATCCAAGAATTGTTCATTCATGTAATGTATTGGAGGTTGCCCCCTTGAAGTGTCTTATTTCTAAGGCGTTGATATCTCTTTTCTTCTATTTTTCGAGCTGGCTTCACAACATTTGGTATTAGAGTTTTGGATTCTAGGGTTTCGCTGCTCCAAACAGGTCATCGTGGCATTTTTTCTATAATTTTTTTCTATGAGGTTTCAAAAGCTGAAATTTTTAGGGTGCGAAGCCGAAATCCTTAAGAACATCGTTGCAAAATTTCAGAGCTTGGTTCAAAATATTTTCAGAGATATGATCCGTTCAAGTTAGGTATTTTTATAGGCTCCTCAATTTAATCTAAACAAGTCATCGTAGAAATTGCACTATAAAGTTTTTTCTACGAAGGTTTAGAATCTGAAATTTTAGGGGCACAAAGCTGAAATATTTAGGAAATTCATCGCAAAATTTCATAGCTTGGTTTGCAATATTTTCAAAGATATGATCTGTGGAATGTAGTGCCTTTTCAGGCTCCTGAATTTCATCTCAAAGAGGTGATCGTGGAAAAATATTCATAACTCTCTCTCTGAGCATTAGATTAGAGTGCCATAAAAAGTGGTTGCAAGTACACAGACTGTGCTTTCTTTTCTATGAATTTTAGAGCTAAAATATGAAATAGTGACACGTGTCAAGTCGTACAAGTTCACTCTACTGAACCAATCCATAATTAGGTCATTGTGGGAGATTGGACATAACCTTTCCTTGGAGAATCCAAATCAAGTCAGACCCATGGAATTTGAAAGATAATTCAGAAGGCTACCTCAGTGCCAAATTTTAGATATTGAAGAGCTGCAAGCACAAAGATAGTCCAATTTCAATATCGAGCTCCTCAAAAGCAAGAAAAAGGTGTATTTTTTTTTTCCGAATTGCATAAGTCTTGTTTGAAGAATCAATTTGAATTGATTCCAAGGGCATATTGTAGAATAGATATCAGTATTAGGTTCTAAAAAATGCCCTGTAAAAATAATTCAATACCCATTAAGCCTTCAGAAGGCTCTACTATGACTCATGAAGATGAAAAATTGCAACATGATCTATCAAAATTACAAGAGCAAGTGCACCAAGTTTCGCTCTCGCAAAGAGCAAAAAAAATGAAATGGAAGTTTTGAAGAAAGGCGTGGAAGCAAAGATGGATGGTTTGAAGAGTAATATGGATGGTTTGAAGAAAGGCATGGAATCTAAGATAGATGGCATGGAAGATGACATGGAATCTAAGATGGATCACATGGAAGCTAATATCAATGAAAAAATGAAAGACAACATGGAGAACATGAAGAATGATCTAAAAGAAGACATGGAAGGTTTGACAAAGTTGATACAAGAAATGTTTCCTAATGGTGAAGAGATAGTAGAGGAAACTCATGATGAGAACAAAATAAATTTTAATTGTGACTTCATAAACTCTATTGTTTGCGGGAAGAACCACCATATTCCAAAAATGGATATGAGGAAATTTGATGGAAAGGATCCTGTAACATGGATACTACAAATGGAGCAAAATTTTGATCTCCATGATGTGAAAAACATACAAAAGGTACGCATTGCAACTTTACATTTAGAAAAAAATTCATTTGTATGGTATTGATGGCTTTACTCCCGTAAAAAGAATTGTCACCTGGTCAATTTATACGGAGGAAATGATTGCACATTATGAGGATACAAAGAGCAACACCTTTTTTAGCCAATTGATAAATCTCAAACAAAAGGGTTTAGTGGGGAAGCACATTGAGGACTTCCAAAAATTAAATATAAGGGTAATTGATATTCTAGAGGAACACAGGATTGATCTCTTCATAGGTACTTTAAAGGATAACATCCAACATGAAGTTCACATTTTGGAACCTGATTCATTGGAGAAGGCATTTAGGTTGGCAAGATAAATTGAATGTAAAATTATGGTGACAAGAAAGCCTACCACTCACTTCTATAAATAAGGAAGTGTTGCTATGCCTCGATTTCCACAACCTACAAGGTTGACACCACAACAATTGGAAGAAAAAAGAGCAAAAGGGCTTTGATATAGTTGTGAAAGAAAATACACTAAAGCTCATAAGTGTGCTGAGAAGAAAATTATTTTACATAGATTGTGAAGAGGAAGAAGAAAATGAACAAGAAGATGATATACACCAGGAACCAGCCCTAGTCCAACCATATCATGTAATGCATTGGCAGGAATTATGGCTCCTCAAACTCTCGAGATAGAAGGACATATCAAGAAGGAAAAGTTAATAGTGTTGATTGATTCAGGTAGCACCCATAATTTTATTCATTGTAAGGTAGCAAAGGAATTGAATTATTTCCTATACCCAGCACTAGAATGTCAAGTGATGGTTGCTAATGGAGGAACTATAAATTGCTTTGGAAAATTCCATAATATCAAGCTAACCATGGGGGAATATGTATTGAATAGTCCAATGCTTTCCATTCCTATGGGAGGTGTTGATGTTGTACTAGGAGTACAATGGTTACAATCTTTGGGGACGGCAGATTTTAATTTTCAAGAACATTTCTTGAAATTTTTTTTAGAAGGAAAGGAAGTCGAATTATGGGGTATTGTAGGGAAGCCAAGAAAGATAATAAGCTCTAATTTCATGAAAAGGCTTCTAAAGAAAGAACAACGAGGCGTAATTACACAATTATGCTCACTAAAAGTTCCAACATCAAAATCATCTATTTCTGCAGATCTCCAACAAGTCTTGGACAATCATTCCAAGGTGTTTGAAACTCCCAAAGGACTCCCACCTATTCGTGATCATGATCATGCTATTCATTTGATTCCAGGCAGTTTTCCTCCGAATAACAGGCCTTATAGATATCCTTATGTCCAAAAGAGTGAAATTGAACGTATGATTGCAGAAATGTTAGAGGCAGTATAATTCAACCTAGTCAAAGTTCTTTCTCTGCTCCTGTAGTATTGGTACACAAGAAGGATGGATCATGGCACATGTGTCCGGATTATAAGGAGCTCAATAATTTCACCATTAAAGATAAATTTCCCATTCCTGTGATTGATGAATTATTGGATGAATTATATGGAGCAATTTATTTTACCAAGATAGATCTTCGTTCAGGATATCATCAAATTAGAATGAAGACTGAAGATATTCTGAAAACAACATTTCGAACTCATGAGGGTCATTATGAATTTTTGGTCATGCCTTTTGGACTTACCAATGCACCTTCTACATTTCAAGGGTTGATGAATTCCATTTTCAAACCCTTCCTTAGAAAATTTGTGTTAGTATTTTTTGATGATATACTAATCTACAACAGGTCTAGCAAGGATCATGTTCAACATCTTGACAGGGTGCTCAAACTATTGGAGGAGAAACAATTATATGAAAAAACCTCCAAATTTTTCTTTGGAATACAAGAGGTGGAATATCCGGGTCATATTGTATCTCACGAGGGTGTTAAGGTAGACCCTAACAAAATTAAATTTGTTAAGGAATGGAAATTCCCCACAATCTTAAAGAAGTTGCGGGGATTTCTCCAGTCAACGGGGTATTATCGCAAGCTTTTTAAGAATTATGGGAGAATATACGCACCTCTAACAACATTATTGAATAAAGATGCATTTTCATGGACTTCAAGCAACTAAGGCCTTTGAAACAACTTCTTAAAGAGGCAATGTGCTCATAATCGTCTTAGCTATGCCGTACTTCACAAAAACCTTTATCAGGAATGTGATGCCTTCAAGAAATTGAATTGGTATTGTTTTAATGTAGGAAGTAACATACATTTCTTTTGAAAGTCTTCCAACCAAAGGAAAGTATTTACAAGAACCATTACAGAAGGAAATGTTAGCAATACTACATGAACTAAAGAAATGGCGACCTTACCTAATGGGAAGACACTTCAAGGTAAAAATTGATCATGATAGTCTTAAACACTTTTTTGAACAAAGACTATCTTCAGAAGAGCAACAAAAATGGGTCACAAAGATATTGGGTTATGACTTTGAAATAATCTACAAAAAAAGGATGCTAAATGTTGTTGTAGATGCATTCTCAAGAAATAATGAAGAGGTGGAAGCATTGATTTGTGCCATTTCTATTATCCAACTAGATTGGATAACCAAAGCAAGGGATGAATGGAAGAAGGATGAAGCAGTGTGGACACCCATTCAAAAGTTGCAGCAAGATCCTAGTATATTTGATACATTTAGTTGGAAAAATGATTCCTTATGGTACAAAGATCGCTTATATATTTGTAAGAATTCCCAACTAAAAAAAAAGATTCTTTTGGAATTGTACACTTCTCCTTTAGGAGGACACTGAGGATTTTTAAAAACTTACCACAGGTGAAGAAAGAAATTTTTTGGGTTGGCCTTAAATCTTATATTAAAAATTTTGTGGCAGAATGTTTGGTTTGTCAGCAAAATAAAGTTGAGACAATTAAGACTCCTGGTCTTCTACAACCTTTATCCATTCCAATTCAACTTTGGGAGGAGATTTCAATGGATTTTATCACAGGTTTACCTAAGTCCGAAGGAAAGAGTGTCATCATGGTGGTAGTTGATAGACTTACCAACTATGCACACTTTTTTGAATTATCTCATTCATTTAAAGCAAGTACAATGGCTACTAAATTTATGGACACAATTCAAAAGCTACATGGAAACCCAAAGATTATTGTGAGCGACAGAGATCCCATTTTTACTAGAAATTTTTGGACAGAGTTATTTTCTTGTTTGGGTACTCAATTAGCTCATAGCTCATCTTATCATCCTCAATCCGATGGCCAAACTGAGATAGTAAATAAATGTTTGGAAGGATATCTTCGTTGTTTTGTATCTGATAAACAATGGGTCAAGTGGTTACATCTCGCTGAATGGTGGTATAACACTTCCATACTGCAGCAAAAATGACCTCATTTATGGCACTTTATGGATATCATCCACCATTCATCACATCATCTTTAAGAGAAAATTCGAAGGTTCAAGCAATGAAAGATCACATCGAGCATCAACAAGAAGTTCTCCAAATCTTAAAGGATAACCCGAATTTGGCACAAAATCAAATGAAACAATAGGCAGATCAACATCGCAGCGAGAGAATTTTTGATGTAGGAGACTGGGTATTTTTACGGCTACAACCATAAAACAAATGTCCCTCAAGCAAGCTAAGAAGGATAATAAATTATCGCCAAAGTACTATGGTCCTTACAAGGTGTTGCAAAATATTGGTACTATGGCATACAAATTGGAGCTTCCTGCTTCTTCCCGAGTGCATCCATTTTTCCATGTTTCATGCTTAAAGAAGGTTATAGGTGAAAATCTTCCAGTTCAAACAATATTTCCAGAACTTAATGAGGAAGGAAAAATCATATTGGAACCTAAAGCGGTCACAGAAATAAGAACTCGACAACTACAGAATCGATCAATTTCAAAGTATCTCGTCAAGTGGAAGAACTTACCCACCGAAGATTCTACATGGGAGGATGAGAAGTTTATACAGAAGCACCCAGAGCTACTCAAGCATTGAGGACAACACTTTTTTGAAGGATAGGGGAATGTTAGGTCCCTATATTACTAGTATAGTCCCTTATTTTTATTAGTGTAACCCCCTTATTTTTATTATTGTACCCTTGTAACCCCCATTTTGTTATTATTGTGCCCCTAAATTATTATTGATAGGTCGGCTAGGATTACATTGTGGCACCATGGACTCCTATATATATAAAAGAGGTTTTTTAATTTGTATCATACAAGATTTGTTCATTCATGTAATGTATTGGAGGTTGCCCCCTCGAAGTGGCTTATTTCTAAGGCGTTGATATCTCTTTTCTTCTATTTTTGGGGCTGGCTTCACAACACCATCTGATATAATTACTTATGTGAAACAATTTTAAAAATTTCTTAAGCCATGATTCTTTTCCACAGCCAAGGAATTGTCTCTTAAGATACAACATTTTTTGGCGCCATTGCCGGGGATGAAGAGATGAAGTTTATTTTGCCTGAGTTTTTCACATTATTTCCTCTGGTTGTTCAGTGAGGAGGAAATATTTGGATGTGTTTGTTGTTCTCAGAATTCTAGCTCACAAAAGACCTCACACAAGGTCGGATATGTCACAACAAAAGGTCCATGCTGTGTTAGACCCTGAAAGATTGGTTTCTAAAAGGGTTCGGAAACCCAAAACTACCTCAACACCTAGTCCTACAATGTCTACTCTTGGAATTAGTTCTAGTAATCCTTTGTTTGAAGATGTCTTTAAAGTACTTCATTTCTTGGAACAAGATTCACCATTCACACCAATTCATTTTCAAGAACATAAGTTTGAAGAACACTCCTTTGAGTTTGTTTCTTTTACTTTTACTCAAGCTCAAAAAACTATAGTTGTTGGTCATTTTTCCATTTTCCATCAAACCATTCCCATATCGATTTTATCTCCACCTTCGTTCATTTTCACAACAGGTTCATTGACTCCATCTAAATAAGGAATAGTCAATCAAGGTGAAAACATGGCGACACGAGCCTTTTTGTTGAACATATATGCTCCAATTAACCTTCCACAACCAATGAATGCAATGCCTAAAGAGTATCTTAAATTAATCCCATGCTTTACTGGAGAAGATGAAATAAATACAGAAAAACACTTTCCTGTGTTTTCTAATTTTTCTAAAAATCTGAATGTAGAAAATCTCGATATTGTAATGAGGCTTTTTGTTCAGTGTATGGATGGAGATGCTAGAACATGGTTTAAGGGATTTCCAAATAATTATATTAATACATGGGAAGAACTTGAAAATAAATTCACTCAGAGATGGGGTGAAAAAAGGGATCATGGATATTCACCAACAAAATTCAATGCAATCAAAAGAAAACTATATGGGAATACATCATATTTTACCAAAAGAGTCAATAAATTGCATAATTGTTTTCATGTATAAATGAAGCCCCCTCCTTTTAGAGAAAATGTGTTTTTTGTAGGGGCTTTTGAATCTGATTTTGGTTTGACACTTAGAGAAAGGAGATCCCATACTCTAGAGAAGATACATACATATGATTTATAAATTGAAGCTAATTGACTACAGTTGGAAAGATAAAATAAAATAAGTCAGTTCAAGAGAAGGGGAAATAAAAAGAAGAATCATCACAAGATCAAAGAATTGAAGATACGACAAAGGTGATAAAATATTTGTCAAGTAAGCTAGTTAATATGGAGTTGGAAAGTGAAAACTCCCGAAGACAAGTACAAGAAACCTGAGGAGGATTTAACCCTCAATTCACAAGACAACCCTTGAAAATTTTGCAGAGGGAAAGAAAACATCAAGACCAGGTTCAAAGACCATTGTATATAGAAGCAGCACCTGGAGAGTGAGTAGAATATGACCAAAAGGAAGCTGAAGATCAAATATCTACTATGTACACAAAAGAAGAGGATGAAGAGGAAGATTGTGAAGGAGAATATACTAAAGTTAAAGTATCTTTTGCAGACGATGAGATGAATGAATACTATAAAAAATTTGCAGATTTTATGCAGGTTGAGTTGCACAAGAAGTATAATTTGAGATTAAGAAAAATATCAAGGGTACAATACAGTGAGGGCAAAAAAGAAATTATGGCCCTCTTCCAATGGTGACTCCTCAACAAAAGGACCCTGTAAAAAAAGTCAGTAATGGGAAGCAACCTGTAAATTCAGTTTATAGAATAGATATGCAGTAGGATGAACCTTCCTAGAGAAAATTAGTTGATACTAACATTTTTGAGAGAGTTGTTCCTATACACGAACAAGTGGAAAATTCTAGAAAGAGAAAATAAGAACTTGAAAAGAATGTTAGACAAGCTCATGCTTTCAGTTTGACAAAAGAGTTGGAGAAGGTAAAAATTCAGATACCTCTTCTAGAATTAGCTAAAATAACAGTCTACAAGAAAGAAATTTCAGAATTTATTAATCTCACAGAGATTGAAGATATAAGGGACACTGTGAACTTACAAGAAGAGAAGCCGGTGGTCACCTTTGTTCCTCATGTAGAAGAAGAATATCCTTTTGTTCCACCATTCTATATTTCTCTATTGCTTCATGATTTTACTCTCCATAATTGTATGTTGGACTCTGGAGAATCATATAATCTCATGCCATTGTCAGTTATGAAGGAACTAAACTTGCAGATTACCAAACCTTGTAGGGATCTGTATTCATTTGATTCCAAAAGGGTGAAATGTGTTGGGTTAATTAAATATGTAGTATTTTATTTGGCACAAATTCCAGCAAAGAGTATAGTCATGGATGTAGTTGTTGCTGACATTCCAGCCAGATTTGGAATGCTCCTGTCAATATTGTGGGGAGAAAATTTGGGACTCGGGAGGTGTTTTAAAATTAGATTTCACTAATGTTATCATTCATGTTTTCAATCGGGAAGAAAGGATACTGTAAGGGGAAACAAGGTTCGTGAAGACCACTAGCAAGAAATATGCATGAAATCCCCCTATTTATAGTCAGGAAACAGAAGATATTTCATGTTTCACGTTGCATGAAGATGCAGAATTTGCTGAAGACACAAGGAAGCAACTGTCTTCAGCAATTGTAAATAATGAACTGCATTCAAATAAGATTTGGAAATGCTATTTTGATGGTGCCTACTCCAAGGATGGCACACAAGCTAGATTCTTGTTGATATCACCAGAAGGTAACCTCATGCTTTTTCCTTTTAAATTAGAATTTGATTAAAAAAAAACGTGGATGAGTAAGAGGCCTTAATTTTAAGCCTTCAAGATGCTAAAAAGATGGGAGTTCAGTGTATTTCAATTTTCGGTGACTCTGAATTGATAATAAGACATATTAAAAATCATTGTCCAACCAAGCATCTGAGATTAATATCATACAAAAATGAAATTTGGGATTTGATATAGAACTATTTTTAAGCCTTCAATATTTAGTTCATTCTAAACGAGGGGAATACGATGGCAGATTCATTAGCAGTTGCAGCTAGTACCTTTAAGCCACCAATGAATACGGGGTTAAGGTATAAGATTGAAATTAGACATAGACCCTCTATTCCTAACAATGTCAAACATTGGTAGGTGTTTGAAGATGATCAGCAAATAAATCATTTCTTGACAATTATTGGAAACTTTGAAGATGTCGAGATAGATCAAGAAGAAGAATAGCCAAAGCAGAAAGGAGAGATAAGAAACCTTAAGTAGTCAATGGGTGAGTAGAATATTATCCAATTGAAAGATAATATACTCCCTAAAGGATTGTTTCACCTTGTAAGACTATTTGATTCTAATGATGTTTCAGTTAATTCAAAGAAACTACCTCAAGAGGAAGAGATGGAAGATTGTAATCTGGGAACTCAACGGGAGCCAGAAATGGTGAAATTATTCAAAGGTGTTCCCAAATATTATAAAGGAAGATACACTGATCTTTTTAAGAAGTATAATATCAAACAATAATTTCATCCTAGAATATTTATATGGAGAATCTATGCAGCTACCTATGAATGGGCAGTATTTGAAACATTATTTTGAGCATTAAAAGTCAGTGTTCCACTACTGTAAATATAGGATTGCTCATTTTTCATATGTCACCAAGAAATATTTGATGCCATGCCCAATGGATAAGGCACTAATCTACAGTTCCCATCTCTTGCATGGAAAATTCACTATCCCCAGGTGGAGCCAGATGTTATGGCTCATTTGCATTTAATTTTAAATATTTTTCAAAAGACTAGAAAAACATATATGTTAGAAAATATAAAAAAATTGCATACAGAAAATAATTTTTGATTTATATATTGGTGTATTAAAATTATGTGCAGAGATGTGAAGGCAGTTCAAGTTGTGACTATTCGCGTGCATAATAGTTCAAGAGTCAGGCTAATTGAGTCTTTCAGAACATTACCTGCCAGGGTGGAGTCGGGTGTCCCCACCTCCACTTTCCAAGTCACACCTAACTTTATCAAAAATCGCACATCGCAAGCTCAGGAGGAATGTAATTCATGAATATGTTATGAATGCCAAAATGTGAAGTGTGACTAGCGCCAGATGCGATGCATCTCAAAACTATGATTTAATATATTCCAATTACACATCGCACATCGCAAGCTCGGGAGGAATGGCACTCAGGAATATGTTATGAATGCCGAAATGAGAAATGCAACAAGGTTTTATATCGTCGATTGCGATTTGTGATCGTCCCCACCTCCACTTTCCACGTCATCCCTACCTTTATTGCACATCGAACATCACACATCGCAAGCTCAGGAGGAGTTCCACTCATGAATATGTTATGAATTCCAAAATGATAAATGTGATAAAGGGATGAACACGATAATTTTCAAAGGAAAATTTGAATTTATTTAAATTCCATCATTATGTGCAGTTGTGTTGTTTTATGGAGAAACGTGAATGCAGGAAGTGGACTTGGGTAAGTGACCCAACGCAGAGCAAAGGAGAAGAGAAGGCGGAACGATGCAGGGATGAGAAGAAGAGGTAGAGTTGGGTAGAAGGAGACATGATAACATTGTTTGAAATGTAGAGGCATAGGCAGAGTTAGGCAAAGGGAAGACATGGTGACATTGTTGGAAACACAATAGCTGGGTAAAGTTATGAAAATATGTGTTATTGAAGAATTGTTCGAATACCACATCAAAAACTGAAAAGACACGACAGTAAGAAGAAAACACGAATATTGAACTCTGGAAGAAATGAAGGGCAAGGATGTCCAATCTATCAGGGAGACACATCATCACTTCAAGGAGACGCGTTAGCAACAAATTTCAGGAAAAGTAATAATATTTCAAGTTTTAATTTGTTTTCTTTGTTTGTTAAGATTGAAGCTATAGTGATATCCTCGATTGTAATGTAATAAGTAGTTTTAACAGTTTAGGTAGTTGAGGTAGTTTCAAGAATTTCAAACAATTATGAACTATTGATGTATTTAAGAAATATAGAAGGAAAGAAGGAATAGTTTCGAGTTTTCGACCTCTAGAAGACTAAAACATTGGTACTTACTTTTATGAGGAATTAGTGAAATAAGCATAAAGTTTCCTGGAATTGTTGATGGTAATTCGTTTTTCCTGTGCCATTTTGTGTTCCTTCTTCCTGGAATGAAGTGAAGTAAAGAAGCTGCCAGTCTATTAATTACATATGTGAGTAAAATTTAAATAACCTTAATTTTTGCTCCTTCACTCCAACTCCTTTCCCTTCAGAAATTCTCTCTGGAAATTAGAAGTAATAGATTATGTGTTTACAACATATTATTTTGAGTTTCCTCTCTCTCCATAAATTCATTCTAAAAGTTAAAGTGATAGATTATGTGTTATAGCATATCAATTTGAGTTTCTTCTACAATTCTCCTTTTCCATTCAAATATCAATAGTTAATGGCATTCTAGAGTCTTTCATTATACCATATTATTAAGGGTTTTAATGAGTTAGTTTTGAAAGGGATTGAATGAAGACCACTTGATATAATTTCTTCTGTGAAACATTTTTAAAAATGTCTTAAGATTGATTCCTTTCCACAGCTAAGGAATTTTATATTAAGATACAACAAATACCATGCTTGAGAAAC